>OX494434.1:15813736-16406236 GCA_950381575.1 Plusia festucae
ACTCAATCACGCTAAAACGGCTGAACGGATTTGAATGAAATTTAGCATGCATGTAGCCTTTGACATGGAAAAAAACATAGGCTTCCTTTTATCGTAGTTCCCGAGGGAAACATGAAAATTGTTTACGAGCTAAGCCGTGGGCATACGGCTTTGAAATTTGGTATTTTACATTTTTCATTACTTTCACATTTTTCATTTCTTTTCCAATTCTGAAGTACACGTAGACGAAGTTGCGGGCAGAAGCTAGTGGATTATAGATTTCATGCGGTCTCGTTAGTTTTAAAAAGATATTGTATATAACGTATACGATATTCGATTACATGATCTTAAATTTGCATTTAATTACCGGGTTTTCGGTCGCTGGAATCCTTGACAAGCTAGAATATTTTTTGTGTAAATTTCTTACGTCTCTATTTCTCTGATTGAAATGATAGATTAAGCACATACTAGGGCAATAACTTTTCATGTGAAGATTCTCTTGTTTCTTTTACATACCCGTGACCGCTATCAAAGTACAATTACAAATATTATCCAAAGCCAATGTAAAAATCGCCCATAACTTCAACTACTTATGTATTCATTAGATCCACACCACTATTTTGTTTTCCCTAGCATCTGGCCGGCGGTGTTACGGCAGGCGACGTACGGCACGATAAAGTTCGGCACCTATTACTCCATGAAGGACTGGATAGCGCAGTACAGGGCTGACGGGGGCGCGATAGAACACGTACCGACAAACACGTTCTGTGCGGCCTTCGCTGGTGGACTGTCCAGCGCTATCGCCAACCCTACTGATGTACTGAAAGTTAGGATGCAGGTCAGTTTATGACGTAATAAGTTGTAGGGGAGTAGGATGATAGCGATTGAACTAATAAACAACGTAAATGAGGATTCTGTGGTGTCAATAAAATATGGTGGCAAGCAATCTAATTGTTTCGAATGGAAGTTTGTGGTTTGTTGAAATGAAAGAATTTATTAGATTTAATTCTTTTAAGACATTCATAAAAAGAGATAAATCGGTATCTAATATCATATTATTAAAACAATGTTCTTATAAATGCTTGTTGTAAGTACCTTAGTATAGCTAAATATTTCAAAATCCCACAGTATCAAGACTCGGTCGTAATGTTCAGGTTGTGGTGTGTGTGTCAGGTGGGCGACGAGAAGCGCAACCTGGTGCGCTGCTTCTTGGAGATGTACCGGCTGGAGGGCGTGCGCGGGCTGTGGCGCGGCGTGGGCGCCACGTCGCAGCGCGCGGCGCTGATCGCGGGCGTGGAGCTGCCGGTGTACGACGCCTGCAAGCGTGCGCTGCTGCCCGCGCTGGGCGACGCGCCGCCCAACCACCTGGCCGCCTCGCTGCTGGCCAGCCTCGGCAGCGCCGTCGCCAGCACGCCGCTCGACGTCGTGCGGGTACCACACACACTCCTACACACCCAACCACCTGGCCGCCTCGCTGCTGGCCAGCCTCGGCAGCGCTGTCGCCAGCACGCCGCTCGACGTCGTGCGGGTACCACACACACTCCTACACACCCAACCACCTGGCCGCCTCGCTGCTGGCCAGCCTCGGCAGCGCCGTCGCCAGCACGCCGCTCGACGTCGTGCGGGTACCACACACACTCCTACACACCCAACCACCTGGCCGCCTCGCTGCTGGCCAGCCTCGGCAGCGCCGTCGCCAGCACGCCGCTCGACGTCGTGCGGGTACCACACACACTCCTACACACCCAACCACCTGGCCGCCTCGCTGCTGGCCAGCCTCGGCAGCGCTGTCGCCAGCACGCCGCTCGACGTCGTGCGGGTACCACACACACTCCTACACACCCAACCACCTGGCCGCCTCGCTGCTGGCCAGCCTCGGCAGCGCCGTCGCCAGCACGCCGCTCGACGTCGTGCGGGTACCACACACACTCCTACACACCCAACCACCTGGCCGCCTCGCTGCTGGCCAGCCTCGGCAGCGCTGTCGCCAGCACGCCGCTCGACGTCGTGCGGGTACCACACACACTCCTACACACCCAACCACCTGGCCGCCTCGCTGCTGGCCAGCCTCGGCAGCGCCGTCGCCAGCACGCCGCTCGACGTCGTGCGGGTACCACGCTCCTACACGCTCTACACGCTCAAACCTCTGCTGGAGGAACATCGCCCAATCATCGCAACCTCTTGATCATGATATGCGTGTCTTTAAACGCACCTGCACCCCATTAGTCTTTAAAATAATGGGGTTACCACAAGGCTCAATTATCGGCCCTCTTTTAATTTATTACTTTCCATTTCATCAATTCTTATTGTTAAATCTATATTTTGTCTCTATTACAGACGAGAATGATGAACCAAAGAAAAATGAAAAATCAAGTCACGGAGCCAAGTGAAAAGATATACAAAGGGACGATAGACTGCTTAGTTCGGGTAAGTTAATTCTTCTTATATCCTCAACGAGTAAGTTTTCCCCAGTAGATTCACATCCCTTTTTAGTCTTTTACAAGCTTTCTTCTAATTTCCAGCTATTCTCATACTTAATAAAAAATAATAAAAAGAATTATCCCTTATTTTCGGGGTACTTAAGCCTATCCTATAATGTGTATAATCTTCCTACAATAAAGTTAATCTAGACAAGTTTACTGTAAGCAAGATTTATACAGAACTCCGAGAAAGCCGTTTAGACGTGCGAGCGTGTTAGCAGTTCCGATGTCGACTTTTTCAACAACATGAAAGGCATCCAACTACTGTTCTTGGTTCTTATACTGTGCTATAAGTCTATGTATTGCCTGCCTTTAGACGGTCCGCAGCGAGGGCTTCCTGGCGCTGTACAAGGGCTTCGTCCCGACGTGGCTGCGGATGGGGCCATGGAACATCATCTTCTTCCTCACGTACGAGCAGATGAAGCAGATGTACTGAGCGTGATATCATAGCAAGACTGGTTACTGGTGATCAGGTGTGTTGATCAATTACATTTCTATTTAATAATATTTTTCTATAATTTCACCTGAAGTGAGAAATACAGGATGAATTTAAAAAGAGTGCGTATATTTTACGAGGGTTTCAGGTGCATAAAACTGGACATATTTCCTTAAGGAACATGTCGAAATCTTAAAATTGAAAATCACTTTTTCATACAAACATAAATCACGTGACCTGTCACTTTGTATGGAAAGTGGGTTTGAAAGTAGAAACAATATTTTTTTATTTAGGATGGCATCATGACATGATGAGGATAATGATTTTCCTAGCATAGAAATTTTCGGCCATAGCGACTGTTTTAATTCTGAGGTTAGTGACACTCCAGTCATGTTTATGGCAAATTTCAAATATTTATCCTGTCTGTCTGTCGGTCTAATACAGTGCGTTAACAGTTAGACTGAAAGGTACATTAAATTTGAACTTGAGTCATTTACAAATGCAATAGATACAAGCGTGATATTGCACTCCCAGATTAAGCCTACAAAATTCCTATATGTGCTGAATCTATTCGATAAAGACAATCATGTCAACAAATACCTATCTTCGGATAATTGTTCAAAATCAAAATATTTTTATTTAAAGTAAACCTTTTCGATCACTTATGTGTCATTAATGACTCTAGTTACGCAGCGAAATCTGAGTCAGAATTTCTGATACAGTTTTCAACCTTTTTTGAGTCTTAAAATAATTATTTCTTATACTTTTTTATGTTATAACTTCTTTCTTCTTCATTTCCCATTTCTAATGTATCTCTTGAATATTTGTACGCTGGAGACAGCAGAATATTATGGACTTTTTTTTTAATGTAACACCTAATGTAACAATATTCTTACAAATAAAATTATTATTATCTCCTTTATTTTAATATCTATATCAGGGGTTCCCAAACTTATGAGTGCTGTGACTCCCTTGGGTCTTGGCTATTGTTTTACGACGCCCTTCAACGTAGTCGACAAAAATACTAACGAATTTTTGTAGGTAGGTACTACTCTAGTAACAGGCAATCAGCAAAACACGAATTTGCAAATTATTTTTTTATTTAACGGGAACAGAACGACTGCAGAAAAACCTGTTGCACACAAGTATGAAGTCGCAAATGGTAATAAAACCTTTAAAGCTGCAGTTCTGATGGCATGATATTCTTGAGATATTGAGCTCCAGAATTCAAACAGTTTATCTTTGGCGTATTCAAGCTTTAGGTTGGAATCACAGGACAATTATATCAATTGCTCTTCTTCCTCTGTTGAAAGTGTCGATGGTGTGGGTGACTGGAAAGGGTTTCTGACCTAGACGTATCGACACGCGACGCCCCTGGGATACTGTCGCGACGCCCCAGGGCGTCGCGACTCACAGTTAGGGAACCCCTGATCTATATTAATAATTTCGTTCAGGGGTACGGTAGACTCGATCGAAACCTTATATGAATAACAAAACATAAAAAAATATTGATTTCGAGTCGACAACATATATCCGCAAAATTCAGATTATGGAGAATTTCGTTAAATTCTAATGGCACTGACAAACAAAAAACACGCAGTCGCCATCTTGGGTAATTAATATGGCCGCGTTCCGTAACAGATAATTCTGCTTCGAAGTGATTCAAGGAGTTTATTATCATACAACCTCCTTGAAGTGATTACAGTGCTGACAAGGCGTATGACAGTTGCATAATTGTTGGGACCAGAATCGTTTCGGAACGCGTTTGAAATAATAGTTCAAGAATATTTATTTCGCTTTTTTCACGTTCCGTTGCATACTAGCTCTTATAATTATACGCCTTGCCAATCAACACGTTGCGTGCGTCGCGCCCATGGTCGCGCCAAAGAAGTATCCATCACAAAGAACTGCGACTCATTTGACTGTGTAAAACGAAACGTCTTGCCGGAAACATTGAGTGAATCTTAACAAAACTTAAAACTTTTCTTCAGTCGTTCGTTTCGCGAAAATATTAATATTATTTGTGTGTAAAAAATTAAAATTATTTGTGTTAAAACTATTACAGTTTTTATTTACTATATTTATTAAACACAATGAACGAAGCTATACGAATCTATGGCTTGCTTACCTTTAATATTCACCTACATTGTGTATCATGAGAGTCACATTTCAACCGAGCGGAGCCGGGTTTTCATCTAGTATACATATAAATTACATTATTATTATTAACATAAAAGGATTGGTGTGGACTGTGGAGGGAGGCTTTTGCCCATCAGTGGGACAGTACAAGCTAACTATAATAATAATAATACTTTGTTCCCAGATCACCTAAAGCGGATAGAATCAAGCGCAGCACGTATGAGTGAGCTTACTATAGTAGAAGCTGCTGTCGGTACGTGTTGAGTCTGCAACTTATGATATGGTATTATCATCAATAATATCGTTGATACGTCCTCATGTGAATTAATGTACTTTTTTTAGGTATATATTCTCAGAATAAGAATAACTTCAGATTTTACTACATGTAAAATATGTTTCGAAGGTTGTTTTTAAGCTTATGTGAGATCTTTGATTGTGTTTACGAGTATATGATTGTTCTTATTGAAAATAACTATTAACTGAATCTGTCACTAACTGCTGTTGAGCGATTTGCAATTAAACATAAACTTGAATATAAGATACGAGTAAAAAAGAAGGTAGTAAGAAGGAAGTAAGCAGGCTTCACGTACGGCGGATATGTTTAAGTGTTATTTATAGAATGAATGAGCTTTTGTAGATATTTATATTAAGTCACAGAAACATCTGTCTGTACGTAGTTCCTTCGTAATGTTAAGTGTATCTTGTGATAAGTGTACTCATATTGTATGTTATAATTAAAGACCAGATTTTTTAATTATCCATGTCTTAAAAAAATTAAAATACATCTTTGTAGTGCTTATACCACCCAAGAAGTAACCAAGTCATATAAATTTAAAGCATTTAACTTTACTAGCTTGCATTTTCTGAGTGAGTTAATAGGCATGTTGACTGGGTAAAGAAAACGATATTCTATTTAGTCCGTCAGTTAGGTAATCAAAAAATATGACACCCATATTTTTTATTTTATCAAACTAACAAATAATGACTTGTTAAAATCATTAAAGTTGGGGAGTGGGGGCTTACTACGTCATGGCTCGGTATAAATTTTACCAAGGCGTGACGACGTGTGACAACTCAATATATCTCCGTAATGTTTTGAATATGTGAAAAATTAAAAATTCGTGTCGTTTCGTTGAAAAAACTTAGTTCACACGCCTATTTATCGAGGTCGATTTTAAAGTTTGTTTTGCCCGTAATGGATCTAATTATAGTGTATGAATCTGATGAAGCCTTGAAAAGGATGGTAACTTAACATTTGCACACATTTGGGTTCGTACACGAGGCGACGCAAGTCTTAAATTGCCTTTTAATTGTTTGTTGCTTAGTTTTTGGTTTATTGGAACTAGTCGATGATACATTATCAAGGAGTGTATGGTATGTTAGCTATTAGACGGAACGATAAAACACGCGATTATAGCACTTAGTGCTTAAAAAAAGTTTGTTTTTGTTATGTTTTGTCTCTGTTTTTTTTTGTATGGTATCACTACCTTAAAGTTTCTTTATAAGTTTGACGTGCGTTATTAAGTATTTTTAATTGTTTGGAAATGAGATTTTCTATTTTAAATTCTAGATACTATATCAAAGTACCTAACATGTTAATGTGAACCACTTGTATAATAGAGAAGTTACAATCAAGTTTCATGTATTTATAAGGAAATGTCACGATGTGATGAAACTGGGCAACATACTACTGTCACACTCTTACTAAGGATATTAATCTTTTAAAGGAAAATACTTCTCTTTAGATCAAGTAAGATGCGAATACAAATGGTTAGAAAATGAACTCCTTTGTTATGAACTTTTTTATGTTAGTTTTTGGTGATTACGCATCTCTTAAGAACTCCGTTTTGTAATGAAAAAACATTCGAAAATCGACCTTACCCTTCAAGGAACAGAATATAATTCAACTTGTTATAGATCTTACACGTTTTGTATAATATAAGCTGGCTCCTAGAGAATTCTGTATAGTTTGTATGTGTCATGTTATATCCTAAATAGTTAAGCAGTAGTGTATAATTAGACAATTTTGTATATATTTACGTAAATTTATATTTTCGACACTTTAATGTCAAGTACTGATGTTAAATGTTAGCGATTATCAAACAATGTAGAATGTGCACTTACAATAGAAAGAGATAAATGATTATGGTATCATTATTGTGCGTGTAAAAACCACTGTGTTTGAATTTTTAGAAGATTTTGTATAATGTGTATAGATCATCGTAGAGCAAATAATTTTCGTTATTCAGTGGAAAAATAAATAAATGAGATATGCTTAAGTAAACTTCAATATTGCATATGCGTATTGTAATCACAGTTATCAACAATATTGAACTTTATGTGTATTGCGATAAGAGTGAATTTACAGTGGTTATATCTTATAACTCCTTGGTTGTCTATTTCTTGAGGAAATGTTTGTATGTGTTGTGTAAACATTAGAAACAGAAGCTTACTGTGAATATACACTAGGTACAAAGAATTAGCCAAATTAATATTATCCAAATATACACAATTGTATATAAATAAATTCGTTTTATTTTCCTTTTAATACTAACTATGGAAGAGTGTTATGTGGTCTTCACATATCAGCCAGTCTGTTGCCTTAAACAATAAAAATTAGCACTATGGTCAATCTTTTTTTACTCATTTTCCTCGTCATTCCATTATTATTTATTCAGAGAAAGAAAAATACATTAAGTCTACCTGTAATTGTCATTTCAATCGATACGTGATAAGAATCTTGTTGTAATTGTGGGAAACCTTTTGTCAACACCGAGGTTAAAAACGATACGAATATATTATATTCCATACTTGTTGTCGCTATAAGTTTTCCGAATAAAATAAAATAAAAAGGAAAATATTAATTATTTCGATATTTTATAGCAATCGAATTCGTATCTGCCCAAGACAAGAATATTTGCCGAGTTTTGGGGGACGCCTCACGCCTGATAAGATGATAATGAGCTCGTATCGTTGGATTTTTTTATGTCAACAAACTAGACATTACCCTGAATTGCTCACCCTTCACCGCCCTGAGTGCTCTAGGTGTAGAGTACAACGAACTCCCCAGCAGCACGCTATGTCATTTTACAAACTAGATAATTTTACATAGAAGTTTAAATTACAGTGATATCAAACCTCATTCCACACAACTCAGGCACCGCAAGTTCTTAAGCCAAATGCCATATAGAAAAAAGTAATATCTATCAAAGTGACGCAGGCAAATCTAGCACAATTTTACAATGAGGCTGTATTTTATGTAATTTCATTCCCAATGGATCAGAATGTGGTGGATTGTGAGCTGGCCGAGAGGGACCCGGGCATGTGTGTGTGTAAGGGGGGGCCCACCCTCGAGATACTGAAGGATATCCAGAGGCTGTATGAGGAACGGATGGAGCTGATTGATAGGGCCGGCGGCTCGTCCAAGCTCAAGGTTTGACTGGAAACTTGCTGTAACTCTAAACGGGGTAAAGTTCCTTATAGAAGGAACAGGCTTAGATGTTCTGTGTATATATTACATTGATATTTATTATGCTACAATAATTTATTGGGACGATGATTCTATCCAAACAATAAACCTACTTATTGAGTAGGTAAATTACTTGTACGTAACATGTAATTATTAAAAACCTAGTTTGAAACAATAAGAGGGATTTGAAGTTCAACGTGTGAAGTTGCAACTTATGAAGTTAGTAGGTAGGTCTTACGAGGAAATGTAAGCACGTATTGTTTTTATACTACCTACCTACTTACTTATTTATACCTACCTACTTATTTATTATTTTCTAAATTATAAAGATCTAGTCCTTGTCATCTAATCTCAAATCAAAAATCTGATAAAGATCTATTATTGCTGACTCATTACTTAAATTTTACGATCCCAAAATCACCAAAATGCTTCTTTACTCCCAAAATCACTTCATTAAGTACTTATAAGGTTATCTATTTTATGAAAGCTAACGGTAATGATTGTACATCGACCAGTTACAAGTGGACGTGCTGCGGTCGTGGGTGGGCGACCTGGTGGGGCAGAACACGCTGCTGGCGCGCGCCGTGGAGGAGCTGGAGAACGAGGCCACCACCAAGCTTATCATAGAACGCCGGAGAAACTCAGAGGTGAGAGGAAATATTCGTTGAGACAAACTTTTTTTTGTGAAAAGGTCTACTACCGCAGTTTGACCGACCGCAGGTTTTGACTGCTTCACTATATCTTACTAGATAAGTCAAACGTGCGCTGTTTGTACTTTTGTAGAGACAATGAACAGACATTTGCAATTCCTAATTTATTTTAGGTACTGCTAAATAATATTGCCTGCTTTTAAATGACGAAGTTTTGACCTAGCATCGTCCTAAGTGATTGGCAATGAATATTTATAAGATATTCGACTATATAAAACATACAAATTTGGATTTATATTCGGTTCTGGCTCGTACACCATCTGATGATAGACCTCATTTAAAAAAATACCTTATTGACTGTAATAAATAGGTCGTACATGTTACTTTAACAACATTTGTATTCTCATAGTAAAAGGGACTAAAAGTGTACAAGCCAATTTTGTTTAGAATTTCCCCTTATTTTGAAATATGAATCCATTGCTTGTACACACGTATTAAAAGCTGAAACATGATGAAAAGCAAAGTTTAGCGTCGTTTTATCGCGTCACTATGATCAGATGGTGTCGGAGCTGCGCGCGGAGTGTGCGGCGCTGCGGCGGCGACTGGCGCGCAAGGACTCGGACCTGCGCGGCCTGGTGGAGGTGCTGCGACGGCTCAGGGAGTTCGACTACTGCTCGCTCGACGGCATACACTTCTTTGAGGTCACCGAGTCCGATATATTTGGATCTGTTGAGTGGTAAGTCATTCATTTTATAATTACTCTCTTGGTGCATTCGTTAAAAGGTTTTTATTTAATTGGTCCAGCGAATATTTTCACTGATGTCGCCTTGAATCTTTAAGAAATCTTTTAGATACGAATAACATCTGAATCCAGATTTTTTGAGCTTATAGTTTTGAAGTCGCTTTGTTATTTGGCCCTGTAGGCCCTGTAGCCATGGATATTCTTACACAGATTTAAGTGGTTGTATTATTATTGCAGGCGACAAAAGAAGTTGGAACAGGGAGACTCCGGTAAACCACGTAACTTCAAACAAGACGCAACAAAATTTAAGTCCACTCGTAATTACAGAGTTTTATAGATTTGTTTACTGTTTTTTTTACGAGCTTTTAAATATACAACATTATTTTAAAGTAAAAGTGACGTTTTATTATTTTTAACCTCTCCGGCCCGACCGTACCGAAAACGGTACACCATGGCACCTCGGTTGAGCCCCGGTGTACCGTTTTCGGTACGGCGCGCACCACCTAACTTAAACCTTATTTTTACCTGCAATATGGCTCTAAATCATTTGCAAACGACGTACCTCTATGGTCAAATAGTAGTCGATTCAAACGACACCAATCATTACTAAAACTAAACTGGCCAACACTAGTAAAAAAATATAAAATCGCGTCCCTGTCGTGGAAAAATATTCATGTCAAAATGGCGTGCGGGACTGTGCTGTTTGTATTTTTTGTGGAGTGTGTGTGTTTGTGAAACATTGGTAAGTAAATGTATAGTTTGTTATAAGTGTATAATGCAACTTTGTGGATAATTATTTGCTTGAAACAATGTCCCAAAAATTATTTTTTGAGATAAACATTTTCGATTTCGTCAGTCGCCATTGAATGAACAATTTGCAAATATGAATTTGACTATTTTGCTATGAAATATCAGAAATATAGTCTTGGAAATATTAGTAGCACCGTAATAAATAGTAGTAATCCATTATTACATGTAATAAAGGCAAACATATTCATATTTATTTATATTTCAAGTATTTTCAAGTGAAGGTCAAACGTCAAACTGCTTGGTTAGGCATTTTACATTGACCTAATTATTTTAGTTACAATTACAATTTGGTGTGAATATTAGGTAGTGAGTGGATGAGTTATAAGTGCTAAGTATCTTATGCAAGTATTTATATAATTATTTGCTCGAAAAAATACCATATAACTACTCTTTTGAGTCAACATAATGTTCGTCCGCGTCGCCGTTGTTTACATTAGGAATTCTTATATTTCTCAATGTATTAGACCAATGTAAGGTTATTTATCAACGTAACAACTAATTATAATGCATATTTCATGTATTCAAAGCGTCTTTGTTCTATTATGATTCATATTTCGATGTTGTCATAAGTATTGTTTACGTAATACGAAGTGTCAAATTCCAAATAGCCGGAACGAAACACGAACTAGCCAGCTAGGCCGTAGGTCATGTCGACAAAAGTAATGGATAGTATCGATAAATTTATTTTCATTATTTTATGAAGAAATAATAATTTTGTGAGACCTTTGCCCAACATAACTGTAAAACAGTACAGGTAGAGAAAATTAATCAAATTATTATTTATTATTTCAGAAATGTCTTGGAACGTCGAGCAAGACGAGGCGCCGTGTAATTTTGAGGATTTCTTGATGGAGAGCAACTCGGAGTAGCAGGGTGATACCTGGGAATATCTAGAAGCGGGCGTGACCGAGGATGAGTTGGACGAACCGGCTTGTGAGGTAAATCTTTTTTATCATGTTGATTAACCGCTAAAAACCCGGCCGTCACACCGGTGTGACACCACTGTTTCTTCCGTCAAGCCCCGGCCGTCACACCGGTGTGACACCACTGTTTCTTCCGTCAAGCCCCGGCCGTCACACCGGTGTGACACCACTGTTTCTTCCGTCAAGCCCCGGCCGTCACACCGGTGTGACACCACTGTTTCTTCCGTCAAGCCCCGGCCGTCATACCGGTGTGACACCACTGTTTCTTCCGTCAAGCCCCGGCCGTCATACCGGTGTGACACCACTGTTTCTTCCGTCAAGCCCCGGCCGTCATACCGGTGTGACACCTGCTATTTTACTTACCTGAACTTTGAGTTCTGTTTTTAAATTACTGAATCTGCTGTAATAAGATCTGTCACATAGACTTGACATTGTATGATTTTGATATGAAATAGATATTTTGATTTTGTTATCTTCCAACAATTTGTCATCCTTATTCACTGATATATATTTAGGTATAATTATAGAAGACCAATCGCTGTTGTTGAATGTATGTAGCATGTCTCTTTTCTTCTTTATATTGTTGTGATTTCGTGTGAGTGACAGGCTCTATATCATTACAGAAGTATCCCTCGTTGATTAAACGCCTCGAGGCGCCGCCGTCAAAACTGAACTCACCAAGACCTGCTGACCAGAGCGCCAAGGATAACAGCGCGCTGCTGCTCTTCGCTGCTATCACTGGTAACATACCTACCTTCTAAACTGTAAGGTCATTTTATTCAAGCAAAAATTGCAATTAAAGTATCGTAATAAAATCTTAGTACTTTTCAAATGAAAGTTTTTTGACACAAATGTGTATAATATATAATTATGTATGTTTTTATGTGCCAATACAAGGCATGTTTAACAAATAAAGAGTAATAGTTCATGCATATATTCCCTACGTTTTGTTACTATATTATAAGGTGTTAATGAGAGTTTTCTTTTGAAGGAGGTGATGGCTGATCCTTGCGTCATACTTCTGAACGGGTGCTGCTGCCTTGGACTCAGTAGTACATAATTTAAAATTCATATTTGCACATAATGACCTAAACACTTGGTTATATGTCCCTATTTATTACTTATTTGCTACTTGATCTTTATTATTATTGTAAATGAGGCAACATGCTGCAGGGGAGTTTTTTCGCGCCGTTTCTTCTCCCCAGCTAGAACACTTTGGAAGCGACTAAGGGTGGGCGAATCAGGGTGCTGTCTGTGTAAATAATGACTTTCAAAAAGTGCTTAGTAGTACTCAACACAGTAGCCTAATTTGAAATAAATGATTTTTGATTGGTTTTTTGTTTGCATTTTTAATTAATAAAAGAGTTTTTTATTTTTTGCATATTCTATATTGTGTAACACGTATTATTTTGTTACTTTATAAGGTACTTTTGAGTTTTGGTTGTATAATATAATTGTTTACATTAAAAAAAACCCTTGTGTGAAAGTAACTAATACTTTTTTTTAAATGTGATTATCATAGTTATATGCACAATATGTAAAATAAAACATGTAGATCTAACCTGTATTTATTTATTTTCCTTACTGAACTCATTTTCGTACTATATATAATGTATAGGTACATTCTATCGATAATGTTTCGATAATGTAGTAGTGTTCGCCAGTCGCCACCCTATGGCGAATGTTAGAAATTGGTACAAGATTTACGACCACTTGAAATATGGATATTTCTTATTTTTTCCATGATAGGAAGGCATGTGTATGCCAAAGTTGATAGAGCATCTTGTTCTTGTTGACTTCCAAATAAGATTCTAATTGGAATACCTAAATTATTGAGTGGAAATAGGTTTTATTCCTCTTCGGAATTAATTTCGTATTTAACAATTTTCATAGTATATTTTTTAGATTCATGGATGGATATCAGTAGAAGAAGGTATAAGTAGTATCCTAAAAACATTTTTATAAGACACCTGTTCATAATAACTCGGATGATAGTTTACAAAGTCTTGCATTGAACTGCGCAATTCTAAAGTGACAGCTTAGCGTAATGAAATTTGAGTTGGAATCTTATAGGTATCTTATAAGAATAATGCACGTAGGACTTCAAAAAAACACCGTCTTGAGGTTACTTGTATATTCGTTATACTAGTTCCAAAGTTTCGTGTTAATTGATTCTTTAGTTTTAGCGTAATAAATCAAGTTATGACAAGAGGTCTAGTTGCGGCGAGTTCTCTCATGTTTATAGGATCAAATAGGATGTTTATAATACTAAAGTAGTTATAACAAGAGTTGTTTATATTGTAATACACGGTCTCGTTCTTCAGTAACACGAAACTGTTTACCGTTTGAGATAAGAGTTAATAGAACTCGAGCAATAAGCATTTTTATGAGTGCGGGCCACTTGACGCGCGCGATGACGTAATAGGCGTGTCGTAAAGATAAACAAGCGATAAGCGCGCGGGGTTTGAGAGGTCCCAAATACTCGCGAGTTTAGAATAAGAGTATATATTCAAGTATCCTTTTTTGTTTAGAGGGGCCCGAAGCAGATATGTGGTAAAGTGAATGAACTGAAGATAGTGAACGAGTCTCTACAAAAGGAGAATTTAGCTAAGGACAGGTTAGTGGACAGAATTAACCATACAGTGCAAGGAAAATACTTCTTCTACTTGTTTAATTTGCTTCCACTGGACAGAAATAAGTTTCCTTATTGATATTGCGTTTGAACTGAGTTAAAAGTAACTTTACCTACAACATACTTTTCTGTGACCGATCGAGAACAGTTCTCACATTGGTAACGTTTGTTGTGCAGAGAGATAAGACAGTTGAACAAGGATGCACAAACGTACGAGCAGACGATTATGAACCTGAGAAAGGAGATGTCGCTCTGCAAGTTTCACCAGCCGTAAGTTTATATCTGTCTTTGGAACTATAGATAAGGCTTTCAGGTTACTTAAATGACTCCGTCACCAGGATAGCCACTAGCCACCCAATGGGAAAATACCAGTATGAGTTAGTGCAAAATGTCGCCAAGAAATGTAATAGGAATAATAAGAATATCATCAGCAAAATATATTTTTTACTGGGTATTTCTGGACCTAGTTTGGACATAGCTTGCAGAGTTCGTAAACTGAAGTGGCAGTAGGCTGGTCATATCTGTCGAAGGACCGATGACCTGATAAAGAGTAGGGTCGGACTGGATGCGGAAGGCGGAGGACCGGGCGTTATGGCGCAACTTGGAAAAGGCCTCTGTCCAGCAGTGGACCACGATAGGATGAGTTGATTGATTGATTTCTGGACCATAATTAATCTCTTGATTTTTTTACTTGCAATGTTTTTGATCCTCTTATTAGAAACGAAATGTAATAATAAATAAACTATGTAAAATATCGGTAGGTGGCCTTATGCAAAAAATCTGTATTCAATCTTGCATAGTGTGTGGCATTTTCGTTTTGTTATTTTTATTCCAAATAAGACTGGAAAATCTAAGCAGAACTTTCGGCATGTCCAAAAACCAAAAGTTTACTGATTTATTAACTTATTTAGACCATGTTTTCTTTAAACGACTTCCTTTGAAACTATTTATATATCAAGCGGATACACGATGTATTCACGATTAGAAGTTAATCTTGTGTGGTTAAACTTTCTTCAAGCGTCGTTGGCGGCTTGTATAACAAATCATTCGTTTGGTAATTTCCTGTTTTGTAGCGAGGTGTGTAAAAAAGACGCCGAGGTTATGGCGGGAATGTGTTGCACCGGGAGCGAGGTATGAGTTACCATGCAGTTTCAATGTAGATTGTATTTTATGTACATTTTGGTCCAAACACAGAATACCTACTCGTTGGAAAGATTCGTTTTATTCGTTGATTAGAAGTTGCTCTCGGATCTAAATGTGTTAAACAAATGCGTTGTGCCTTTGTTCAATGCAAATTATTAATAGCAAAATATCAAGCTTATCGTAGGTATGAAACTTGCTAATTTGTATCCCAATCATTTTTGCCAGATACCTACATAGTGACATTTTATGCCCAGTAAATTCTAAAACAATTTTTTTTTTAGTTTTTTTTTGTATATCAATGGTAGGTGGGTAGGTCGGTACTAAGTGCCTACCTGCTTAATAAGTTGGTACTTAGACTATACTCGTGGAGTTTTATTCTCGGAATGTATGTGGCGTTCAATAATGGTGATTGTATAAACTTTTTTACGCGGTGCGGGCTGTAGTGTGGCGAGCTGGTGCCCGTGAAGGACTTCAGCGAGTTGTTGAGGGACGAGACCTTGAAGTACCAGGAGCGCATACAGAAGATGGAGGCTAGTCTAAAGGTAAGGAACTATTTTTTAAAAGCCAGCAAAGTTTCGATATCTTTGTTTTTGAAATTTTTATTTTGTTGTGACTAAGTAAATCGTTATAAACCAACTGTCACGCGGTATTATCATTTATTGTATTGTAATGATTATCTAGGCCATCTATGGTGGACGCTGGTCTTTGACTGCATGGATTACCAATTCGTATAGATTCACCAACTCTCACTGCGCGACGTGCCATTCTGTCCCATTCTATAATATAATAATTATGTTTTTAAGAATGCGAGTTAAATTTTAATGTCTGTTATCCCCGGCGGCCATTGGGAAGATCTTGAATGAGATAGCGGGACGATTTGGATACGACACATAAAAACTTGACACGAAAAAGCAGTAAACCGTACAGAGTAGAAGAGTAGGAGTTTAGTAGTAAAATGATCATTGATCTTTGGAAGGTCATCAATTTGTAAGACTAAACAAAAAAATAGCAGCGACACAAGGATTAAATTCCCAGAGCAGATTAGCAGAGTTGTGTTTTTAAAAGAAAACAGTCTTTAGTATTAGTACAGTTTGCGATTTCTCAGTCGAGCGGCGACAGCATTCGCGCGCTGCGCAAGGTGAACGTGAGCCTGTCGGAGGAGATGAACGCGATGCGGCGCGTGTGCGCGGCGCTGGACGAGCAGTGCCACGTCGCCACGCTGCGCGCACACTTCAAGGACGACATCATCAAGGAGATGCGGAGGCAGCTCAAGCAGGCCAAGGCTAAGGTAAAAAAAATTTGAAGATGGAGAGGCGGCCGGACTTCTACCAGCTAAAACCAACTGTAGACTGTGCAGGGGACTAGGTAGGAGCGCTTTTGCATACCTACCTATATTATAATTTTTTTGATATTGTGGAAATTCTTATGGACTTCCATCTTTCTTTTTCGGAGTGCTTCTCCGTTCTCTTCTCTGGGACCAGGCGGAAAACGGATTTGCCTGCCCCCTTAGACTAGGTACATTTCTACAATCGTCATCGCTGATGGAATAGCTCAAATGTATGAAAGTAACAAGGTCTTAGTCGCGTGACTTATCGAAGGGAAATCTCATTTCCATACATTAAATGACATTTAAGTAATTTCTTTAATCGATGACGTATGTCGAAATGTACATTGTCTAGGAGCAGGCACTCCATATTGTGATTGAATGCAAAAGTTCGCACATATCTATCATTTGCAAATACCACTCTACACTCGTGGACTCGCGTAGCAATTCGTACGAATGTGAATCAGCTGTATCACAATATTTATTTTTATTTATTTCTTTATTTAAATAGAACGGCCGAAGCCAATTACACTATTTAATATAATTAAAAATATAACTGATTCAACTCAGTCATGCATTCTTCTCACAAAACTTCAGACATTCCGATAGTATCATAAAATAATAGTACAATAGGAACTATAAAACGAAATTGCGATTCGATTTACTATTAATCGTTGTGATTACAGTGAAGTCGTAATTGTTATGTAGAACAGCAAACTATAAAGACCATTGACCTATTTAATCTAAAACCGTATTAACATACAAACATATTTTCTTTACTACGCTACAAATAAGATTACAAAAACGCATTGTGTTATATTTAAGTTCTAAAAACATTTTAGACACCTGGTTTTCAAGATCCCATTGCATGTCTATCTAGTTCACGATAAGGATACACAAAAATTTCACAAACAACAAAGAAAAATTTCTCTCCGAACTTCTTAAAGCTGTGCCCTATCAAGTCCATATTGTGTCTATACTAAAAGTAATTGTACCACCTGTTATGTAACATATGGAATGCTAATAAAGATTTGAGTATTGAGTAAACTCTTATAATTTGTCTAGCTAAAAGACTCATCGGATCTGAGCAGCCTGAAGTCGAAGGACTACGTGAGCGGCGACGCGGAGTGCCCGCACGGGTCGTCCGTGTCGTACGACTCGGTGACGATAGCGTGCGTGCGCGCGCAGCCGCGGCGCAAGCGCGACGTGCCGCCGCGGGAGCCCGCGCTCCGGCCCTACGACCACCGCGCGCCCGCCAGCCTGCCGCACGACGACTCGCTTAACATTGATTGATTTTCTTATACCTTTATGTTATTACACAGTTTAGTTTTAGATGTGTCTGTAAAGATTACTGCTCTTTTATTTTGATCGATTTTTGTTGGTTAAGTTGTGAGGGCTAAGAGTCAGCTTACACCGTGACGCAACTCGACGCGACTTTTAAAGATTCAAAATATATACACATTTCGTTGTGAGCTGCGCAGCGCTGCATGTGAACTGACCCTAACTGACGATACTCTATGAAGCTAAAGGTTTTGTGTTGATGAGCGTCCTGCTGAAGACGGTCAAAAATTGTTAAAAACGTGTCGACGTTTTACATTTTCGTGATGAGTATCTCGAAACTGTAAAATGTCGAAAAGTTTTAACAATCTGGATAAGTAACCGTTAAGAAATAGTATCAAAATGATATGAAGGAATAATAGTTTCAATGTTTTTGCATCGGATTATTTGAGGGCAACTCTTACAGTTGGGGATCATTCCAGTAGGTTACGATAACCTAAAATGTCATGCTCAGGAAAGTGCTTTATAAAAGATCTAATGAGTTCTCAAGGAAACGAAGAGAGGTAACTAATTTTCCGCTTGTTCAATAACTTCTGCATGGCAGGAACTACATAGGTAAGTATTTTACACACCCCAGGCAATTTGGCGGTGTTCACCAAAACCGATTTGATTTCGACGATTATTGAATAGATTCGGTTTTCTGGTGATATCTAAATACTCCATTTAAAAATATTTATGAATTATAGAACAGGATCATTCAGTAACGAAATAGGTAATAAGTGTTTGTATACCTTGTCTTGGGTGTTTTGGAAGCGGTGCATGATTGTACAATTTAATTACTTGTAAATTCGTTAGCGGGTTACATAATTATATAAGGTCTAAATTAGGAGCTTGTATCTGTATCTTCTCTAAGATAATTTATATTTTACTTCAGGTTGGTAAAATTCTTTTCTTCATTAATTATTTGGTAGGTAAAGAAGTTCACGGTTTTCATTCTATATATTGTTATTGCGTTCGCTTCTACTAAAACGTTGGTCGTAATTTTGAATCAAAGTAAGGACATGCATATTTCCATACCGTTGCCAAAGCACGCGTGTGATCTTTACAATTTATTGTTATTACACGTTATCAAGTGCCGCAAGTATGATCCAAACTTACATTTTAAGGTAAGCTGCTTCTATCATTTTCAACTACAAACCTTTTTGCAAGCTTTAAACTGGCCTTTATCATTCAGTATCTTGTGTTTGGACCAACAATTTTTCTTTGTTTTCCGCTTCATTAGTTTACATATGCAATTAATTTTCTTTTTTTTAACGATGCAGGATTCTAAGACGTACGTCCACGTGTCGACTTCGACGCTGAACGTCAGCGCTCGACCGATATGCACATGTCCGGAACACAGGTCGCCCGACGTCTCAGTCATAGAGCGAGTGCGTTATTTATGTTAATTCTCTTTGTAGTTCGCGCATTCGACACAGTCTCAATGAGTCAGCAGTAATTAAGCTCGAACTGTTGTTAGGTAATATTAATAGGTACATAATTAGAAGTTAAACCGGTGAGCGGCACTTTCAATTACAGCGGTTATTTTGGAAAAATTGGACATCAAATGCTACTTCTTCCTATCGTGTCGATAGTAAATAATATAAATTTTATCGGCCCAGAGTTCTGAAGTAGATTCTGCCTTTATGTATGTTTAGCTTTGGTCAGTTTTCTTTTCTCTATGTCACATCGTAAATTAAGTAGATTGAATTTCCGACGTGTATTAAGAATGCTCTCAAATATGCCCATGGAATACAGCTTTATAATCTGAATGGAAACTCAAAGTGAGTAGAGTGTGAGTTTTTGCTGTTCCTTTAATTTAATTATAACGTTTTAATATCAGGCCATGTTAATCTTCTGCAATAAGCTAAGAACATTGTTATACAATTTATTTGAAGATAATTATTTCTCCAGTCCACATCAGCTCCGATCCTGGTGTCAGACGCCTCCATAGCGGACCTCGAGCATTATCTGCAGAAATGCTCTTCCTCCAAGCCTCGCCACCACTCCTCCACGCCACGAGTTCCGGCGCAGGATTCCTCCAGCTGCTCCCTTATGGGCTCTCCGAAGACCTACAGAAGGGGAGGTGTGAACCGGTGTGGGCAGAACCAGGTGCCATTGCTCGCGACCAAGATCAAATGTGAAGAGCTGTATGTTAATAAGGAAGCCCATCCGAGCACCGCCTGCACGAGCAGGGGTAGCCCGACGTGAGTTTATGTACTTTAATAATATTCTAGAAACTTTAGGTTCTTCAGATCTATGTATATTCAAACAAAGGACCAACCAAGTAAGGTTGAATGGATAGTTAGGTATATGATGAGAACATCTATTAGGGTGGCTCACCTATATGCTGTCCCTTTCCCATCGTCGGGTTTTTTGGTCGTGTAGCACTGTTATAAATACTGTATTTATATTTATAAATAAGACAAAGTATAAAATTATTAAGGTATTCCTAAAATCAATCGAATCATAGGCCTTAAGTGATAATCCCATGGAAGTAAATTGTAATCCCTGTTTGAGTAAATTTTAAATCTTTATTTAAGTCTTCAATAAGACTGAGCAAACTTACAAACATACTATGTCGAGCGACATTAACAGCCATGCCCTCAACATTAATTAAAGTTAATCGACTGTAATACAAACCCATAAACAGATAATCCATATTTTATTCCCATCTATATTTATCTTGCAACACTAACTCGCGGCAACACCGGCGCGGCGCGCGCGCAGCAGCGTTCGGTTTACGAGTTGCGGACGTTTTTATAACTACGACCTGTTTTCAGAGGTCAATGCATCAAGCCGGAGTGTCCCGGAAAACGCGAGGTGAGATGTAGTTATAATTAATCATGTCACAGAAAAAATATGGGAAATGGTGGGGATGACGATGTAACTGACGCCATATTCCGTTGTGTGTGTTTGTTGGTCTACGAGAAACCGCTGGGAAAATATTCTTGGTTCTTGGTTTTAAAATTGCGAAACTTGTCCAAATAGTGAAGGGATGTTCATTCGTTACTTGTTACTTCACTTCGTTCAGTTTGTAAAATACGTAGAGGCAAAATCGTTTTGGGGGCATAACTCGTAGTGTCTAAAAAAGTAAAGTATAATATTGGAATTTATGATTTTAGGTTCATTCTTGTTTATAATAATCTTTTATTAAAAGATTAAAATATTCCATAAGTCAAAACAAACTACCTATTTCAAAAATATTTACAAATGTTTCTATTCATCGCTCCGTAAAGCCAAAAGCAGTTTCATCTGAATTCGTTTATCATCAACTGGCGCGGTTCATTTGTTTTGGAAACAACTGACAGTACAGGGAGGTTATTATCTAAGTCCAAACAAACCATAACGTGTCTTAGCGCAGGTCATGGTTCAACTACCCCGGGTCACAAAATCTTTTTTGTGTTCTGAGAGTCACCGGATAGTAAGTTACTATGTATATATTTTAGACTATATAGTAGATTTCTTACTTAAAAGTATATTAAATCGAAAGAGATAATGGCCCTCTTAACCCGACACATAACAACATGTTAACTGCTTGAACTAAGGTCCAGTTTTTTGATCCCAAGTTAACTCAACCAATGGTTAAATATACCTACTAACCAATGGTTTCAAAACGTGTTTTTTCATTAATTTTATTTTAATCAATCAATTGTTGCAAGATAATTATTTAACCATTTGTTACAGTAAAAATTGATGAGTAAACGTGTTCTATCGAAGTTTGCAACCATTAGTTAGCATATTTAACTATTGGTTGAGTTAACTTGGGATCAAAAAATGGGTCTTAGTGAATAAGGTCCCTTGTTGATCTATCGTGCGTTGAATATTGTGCTTGATGTTTACTTTTATCTTACAGAATCCGAAGCCAGTGTGCAACCCTGGTATTACGTTGTGAGTTTTTATTAATTTTCCTTAATAACTTGGATTGATTATAATCAATTAGTAACCGACTTCAAAAGGTGGAAGGAAGTTCACAATTCGACACAACGACGGCGCTTCATGCGACTGTATGTATATGTTTTTTTGTATGTGTGTGATGCGATATCTAAAGCAATCATGGATCAACGGAAAAAATGTGATCTATAAGCATGCTTAAAATTAAATCTGATGTAAGTAATAGATGACATCAAAATCGATTCAGTAGTTTGGTTTTCAAAACGACAATGCGTTAGAAGTCGGTGGTAGCCTTATGGTTCGGGCACTGAACTAGGGATTATGTGGTTGCGGTCTTTTATATGTAATTACTAGCTGACCCGGCAAACGTACAGCCATATAAAAAAAAACTGAAAGGGCCACCCCTATCATTTAGGGATGTGAAAAATAGACATTTTATATAGACAGTCTTGAACTTGCCACTTATCGTTTATTTATACAACTTTACAAATTTCTCTTTGCGATATGGACATAAGACAGGTTTCGGCCCAGTCGCTAAGATATAGTTATTTTTTTAGAACAGTTCCCTTATTTTTGTTTTACATGAATATGCGCACAATTTAATAAGTATTTTATTACAGAAAGATAGAAAAAGAGATGTTGGATAAATCATGCGGCCGAAATGCAAAGGTAAGTTAATCTGCACTTATAGATATAGAAGTTTATTAATATTGTATCTATCGATCACTTACGGAACTTTATAAAAGTTAATTGAAATTAATTTTATTGTCAGTTCACATACACACTTCGCTCTAATATCATCTTAAGCGAGAATTTGTGTGATGATACACAAGGCTGAGGCTTTTTCATTACACCTTCCATGTCTTAATGGTTGCAAATTAGTTACGTAAGTAGGAATCGCAATTTTACGAAAAGTACCCCCTTTATCTGTGAAATACGCTTCGTACTATATGATATTTTTTATAAACCAGTTAAGTGGCAACGGTGGTGCCATCGCCACTTCATTTCCATTTCGTTAACACCAACTGGCGACATAACACGAGTGTTGGCGATCTATGTTTGTCCCTATTTGTGATGAAACGAACGGACGTGCCCGTCGGAAACCACCGCGCATGCGCCACAACACTTTTTACTAATGACACCACCTGGACATACAGGGTGTTGTATTCATTCTAAAAGTATCGTCTGTATAGTGTCAATGAAATAAAATTATTATAAAATTATTATTTTGAAGATCTGTGTTATTTATTGAGGGAGAGCTTCGGAAAGTACTTACCTAAAATTGAAGACATGATGTATTAACTCACAAATTGTTTATTATTTGCAAATAGACGACTGTCTACTCCAACCCCCCGCAAAAGCTCTGAAACTTAGTAACAATAAATGTAGAAAATAAGTTTGTAAGAGGTTTTCTTCACGTTTTTAGGTGAAAAAAATAAACCAAGGTAAAAACAACACGCTGTTCACCTCATCTTGCCAGCTATGAGTATAAAGAACACAAGTGGGCCACCGTCCCTTCAAAAATGACTATTTACGACGATCTAAATATAGTGTTGCAGCGTCGCCGGCGCATCACTCGCGTGCGGCTTACATGCGCACGCGCACGCTATTGTTGTTTGTCAATAAGACTAGTGTTGTGATGATGTTTAACGGACTCCTCATGTGTGGGGATTCTGATGCCAGTGAGGTGACGAAAGTAAGTGTGGTGGTTATGCGGTGATTATCAATATTATGTGGTGATCCCCTGTGGTGTGTTTCGGAAGCGGAGCTGGCGATTAAGTATTTAATTGTTCTGCATGTTTTAAAGAGATTTGATAAGTTAGCAACGTTTGCAAAGAAAAGGAAGTTATACTTTTTTAGTTTTTTTATTTCGGTTTGGAAATTGATGATGTATGGATAGAAACAATTTAATTTGACGCTACTTCGTACACAAGAAACAGTCATTTCCTAAGATTACACGAAACCAAAAGACGAGGCGCATTTATAAATATGGAAAAAAAATAAGTAACTAACATATTACCTGTTAAGGGTGAGGATTAATGAATAATTTGAATATTAATGATAAGAAAGGAACGGAATTAAAAACGAACGAAGATGGGCTGGTTTATTTAAAAATATACGCATTTAATTCTCTTCAATATTCTGTCACAGGTTTAAATTTTTATACGATTTTCACAGCGCCATGCCCTGTCCTTATCTTGCTACGATGTTTTCATTAGCTTACGTGAATTAGCAATTCATAAGCTAAGACATGTTACTCAGGACACTCGTTCTTTATTTGCTGCAGCCTAGATCTTTCGCGTGTTGTAGGCTGTTTTTTAGAATTAGCGAGCTTGAAGGGGAAAATGTTCAGTTTTGCGACATTAACAAGGTTAAGTCAATGTTAATAGTATAGCTCTAAATATCAATTCTACATTAATAATACCGGTCTGTCACACTGCTGCATAGAACTCTTCTCGTGTAGAGAACCACGATTGCTGACTTAGTGTTGGAGATTCCAGATTCTTATTTATTAGAATTATGTCTTTGAATGATATTTCTTGTTCTTAATCTTTTTTCTACATTTGGTACTATCTACTTCAGTTGATTTTATTATCTCCTTGATATATTTTTAAATTGGTCTGAGTACTCAATGTACGAGCTATAATAGAGTTATTCCTTTTGGGTATAGTGTTTATCTGATACGCCGCAATGACTTTGATCATTTTTATTGCAGCATCAATTGAGATATTTGGCCGCAACTGACCACTTAAGATTAAGAGGTCGTTTTATGTTTCTTTCTTAGTGCTTCTTCTAGGTAGAAATATATGAAAAAATAACATAAATAAATCATCCCTTTTTTACTGGCGATAACATGAAGTCGTATAAATATTTCACAATAATTTGACTTAACAATAATTAGGAATAATATTTTTTTTAAATAGGCGGCTGTAGCCAAGACTTTATGTACATAAACCACAAGTTACACAAAAATACAAGATACAACAGCTTAAAACAAAAATAGCTAAATCACCATTGAACCCCTACACTGTTTATTTTAAAAAGTACTAGAGGGAAATATTTCAGCAATCGTCGACGTATCTTTACTTAACTCTGCGCAGGCGCCGACAGTTCCAAAGTAAAGTAGCCATTAAAATAAAACGCGCGTAAAAGCTTTGATCACTTTTATTGCAACCTCAATTAAAAATATTTGGCTTTTAAGTTCATTTTACAAGGCCATAAAGTTTTCTTAAACTTTATATTATAGGCGATGAAGATTAGTTAATTGATTTATGTGGCTTTTATAATAGATACCATATTTATTTGGTCGTAGATAATATACCTAAGTAATAATGTGGAATGTCTTGGTGAAATTCGTGGACCCTGTTGACGGTGCGAAAAACTGAATTCTCACCAACTAAAGATGCCTCTATCTATATATGAACTGGATACCAAAGACTTCGATTATGTTCCTTTTTTTTTGGCCCAACGAGCACTATTCCACAACCATTCGGACATGGCCATAGAAAAAAAAATAGTTTCAAAAATCCTACTCAACTACGTATCACTTAACCTTTTTGCTGGTTAGGCCAAGCTCACAAATTGCTGCCGGTCTTCCTTTAGGCCATCAATTATAGCTAATCTGTACAGTCTGTACTATAATATTTTTCTTATAGAAAACGACGCCCGCACTAAGGAATTTAATCCCTGTCGCGGGGGTTTTACAAAGATTCAAATCACAAGCACAAAGAACACCCAGACTTGGAACAAGTATTTGTGGATCACACAAATGCTTGTCTCATGCGGGGATCGAACCCGCAGCACGTCGCGCACAGTAGTAATTAGCGTGGTCACCTATACCACTCGGCTATTCGTGCAGTCAATAAGTAACAATGATCTTTCTAAAAACCTCGGCCATCATTGCCATATTTATGCGTTGTAGAGTAAGAGTACATTTAATATTCTTGTTGTCTTGAACAAGCAGTTCTCGTAAAATGTTATGATTCGATACAATAATACATCAGTCAGCTCGTTACATCTGATATGTAACAGGCTCAAATAATTTCACACCTTGCTGTCTATATCTCAGCGGTAAATAAATATGTGGAGCATGTTGAAGAAACCGTGGTGATAGACCTATAGCTTGACGAATCAATACTAACTGATTAACACCTGTACCTCTGCAGGGCTAGCCGAAGATATGTAGGCACCTACGAGTGAACACAATACTGATTAAGTAATCATTATTACGCATTAAATAATTATTACTATAAATTTACCAATATAGTTTTCTGTAGCCACCGGTTACAGAATACGCATTTTTATACAGTTTAAAAAAAATTGTAACATTAATTAAATAATTTTTACTGTTCTTTTTTTTTTCGGCCAATGTAGTTGACCAAATTCTATCTCCATGAGGGACCAAATAATTGTCTGTTTTGTAGGAGAGTACCGGCACTTGCAGCATGGTCGACAGCGCGAGCGCGACCTGCGAAGCCGGCGAGCGCGCCGAATTCTTTTACAACAAACTGCTCTCAACACAACAAATTGTGAGTATATACTATTTTATAATCAAGTAGGTATATAAGTAATAATATCAGAGTTTTGAAATATTTCAATTGCATAGGAAAAATAACTTTCTACAACTCGTGATAAACCAGGGAAGAAAAAATTGGTATATTTAATCGTTTTGTCTAGTTGCTTAAATTTTAATGCTGATGCAGCATTATCATTTTACAAACTTTTTTTATGCTTTCAATTGTTTATACTACGGTTGATAACTAAGTTCTAGAAAGATGTATTTACGCTAATTACTCTTAAACAACCAGTTTATTGTTGTCGCACAGTTAGAGAACAGAGAGGAGACGATCCGCGTGCAGGCAGGCAGCTTAGCGGTGGCCGAGGCGCGCATCGCGACACTCACCGAGCGGGCTAACGAACTGCGAAAGGAACTGGACAGGAAATCCAAGGAGGTATGTCCTCGTGCAAACCTCTTCATCAGACAGTTAAACCAGCGTTTGCCAGACATATACGCGGTAGGTGGAAAATGAGAAGGATGACAATGACAGCTCTAAGGCATGATATGGTCTTATCTTATTTTGCATCCAAAATCATATTTTGTCAGTATGAGCCATCACAAAAAATTGCAATAATGTGATCAAAGAGATCCATCTATTATTTCTGTAATTTTTTTTCAGTGTCTATCTCTACGCAAGTCTATGGAACCCTGCAAAGTTGAAAAGAATGACGCCTGTATACTCACAGATAAACAGGTACAAATTTGTTAATAAAAATAAATAGTGTTTTGAAAAATTGGTAGTGTCCTCACGTATAAAAACTAACCAATAAAATATATTTTATTATTTAAATAATAACATACGTTTTAAGAAAAAATTATTAACTAAAATTGCATGCAGCATTTTTTTCAAGTGTTCTATCTAAAGCTATAAAGTTGAACGATTTGGGAAAATTCTAGATGGGGCATCAGAATGATATAGTCAGCACGTTGCAGGACAATTTGAGTGTCATCGAAGAACTTTACAGACAATGTTTTTATGAGGTAAGTTGCAGCTTGTATTATATTCAATATTCCCGCTTTGATTCTGGTTAGTAGAAAATATATGTCCTTAAAATTTTAGAGAAAGTTGTAAGTTTTGATCGGATTTCAGACTGCGAAACAAGAGGACCTGATAGAAATGCTTCGCAAGTCATACCTGGACGTGCGACTGATGGACAAACAGAAAGCGGATCAGATCGGACGCCTGCAGACGGTCATCAACACGCAGAAATGGTCCCTGGACAGGTGTCAGGTGAGGAACTTGCTGCCACCAAAGACACATTGAAGCACATAACTCTATGCTTTGTAACTAATGAAGCAGACTAGTTAGGACACGAAACTAAGTTCTAAAAACTAGTTCCTAAAAACAGTCTTCTTGAATCCAAAGTATTTAGTTATTATGTTATGATTCTGAAAGCGTCTTTAAAAAATGGCCACACCAGTCTCTAACTTTTGCTATACGTCTGAACTTAACCTGTTTATTATTTCAGGATATTGCCTTGGAAGTAGATAATCTGAAGATGGAAATATCAAATTTTCTTCACAGCTCTACGTCAACCAACAATGACTCGGTATTCAAGATACAAATATTGGTCAACTAACAACTAATATTGCCAGTAATAGAGCCATACACTAACCCAATGATATAAATACGATAAAAAAGACGCATTCCGAGTTTAGTGTGTTCTAAAATTATTTTATTACAGAATTCAATTAAACAGCAAAAAAATCGAACAAATAATGCTTGTAAAACCCGCTTGAATAAACTAATATCTAATATTTTTTAACAAATGATTGTATTAAAATAATCCATGCAATAAAATAAAGAAACTTTCCAACTGTGCCCGTGTTTCATTGAGCAGGGTATGTGGGAGCGCAGTGAGGATTCGTTTGTATCAGCTCCGGGCGTGCAGGACGAACTGCAGGACATCGTGGAACAGCTGTTGCGGTTGCAGGACATTCTTAACGTACGTGAAACATTGTCAACTTCATTGGAATGATATGTAAAGTTTGCTACAGGGTTGTGCACTCTAAATCTTTTAGATTATAGGGTATGTTTTTCTGTGGTTATACTTTGTTTGCTCTTTTTGTTTTATTTTTTATATTTTATTTTCAGACCGAATGTATTTGTGGTTTAGAAGAAGAAAATAAGAATTTAAAGGAGGAGATCAAGTTATATGATGTGAGTAGCAAGAAAATGCATACGCTAAGCTAAATATAACAAATTAATATTAAATGTTAATTTTGAAATATCAGTCTGCCGAAATCCCACCCGTACTTAGTAGAACTCTCATCGTGGCACACAACATCGTTATAACAACTAACCAGCCTCCGATTATGTAGATAGTACTTAAGTATTATTTAAAAAATCCGTGATATTTTAGATGAAAGTAGCCGAGTTAAGCGGCAAGATATGCGAGTTGGAGTGCACCCTGCAGTCGAAGAACGACGCTGACCAGAATTACAGAGAAGAGATACAGGCAAAAGAGAGGGAGGTTAGTGGCAAAACCTGCGATAAATAGGTACAGACAACAGCAAAAGTATTATACAATACTAATGAACGGAGTTCACGCCAAGACTGTGTGGCGTCGAAGTGATTGTAAATTATACCAAACATTTGCTACTAGTACCTACAGTTGTCATATATTCGTGATCAGTTTCTACTCCAAAAGTTATAAACTCAATTCATCATCTACTTTTGCTGTTGACTCTACTCATATAAACTAAGTGACACACTGGACTTATAGGATAAAACAATGGTCCACGAATGAGATAAGAGAGATGTCGCTTCCTTACGTGGATAATTTCGTTTTTTTTTATAATTTAACAGAATATCCGTTATCTGCTTAGCCTTTTCCCAAGCTATCTTGTGGTCGGCTTTCAGTGTTATCGGATTTAGCTGAATACCGTATTTAGATTAGTTTGAGTGGTTTAGGGGTACGTTATTCGATATAAACAGGGATAATTTATTTTTTGTTACAGTTGGCATGTTTGAAAGAGCAGTTATCGACCCTGGAAGAAGGTTCTAAGGACCATGGCACCACGTGTGCAGCTCTCGCCTTACATGTGCAAAACATGGAAGGTATGCTACTTCAGTATTTAATTGTATAGGATTGAAAATCACCCCCAGATTTGACAGAGTACTTCCCCTGTACCTGAAAATTATCTGAACAAAAAAATCAGTATTTCAACTTTATTTGCGCTATTAAGTAGCGAATTCAGGATCATTTAACATTGAACCATAATTGTAGGTACACTGCAAGACAATACGGCGGAGATGTTACAGCTTAAGCAGCATAACGAATGTCAGTCCAACACTATCAAGGAGCTGAGTGAGGAACTGGAGAAAGCGAACCAAGTGATCAAGGATGTAAGTTACTCACTTTAATCTGGTTTTCGTCTGCAAGTATAAGGTTCATGACGCTAATAACAACTTCACAACGTGTTGGGGTTTCAACCAATTTCAGTCATCCACAGAAAAAAGTGTTCAATAATAGATATTATTACTTTGAAATAGATAAAAGGAAATGTAAATAATAAATAAATAAATGTGGACAACATCATACATTGCTCCGAATCCGAAGTACCTAAGTAGCTAAAGCACTTGTGTTATGGAATCAGAGACAACGAACCACAAACATCCAGACCCGAGACAATGTAGAAAACTGTTTTTCTACAGTGACCTGACCGGAGATCGCACCCCTCTCTAAGTCTACACTCTTAAAAACCGGTATGTACACCACTCGACCACGGAGGTCGTTAAAGTATTATTTTATTTTATAGAACTGTAAGATCCGAAGCGAGGTGTCGTACCTGACGGCGCAGGTGGCGCTGTGGCGCGCGCAGCTGGCGGACAGCGAGGGCCGCGTGCGCGAGCTGGAGCTAGAGCTGCAGCGCGCCGCCAAGCACTGCAACCACATCGAGGCTTGCTACAGGTGCGCGATACACTGACGTCGCCATCAAACTCTGATCCCAAACTAGGCAGACTCTGTACTATGGCAACCAGACAACTTATAAACATACTTATATTTTTATAAATACACTAGCTTTTTCCCGCAGCTCCGCGGTCTAATTTTTTTTATTTAATTGAGAATTTTCTTTACTATAAACCTCATGGAGCCCGAGACCTTTCCAACGAATGCAAAACCGTGGAAATCGGTTCGTGCGTTCTGGAGTTATAGCGTCAGGAAGGAAAACCCGACTTATTTTTATATAGTAAAAATAAGAACTAGCTGCCCGGACAGACTTCGTTCTGTCAAAAGTAAATTAATTAAGGTAATTCCCGAGTTTAGGAACAGTTTTTTTTTTTACTTATTATTTATGTTTTACACCTTTTTAACCTTCCCTGGACTTCCACAAACATTTCAAGATCAAAATCAGCCAAATCGGTCAAGCCGTTTTCATGCTATGTCGTGACAACGGAAAACGGGTTTCATTTTTATATATATAGATAGCTGTTTCCCGCAGCTCCGCCCGCGGTCTAAATTTTTTTATGTAATTGAGAATTTTCTTTACTATAAACCTCACGGACCCGAGACCTTTCCAACGAATGCAAAACCGTGGAAATCGGTTCATGCGTTCTGGAGTTATAGCGTCAGGAAGGAAAACCCGACTTATTTTTATACATATAGTAGATAACATAAGTACTATAGATAAATTACACCCAGAAACAGAACAAATGATCATGCTCATCACACAGAGATTCATCCTGGGTTGAAATGGAACCCACGACCTCCGGCTTAACAGTCAGGATCACTTACCACTACCAACGGTCCTGTCGAATTGTGTAGTTGATTTACTCACCATTTTTTCATCGTTCATTCTCATTGGTAGGAAGAAGGCGAGCAGCGTGGCGGAGCTGCAGGCGCAGCTGGTGGAGGCGCATGCGCGCGGCGCGGCGCTGTGCGGCGAGGCGCGCCACGCCGTCACCGCCGTGCGCGGCTGGGCAAGGCGCATGCGCGACAAGCACCGGTAAGCACTGACACGCTCAGCCTGTCCCGTGTGCCCGTGTGGAGCGTTACAAAGTTTTCTCACCCTTCTACATTTTTTTGCAGAGAACAAGATAACTTAATAAAAGAGAGGGACGCTATCCTAGCAGCCCTCGAGGAAAGACTGAACGAGCGACAGAGTGAGTCCCACCGCACCTGCACGTCGGAGAACACGGCGAGCTGCTCCAAGTGCCTCTCCAGCAGAGACGAGCACAGCTTCTGCAAGGTGGAGGAGAGACGCGACAAGTGCCGCGGCCCGAGCTCCAGCGAGCTGCCCAGCTGCTCGTCAGCGGCTGTTCCACCGCTACGACTGTTTAAGAAGAAACCGTGTTCGAATAGGGTAAGGCCCGACCAGAAAACTTTTTCATCTTTAGAGGAATTTATATTTGTGGTATTTTGTAAGCTTTTTATTCTGATTTAGGGGTTTTTAGCTAAATACTCGCCGTACAGACGGATTGATCGAAAATATTAGTAGGTATACAATCTTAACGATTGGTCTGTGTATTGACCATTTTATAAGATTAATATCGATTTTCTGCACGCTATTGAATAACTACTCTGCGCTTGATCTCTCTTCGGCCATGTTGGATTGCAGTTTCATCAGATTATGAGAATAAGAAATAGAGGATACGTACTACTGTGTTTGCGTACACAATGCTGTTTAATGGTTGTGTATTTGAGCGGAGTGCATTTAGTGTATATTTGTCATCGTGAGTGGGGCATTAAGTATTATGTGTTGTTGCAGCGCTGCAAGGCGTGGCGCGGCGTGTGCGACGCGAGCGTGCAGCAGCCGCAGCTGCGCGAGGCGGGCGCCGACCCGCGCTTCCCGTACTGCGCGCAGCACGACGTGCGCGCGCTGCGCCTGCGCCTAGACCGCCTGCCCGTAACTACCCTTATATGCTACAGATTGCTACTGGAACCAGCACTCCTTATCGAGGTTTGCCTGTAACCGGGGGACTTACTACATCCGCCCTTGTGAAGGCGGATCTGTATCCCGAACTCTTACCGGCTAATCCACCGGAGTGCTTCTCCCTTTCCTGTTACCGGGGAACAGACAGAAAAGGAATCCAAGCTACGGCGATCCCCGGCAGCTCATACATATCATTATTACTCCATATTTTTGAAGTGAAAACTTCTTTAGCGGCGTTGAGCACTTTTTCTGTAATGGGTATAAATCTTAAACTCGCGTCAGGACACGTGACCTGATCGAAAAAGCGTAAGACGGATGGAGAGTAGACAGCTGGATAGCTGTCTACTCTCCATCCGTCTTCACTTTTAGAGGGGATCCTCTCTACGGCGCGGCGAAAATGTATTTTATCTACTCACTTGATTTCGGTCACTTTTGGTTTCGGTCACTTGATTTCGGTCTCTTTTGATTTCGGTCTCTTTTGATTTCGGTCTCTTTTGATTTCGGTCACTTTTAATTTAAGTTTCCCTTTTGGTCACTTTTGATTTCGGTCACTTGATATCGGTCACTTGATTTCGGTCACTTTTGATTTCGGTCACTTGATTTCGGTCACTTTTGATTTCGGTCACTTGATTTCGGTCACTTGATTTCGGTCACTTGATTTCGGTCACTTGATTTCGGTCACTTTTGATTTCGGTCACTTGATATCGGTCACTTGATTTCGGTCACTTTTGATTTCGGTCACTTGATTTCGGTCACTTTTGATTTCGGTCACTTGATTTCGGTCACTTGATTGATTTTGGTCACTCGATTTCGGTCACTTGATTTATGTCACTTGATTTCGGTCACTTTTGATTTCGGTCACTTGATTTCGGTCACTTGATTTCGGTCACATGATTTCGGTCACTTGATTTCGGTCACTTTTGATTTCGGTCACTTTTGATTTCGGTCACTTGATTTCGGTGACTTTTGATTTCGGTCATTTTTGATTTCGGTCACTTTTGATTTCGGTCACTTGATTTCGGTCACTTGATTTATGTCACTTGATTTCGGTCACTTTTGATTTCGGTCACTCGATTTCGGTCACTTTTGATTTCGGTCACTTGATTTCGGTCACTTGATTTTTTATCTACTCCGTGATGTTGGCTGGTTTAAGAGATGACAACGATAGACACCTGGCGGGGATAACTGGTCAATTGGTAGTTGATCAGTTCTCGAACGGGTAAAATTGAAGAATAAAAAAAAATTATCATAGTATCGTCACCTCCATGGCAAACGAACGAATCTGCAGTTTTTGTAAATATGACATTTCTGTACAAAACTACACCTTATGATGTACTACACAAGGTGTAAAATTTTCAAACTTCTGTCTCTAACGGTTATAGTATATATATATAAGTAGAGTAGTTCGAATCTCCATTTTTCTTTGATACGTCCAAATTAAACTTACGCTCCACGCGTCACGGTCAACCTACGAATCTGTCATATTCGTGAATTGACATCTGAGCACACTTTAGTGAATCGATCTAGCAACTCACAGCAAACATACGAATATGTCAGATTCGTAAGTTCATATTGATAGAATATGTTCTTCAAGGGAGTCAAGTCAGTCAAGCAACCCCTAGCAAACTTACGAATCGAGCATTTTTGTTATTTGACATTTTATAAATTTGGCGATCAAGAGGTAGACTCAGTCCCCTCTTTCCCACTGGGCACAATGGGCATGTGCCCAAGGCCCCGCGATCGATTGGAGCCCCCAGACCTTGCACGATTACCAAACCAGAGGTTTAAAGGCACAGATAACACCAAAAAAAATAGCTACTCTACTCTTGCCTGAAAATCAGGCTCATCGATTGCAAAGTTTAATAAATTTTAATGTTTTAAAAATTGTAGATAATGTATATATTTAAAATTCACTGTGCTAAAGAAAATCATCAGTGAATTATTGAAGTGAAAACTTCTTTAGCGGCGTTGAGCACTTTTTCTGTAATGGGTATAAAATCTTAAACTAGCGTCAGGACGACGTGACCTGATCGAAAAAGCGTAAGACGGATGGAGAGTAGACAGCTATCCCCTCTCTACGGCGCGGCGAAAATGTATGCCTCGTTTAGGCAGCGCAGGGCGCTTGCGCGAATGTTCGTGTATGTTATTCGGAGAGATAAACTTTTTAATGTAAAATAATTGTAATAGTTTTAAAGTGTTAAATTTTTAATGTAATATAAATTGTCATGTTTGTGTACGATAGCGCAATAAATGAAATACCACATAAATGATAGTACTTTTATACTGATAAAGCAATTGGTGCAAAATTATTCCCTAACCATTCCAAAATATCAAACATGCTCAACGTTAATAATCAAGTTTTCACTTCTGCCGGCACTGCCGGAGTGCAATTTTTACGTAAGACATGCAAAAGCTGGCCTAAGACTATGTTCTTAAACACTAATGTCCACTCAATAGATAAATAGCTGTTAGTTTTAAATCATGAAGTAACAAAAAATAAACAAAAAAATTATCATTTTCAGCGAGATATGTCACCAACGCCTGAAGAGCTGGCTCTTCGCGTGGAGCAGATGGCCGAAGCTTTTGCAGATGGCCAGCGACGATGGTCAAGGCAACATGACACGCGGTGACTGGGCACGGTCTCTTATACTAGAACTCTCAACGTGATACCAGAAGCTACCTTACGTAGAAGACGACTTCTCCCTCCGGTGTAATGACAAACCCGATTAACATTAACCTGAGGGAATTTTGATGATGATACTAAGATAATAAGATACAAAGATGATACAATAATACTTAACTTAATTTATTACACTTAACTTGTGCAATAACAGTATTATATTCTGAAGTTAGTTTTAGTTATCTAGTATTGAAGTACGCATCAAGGTGCATAGAATCGCGACGAATTTAAATCTCTGAAAAAACCATTGTACAATAACCAGTTCATACGAGAAAATCAAATACCATTTTCCAAAAACTTTGCAGCCAGCAATGAATCACACGAAACTCAAATGAAGTTAACAAGCTCAAGTTTGTTTGTAACCTTATTGTTACGTAAAAGGGTTGCTAGATTATAAAACTAAAGCTAGTGTTGCCACGTTAAGGCATTTAGTAGTATTATTTTAAAGACATTTTATTTTAGTGCATTTATTAATTTTAGTAATAACAGTATTATTTACTAGTCATTGTATTTATTAATAACAATTTTGTTTCGTTATATGATGTGGTTTTATTCAAGTCCTTATTAGTAGAAAAGGTTCTGGACGCTCCTGGCTAATTTTACCTATCTACTTTAACTGTTTAGTTAAATAAAGTGATAAATAAAATTTGCTTTTAAACTGGGTAGGGTCATTTAACACATCTCAGACGGATAAAGTTTGATATAAAAAAAAACAAAGTATTTTATAAAACTATATTTATTTATGTCATATACGCACAAAAATATAAAAAAATGACGATAATTCGGCGAAAATTATAAAGTTGACACAACCCGCATAATACTAAGGTACGTGAGTTTGTAGTGGACCACTACCAGGTCGTTTACCAACACACAAATACTCCCAAACAGATGCACAGAGGCTATATATTATATTATGTAAACACAAAAATATACACACGGTGTATGTAACAGAACACCTCCTTATTGGAAGTTGGTGAAGTGAATTATAATGAAGAGAAAAGTCATATAATTAGTCTCGATACAACAAGAGAACATATAATTTTGTATCATTGATATAGTAAAAACCCAAGATGCAGTCAGTGAGTATTTCTAATCCGTCCTCAAACAATGACCAAATAAATTTAGTCAACCAAAATCAAAACATTTTTATTTCGAGTAGACCCTTTCAGGTACTTTCAAAACGATGACTCTAGTTGATCTGTTCCGAAATGTCATTCTAGTCATGTCAGTTCATTGTCATTTAAAAAAGTATTTTTTATTGTTTTTGTAAAAACAACTTTATAATAAACGGATAAGGTTAAATTTGGGAAAAATATGTTCGTTTCAAATTTACCACTAAAGACGATTTTGGCTGTTACTTTTGTTTGCGACTGAGTATCTATAAATATATGGAGTGCCTATTTTCATCACAGTTTTATACTCAACGCAAGTATCTAAATAAAATTATCTGGTTTATGAACCAACAATCGTTGTTATTATAGTATATAATAATCTTATTCTTTCTTTACATGCAATCAAATACAAAACGTACACAACAAAATTGCAGTGTTGCAGCGTGTAAAAAAATAGCAAAATCTTCTAGCGCGTATCACACTTCTATAATTTTCAATATTTACATTATTTTTAACTAAATGACTAAATTAATTGCGTGAGGAAACTAAAATTATAATTTCTTTTGTACAGTCAGCAGTCACATTTAGTATCATAGGGACACAGTTTTTTTTTACACGGTTTCGTATATGAGCGGTACACTTGTAAATAAAATGTATTTTCTATAATAGTGGTCAGCAATGTTGAGTTTTTGAATAATCATCGGCGTGTCAAAAAAAGTAGATAATTATTATAGTTGTTGATGCCGACTGTACTTACAAAGAGGTGCACATAAGCCCTAGCTTTTATTACGCAAAAAGTTGCAAGTGTTTATCAAACATTTTTCCAAGGTGCACAATTGGTATGATATGTATAATAAAATAAACTTGAAGTTTGTTTACACTAGCAAATCTAGCGGTCGGATTTATTTTTTCTTTAGGTTGCCCAATTCTTAGCAAAACTTAACGGCTATAAAATCACGCAACGACCCTTAGGGCCGAGCAAAAAGGCGGGTGAGATATATCTAATACTACAATTACATAAAAAATTCCGGAGTATACTTGAATTATAAACGGATTTTTTAAACGTAACAATGAAATAATCCGTTTTCGAAATTTTTATTTGTGTTAGACTTTTTTAATTTTGTTTTAGTTTCTGGTTAATAAGTATTTACGATGTAGCAATAACAGGAGAATCAGTTATATGTGCCAGACATATAGCAAAGCTAGCAGCTCCATAGAATAATGGCGATCCAAATGTGCTATCTAGAAATACAGTGATAATGTGATGTACTAAATTTTATTACAATTTACAGACTATTATTATTTCGTCAACTCAACTAATGTCTATTTATTGTATTCGTAAAATATCTATCTAGACATTTCTATAAATTTCTATGTTCATAGGTAGACTAGATAATTGCCAACAGAGAATAGAAACTTAAAACTTTCTACCTCAAAAATATTAAAATCCCGCGAAACATGTTCCCCCCTTCAAAGTCACTTAGAGAATTTTCAAATCCGCTTTACATAGATAAATCCATCACTCAATACACTGCACACCGATAGTAATGAATCGAAAAGCAGGTCAGGGTACAGTAGTGATGTCCCCGGTCCCAGCTCATGGTTAGTCTCAGAGTGGCCTCGTCTTGTCCCAGCGTGTCGCCGACTGGTCCTATCGTGGGCGTGGTCCCGGCTGGTCCCGGCCTGGCGCGTGCCGGTCCGGGAGTGTGTCCGCGCGGTCACTTGGTGAAGACGCGCCACATGGAGGCCAGCGAGGCGGCCGCTGACGTCACCAGCGACTGTGCCGGCGCCGCGGCCGGCGGGGTGCAACTTAACTCTTCAATCTGTAGGCATAAGAAGCATTACAAGTTGTACTGACAGCAACAAAATCCGATACGCACAAGATTTAAAAAACACCGTTTTAGCTGTTTTGTAAAACAGACTGCGTTTATATTTTTGTTGTTGTTAACTGTACCTTCTACAAAGTATTACTTCTGAAGGTATTTATACAGAAATTCATACATAATATACAATTACATTCAGACACAGAACAAATGACCACGCAAAGATTCGTCTTGGGTGGGAATCGAACCCGATTTAGCGTTTGAGTCTGTAAACACTAGACCAACAGGTCAGTAAAATCATAACCGTAGCATAAGGTAGTAGGTGAGTGTGCGGGACCTCCATAGCGTCGGGCCAGTGCAGGTGCTCGGGCGGCTCGCAGTCGTCGGCGTCGAGCTCGCCCAGCGCCGCCACGGCCTCCGCCCACACGCCGCGCACGCCCGCCCCGTAGCTGCTCATCCACGACTCCACCCTACACCAATTTTTATAATTATTCTCTAACTAAACATTACTAGCAATGTGGATCACACATTACTAGTATTCTTGTTAATTTTTCGTGCTAAGTTAAGTGTTTGTGTTACGAATGGGTTCACGTCGGTAGTGCAGGGTCGGATTCGAACTAGCATCTACATGATCGCAAGTCCATCTCTCTAGCCATTGGGTTATGGCCGCTTCTTTGATTATATTAGTCGTCGGTGGTGGCGGCCAGCACGAGCGCGTGCAGCGCGGCCAGTGTATGTCGGGTGTGTGTAGGCGTGTGGCTGACCTGCCGAGCATGGGGTCGTCGGTGGTGGCGGCCAGCACGAGCGCGTGCAGCGCGGCCAGTGTATGTCGGGTGTGTGTAGGCGTGTGGCTGACCTGCCGAGCATGGGGTCGTCGGTGGTGGCGGCCAGCACGAGCGCGTGCAGCGCGGCCAGTGTATGTCGGGTGTGTGTAGGCGTGTGGCTGACCTGCCGAGCATGGGGTCGTCGGTGGTGGCGGCCAGCACGAGCGCGTGCAGCGCGGCCAGTGTATGTCGGGTGTGTGTAGGCGTGTGGCTGACCTGCCGAGCATGGGGTCGTCGGTGGTGGCGGCCAGCACGAGCGCGTGCAGCGCGGCCAGTGTATGTCGGGTGTGTGTAGGCGTGTGGCTGACCTGCCGAGCATGGGGTCGTCGGTGGTGGCGGCCAGCACGAGCGCGTGCAGCGCGGCCAGTGTATGTCGGGTGTGTGTAGGCGTGTGGCCGACCTGCCGAGCATGGGGTCGTCGGTGGTGGCGGCCAGCACGAGCGCGTGCAGCGCGGCCAGTGTATGTCGGGTGTGTGTAGGCGTGTGGCTGACCTGCCGAGCATGGGGTCGTCGGTGGTGGCGGCCAGCACGAGCGCGTGCAGCGCGGCCAGTGTATGTCGGGTGTGTGTAGGCGTGTGGCTGACCTGCCGAGCATGGGGTCGTCGGTGGTGGCGGCCAGCACGAGCGCGTGCAGCGCGGCCAGTGTATGTCGGGTGTGTGTAGGCGTGTGGCTGACCTGCCGAGCATGGGGTCGTCGGTGGTGGCGGCCAGCACGAGCGCGTGCAGCGCGGCCAGTGTATGTCGGGTGTGTGTAGGCGTGTGGCTGACCTGCCGAGCATGGGGTCGTCGGTGGTGGCGGCCAGCACGAGCGCGTGCAGCGCGGCCAGTGTATGTCGGGTGTGTGTAGGCGTGTGGCTGACCTGCCGAGCATGGGGTCGTCGGTGGTGGCGGCCAGCACGAGCGCGTGCAGCGCGGCCAGTGTATGTCGGGTGTGTGTAGGCGTGTGGCTGACCTGCCGAGCATGGGGTCGTCGGTGGTGGCGGCCAGCACGAGCGCGTGCAGCGCGGCCAGTGTATGTCGGGTGTGTGTAGGCGTGTGGCTGACCTGCCGAGCATGGGGTCGTCGGTGGTGGCGGCCAGCACGAGCGCGTGCAGCGCGGCCAGTGTATGTCGGGTGTGTGTAGGCGTGTGGCTGACCTGCCGAGCATGGGGTCGTCGGTGGTGGCGGCCAGCACGAGCGCGTGCAGCGCGGCCAGTGTATGTCGGGTGTGTGTAGGCGTGTGGCTGACCTGCCGAGCATGGGGTCGTCGGTGGTGGCGGCCAGCACGAGCGCGTGCAGCGCGGCCAGTGTATGTCGGGTGTGTGTAGGCGTGTGGCTGACCTGCCGAGCATGGGGTCGTCGGTGGTGGCGGCCAGCACGAGCGCGTGCAGCGCGGCCAGTGTATGTCGGGTGTGTGTAGGCGTGTGGCTGACCTGCCGAGCATGGGGTCGTCGGTGGTGGCGGCCAGCACGAGCGCGTGCAGCGCGGCCAGTGTATGTCGGGTGTGTGTAGGCGTGTGGCTGACCTGCCGAGCATGGGGTCGTCGGTGGTGGCGGCCAGCACGAGCGCGTGCAGCGCGGCCAGTGTATGTCGGGTGTGTGTAGGCGTGTGGCTGACCTGCCGAGCATGGGGTCGTCGGTGGTGGCGGCCAGCACGAGCGCGTGCAGCGCGGCCAGTGTATGTCGGGTGTGTGTAGGCGTGTGGCTGACCTGCCGAGCATGGGGTCGTCGGTGGTGGCGGCCAGCACGAGCGCGTGCAGCGCGGCCAGTGTATGTCGGGTGTGTGTAGGCGTGTGGCTGACCTGCCGAGCATGGGGTCGTCGGTGGTGGCGGCCAGCACGAGCGCGTGCAGCGCGGCCAGTGTATGTCGGGTGTGTGTAGGCGTGTGGCTGACCTGCCGAGCATGGGGTCGTCGGTGGTGGCGGCCAGCACGAGCGCGTGCAGCGCGGCCAGTGTATGTCGGGTGTGTGTAGGCGTGTGGCTGACCTGCCGAGCATGGGGTCGTCGGTGGTGGCGGCCAGCACGAGCGCGTGCAGCGCGGCCAGTGTATGTCGGGTGTGTGTAGGCGTGTGGCTGACCTGCCGAGCATGGGGTCGTCGGTGGTGGCGGCCAGCACGAGCGCGTGCAGCGCGGCCAGTGTATGTCGGGTGTGTGTAGGCGTGTGGCTGACCTGCCGAGCATGGGGTCGTCGGTGGTGGCGGCCAGCACGAGCGCGTGCAGCGCGGCCAGTGTATGTCGGGTGTGTGTAGGCGTGTGGCTGACCTGCCGAGCATGGGGTCGTCGGTGGTGGCGGCCAGCACGAGCGCGTGCAGCGCGGCCAGTGTATGTCGGGTGTGTGTAGGCGTGTGGCTGACCTGCCGAGCATGGGGTCGTCGGTGGTGGCGGCCAGCACGAGCGCGTGCAGCGCGGCCAGTGTATGTCGGGTGTGTGTAGGCGTGTGGCTGACCTGCCGAGCATGGGGTCGTCGGTGGTGGCGGCCAGCACGAGCGCGTGCAGCGCGGCCAGTGTATGTCGGGTGTGTGTAGGCGTGTGGCTGACCTGCCGAGCATGGGGTCGTCGGTGGTGGCGGCCAGCACGAGCGCGTGCAGCGCGGCCAGCGCGTGCGGCGCGGCGCCGGCGGGCGGCGGCAGCGCGTGCTCGGCCGCCAGCGCCGCCGCCGCCGCCGCCAGCCGCCGCGCGCGCCAGCACACGCCGCTCTCCGACACGCGCCAGTTGCAGTACTCACTGCCATACCACAACTTCTTTGAAAACTCTTACACTTGTAATTGAATAAAAAAAACATACATACATGGGGTATAAACAGACATAAACAATTGCGATTACTTATACGCACGAGCCGCTTTACCAACTTGGCTAAAAAGTCACTGACCAAGACTTCAAATTTATCCTCTCCATTATTTATGTTGCACGTGTTTATGACGTGTGAGACATATTTTTTTTAATTCAGCTGTTTAATCGCTAATTCAGCTGTCCGATAGATGGCGCTGCCCAATACTAATAAGTATTTTATTTATTTATTGCGCATTAAATAGCGAATACAAAACAATGCAATAATTTTTTTCTTCCATATTTCCATTGAATAAAAAAAATTAAACGCTTCGCATGAATGAAAGCGCAATAAATGAATAATTACTTAAGAGATTTAATCTTATATTTAAAATTCTCATGTCGCGGTGTTTGTTCCCTAACTCCTCCGAAACGGTTGGACATACTTATTTGTATGAAATTATGTGTGCGTATCGGGTAAGTCTGAGAATCGGCCCACATCTATTTTGCACACCCCTAAGTGATAGGAGTGGCCCTCACCATTTTTTTTAATTATGGCACAACGTTTACCGCGTCAGCTAGTAATGAAATCGAATTTTCATAAACATTTTAAATGGAAAAAGAACAGCTAGACCTGAAGTAAACATTTGTACACCGAACCCGCAACACATCATGTGATAAATGTTAATAATGAGTTATATCTAGCCGAGACCACTCTATCCATGCAAACAAAATGTTTATAAATATTTATATCGTATATTTTATTGTTTATCATTATAAAATTATATTGTGTACCACAAATTTAATAAACAATAATTTGTTACAAAATGTAAAATTTAAACAATTGCATTTCTGTAATATCATTTAACAAGTTAAGTAGGTAATCAACGTAACCTACATAAGAATTTCATAAAACAGGTCTACATATGTTTAAAGTAAATGCAAGCTGAACAAATATGATTTATAATCGTGACGAAACAAAGGAATCAAGGTTAAAGAAAAAATATATTTCGTGCTTAGTCCATGCTCAGTACGACTTTTTTCGGATGTGGGTATTACCTACTAACAATATTAAAAAAAAACACATGCATTTATTTTATTTAACTATCATTATGTATTCATAATGTAGGATTCCGGACCCAAACGCTAAGCTAATTGAAATGTTGAAATAGGTACCTATATTTAGAGTTTAAAAACTATTCTAGACTTGAACATGGACGCCATATATTATATTACAGAAAATATCTACAAAAACAATGCGATGAAAAACGATTTAAAATAATTCGTATAGAACCTTCTTTTGGGAGTCTTACATGCACTTGGCTAAATTATTTTTGATTGATTTTGCAGTTGTATGAGAGCTGCCGAGTCTGTTGATACAGTTGTACAAATAAGTTATTAAAAGTGAATAAAAATACGGTTATCATTATTGACCTATTGCCCTAACCTAATTTCATTTAATTAACTCCATAGTTAGTAAGTGAAATATTTACTTACATATTGAAGTAGTTCCGTTTAAAAAGAAATGTGAAACATAAAATTCATATTCAGCAATTTAATGTTTTGAAAATTTCATGAAAATATAATAATTTAATAAAAAAATTAATGAAAAACTTATGGAAAATTATTAAAACAAAAATAATATGAAGATGCCTCCAGAGAGATTTGAACTCTCGACCCCTGGTTTACAAGACCAGTGCTCTAACCCCTGAGCTATGGAGGCTCCGTAATAGCTGGCCATTTTTTCGCACCTAGTTATTACAAGACTAGGGACCGGTTCCGACGAGGAAGTGATTTGAAATTTTGTAAGTTGTTTCATACAAAAACTGTCAATCGTCAATTTTATTCCTCGAATCAAATTTATTTGGCGATTGAAAAATCTGTTGCTAAAACCATTTATTATAAAGAAAAAACGAAAAATAATATAAAATTTTCATATAATTGCTATAAGTAGGTAATTATTTTAAACATAATTGATTAGCAATTCAAATATTAGAAAAAAATAAGATATGTATGAAAAAACGTGAAACTGGTTATGTGGGTTAAACTAAGTTATGAAATAAATTTCTTACCTTTCTATCTTGAAAGGTTTTTTTATTAAGTTTTAGGGCATGCTTTATCTTTAATAGCTGTGCCTCGCGGTTTCCCCCGCGTCTGCGGTTTCCATTGATTCTACTAGTCGGAACGAAGACGAATCGAACAAATTATGGATCACAACCAATGACAATCGGTCTAGCCGTTTTTGAGTGTTGTAACAAACACGACTTTGTTTTATATGTACGGTAAGATTTATATAACAGAATGAGCTTGGCAAAACAGGCCAAATGCGATGACTATAAGTTTAATATCAGGTAGATTTTCTTATACTTAATACTTAAGTAGTTTAATTAAAACAATAAGCATAAAAAAAGTTATTTGTTATTCTAAAATTGTATGAAAGTTCAGATGTGGTCTACTTCGTATACTTATGATGTTATGCCTACAACAGACAAATATTCCTAGTTAAAAACTTATTGATTCAGATAGGTAGTATAGATGGCAGCATTAGCATGCTTTGCAGAAGAAGAAGGTGGTGTAGGGTGTGTATAGTTACTTGAGCGAGATGGTGTGCGGCAGGCGCGCGTCGAGCGCCCAGGCCAGCAGCGCCAGCAGCTGCGCGCACAGCGCCAGCGCCGCCAGCACGCGCGCGCCGCCCGCCTCGCACGCCGCCGCCCCGCGCACTGCGCACACACACACACACACGCTGTACTCCGCTCTACGTTACAGCGGACTACAGCACGTGGAGTGTAGTACAGACCGTACCACACTCCACACGCCGCAGCTCACACCAAGCAATCACACCAAGCAAATGTTTTGAATATATGGTGTCCTTAGAAACCTAATTAATTTATCATTACTTCCCACCAATCAAGTGTGCTAGCTGTCACGAGAATACTAAAATATTTGAGAAATCTGCAAGAACTTTCTTCGCCTTGAGAAAAGGCAAACAAGCACCAACTTTACTTTCGCTACCCTTTCCCAGGGACAAGATAAATGATATGATTCGAATTTTATAATGGTAGAATAGCTGATGCAATAACTCAGTTTCTAAACAAAAAATATCTTGTTCATGCCATAACAAACAGGTATGAAACATTTCCGTCGTCCAGATACATCATTATTTTAACACAAATTCGAATAAAACACGGCCACCATTTCAATACATAGATACGAATTTTTGGAGACGTTTACCGCAGTTAGCCTGACCTAACCATATGGGCCTCCAGTCTCAGACTGGAGGCCCATATGGTTAGGTCATTAGGCAAAAGAAAAACTAACTCCATTTGCTAAGGACTACCTCTGCGGGATTGGGGCCTCGACTCAGTGTTGCTAACAATCTTAAAGGCAAACAGCAAGAGATTGTTTGGTGGGCTCAGGCCAGCTTGGTGTACGGACAGGGAGGTAGCATTAGCGTTAGGAAGTTACATGAGTAGGTACGTGACTTACGCCAGGCCTGCACTTGCGAGACGTCCCCGTCGGTGCTGATCCAGGGCGCCACGATATGCAGCTGCGGCCGCTGCGGAGGCTCCTCCTCCGTGTCCTCGCCGATGAACTCCATGTCCTCGATACTCTCGCTTGAACCATTAAATACATTCTTGAAATTTCTTACTGACTAGCCCACGGCTTCGTTCGCGCGTAGGTATAAATAATTACATCTAAGTATTATAAAATATAGCCGTAACATTCAAGGGTGAAATAATTTTTGAAAGTGTTGGAGCAGTTTTGGAAATATTGAGTATTGATCCCAAACTAGGAAGAGCCTGTACTATGGTAACCAGACAACTGAAAAACATACTTATATATTTTTAAATACTTACATACTATAGATAAATTACAACCAGACACAGAACAAATTATTGTGCTCATCACACAAAGTTTTGTCCTGTGTGGGAATTGAACCCACGACCTCTGGCTTAGTAGTCAGAGTCACTAGCCACTAGACCAACAGGCCAGTCGAAACTTGAAATTATTGAGATTTATTTTATCTGTTTTTGGTTTCCCCTGAAATCTGATTTCCTTTTTCTTTCACTAAAATGATAGTTATAAGTAAGACCCTATTATTGCATAAAAATAGCTCATAAAAGTGGTTTGACAACTTAAATTTAAAAGATAAAATCATATACTAGTAACAACTTAATTAAAGTTGTACAGTTTTATCAGGCCATTATCACTGTTTTATATCTTAAACCATTAATGAGAACAATGTCCTACTTTGATAAAACTGATAATTGCTACCATTTTGGCGATTGAGGCAACATTTTAATAATATGTAATAAATTATGAGCATATTTTATACTGAATTCATTAAACACGTAATTTGTCACTCAATTTTGCCTCCTCACAAAATTATTATATAGAACATCTCAGAGTCAAATTTAAGTAAGTTTAAATGTTAGAAAATTAGTGTTATAAACTTACCTAGTGTCATAGCTCATATAAACTGGAAATATATATTTAGTGAGCTGTCTTATCCGAGACCTTCGTAACGCTGCTAATGATTCCGCTTGTTCATTATACATACTGACTTTGTTCTCTAGCTCCATCCTCTGTTGCTGAGAGTGCTTGCCAAGACTAGACACACGTTTTTGATACCTCGGTAACTTTAATATTAATTCGTTATTGTTATTTTTTAGTTCCATCAGCTGTTTCCGTTTCTCTTCAATATTGTTCCGTCGCTGTTCAATAGCTAGCCGTAGGAGATCCAGCTTGTCCCTAGATTGTTTTGCTTCTGTTAATAATGTGTCCTTTTTTAGTTTTGTAGCTAAGAGTTTTTCACATCTGTCTAACACATGCTTACGGTTCACTTTCATTCTGAGTAGCTTTGCTTGTTTTTCTGCATATCTGAAATGTTGAGATAACAATCTGTATAGCTTAGTGATTACGCAAATAAAATACAAGCAATTAAATTAATTACGTTTGTGTGTTGTAGTGAAAGGCAAATAACTACTAAGTATTTGAACATAGTAATGATAAGTAATAGAAAGTTGTCTATTGAAATTAACCCATCACTTATGATAAAAGGTAAGTTAAATCAACAAAATTTCAACACAATAAATAGCATAACATCATCATAACATTCACGTTGCTAGACTCAAGGTTATGTAAGTTTGTAAACATTCCAATAATGTGTTGCCTTAGTAATGATCTGTATACATACAATTTCTAGGATAATACTCTACTCTTCGCTTATATCAAGATAATCGATCTTAACAAACACTACTTCCGCATTGTTTACAAAATTCGACGCATATGGTGACTCAAATCAAACTGAAGGCGCAATAAGTTATATATTTATCAACCACCTAATATTTGTCCACTGCTCATCTCCTAAAGACTGACAGTATTAAATGTAGGAGTTCATAGATACTGAATTAAGGTGTGTGAACGCACCTGTCTGCGTAAGGCATCGAAGAATGGACAAAATTGCCCGCCCTGATGCAATCCGGACAATAAAAGTTCCTTTTCACGGTGTAACACAGAAGGCACTTCTTATAATGACCATCACTCTCCGTGGACGACACTTTAAAATCTCGGGGCGCTTCATTTTCATTTAAATAGCTCGACGCCATAGCATGCACAGCACTTTTCACTTATTTATTTGTGATTGTAATGTTGAAAGTTGAAACACAAAAACTTGTCATTTGTCAATGTCAGGCGTCAGCTGGCAAAATTACCACAGACTCAAATAGTTAAGCGTTTCGTTCTGTAAAAACCTGTAAAAACACAAGAAGACTTACACGTAATCTGTTCCGTTGCTTTTGCTGTTGCGATGCTTTTGCTGTTCCGATGCTTTCAGACGCGTTCTTTAATTATTGTAAATTGTATTTTGATTAACAAAATATTATGGTCTTTGCGGTTTTCAAATTTTATTTTTTACACCGTGGTTTTTAAACAAATATTTTTATTTTTTTTACGTCACATACCTACACAATTATTATTACACATCGTTTACCAAAAGTACCAAACGAATGAACAAGTAAAAGTAGCTTGGGATTATGCAAGTTCTATGGGCTAAGCCTCGTGGGATGATAAGGTATATGTACCAATTGAGATAAAAAAAGGCGTGCATTACTAAGAACAAGACTATGTACTAAGGGACTAAACTCGTAACAATAACAAAACAAATAAAATTAACCGTAACAATAACAAAACAAATAAAATTAACTAAATATGTCGGCGCCCGCGCGCCGCCTTAGCAAAACTACAAGCAACACGTGCACCGATCACGCCACCGAGCGCGTCATTCGATGCCCCCACTCTCCCCACTACTTGATCTGCCAGTATAAAAGATGTGAAACGATCATTGTCAAATCAGTCTTGGCTCTGGCGTGGCTCGGTGCACTAGTTGTATCCAGCTGGCTTAACCTAGACGCTCTGGATAATTAATTTGTGAACGAATTAATTATTATTCCGGGTTATGATTTGGTCTCTAGACTAATTATACCGGGTTATTTTAGGATTGTTACTTCACAATTATAATTTAGTTTAATGATGAGAATTGTAAATTAATTAATATCATTAGAACTTTGATTTGCTATTTCTCTGTAGTTGGTTGGTTGGTTAAACTACTAAGGTCAGAAGAAACTCATTTTTATCAATTATGGCCAATCCTATTCCTACAAATACAATAACAGAAACCACAACAAACAAAAAAGAAAAAGTAACAAAAACCATAACAATAACAAAAACCGAAACAATAACAAAAACCGTAAAAATAATTTCACAAAAATAACTAAATCCATAACAATAACAAAATATTAACAATAAGAGAAAAGAAAAATTATTTTATTTGGGTTTTTTACCAACTTTTCCGGAAATTAAATCGCTTAAATGACATTAAATTTTCTGTTCGTTATGTCACGTGACTAAGACTTGTCACTTATCTTCCATACATTTGAGCGATTCGATCAGCGATAAGGAGTGTAGAAAATGTACTTTGTCTTAGGGGGCTGAGCATTGCGTGTTCGTAAATTACAATTAGGATAGATTTTATCGGCTTCTTTTCTCCTGATTTTCGTCATTGTTCCACATTGTTGTCAATAAGAATTGCTGTTGTTATGTAATCTGGACTAGGGGTATCGGTTTCTGTAGCAACAGAATGCGTAGTCAAATGTTTATCAGATTCCAGCTCCGTGGTCGATGCTTATGTCTATAGCCCTAAGTTTACATTGTGCTTTATAAATTCTAATCAAACGATCAGAAAACATAATATTTTTACCAAAATTTCTATAAACTTGCACCTGTTTCACCATAAATTCCGTGTTCCAACGTACAAACATAACGATTGAACTTTCTTTTAATTTAACAGGATGTCCTTATTGGCATCCCACCGTGAACGGCAAAAGGGTCATTGCGAATCAAGCAGATTGGATTACAGTACGTCGTCTGCCAAGTAACGAGCTGCCATTTGGATTTTATTTTGGTGGGATTTTCGGCACCATACACTTTACCGTTGGTCGATTTGCCAAAACCAGGAAAACAAGGCTAACTTAGTTAGTAACCACTTACTATAGCAAGAAAATAAACAGATTTTATTTTGTTTTGTGCTTTGAAATATAAGTACCAACTACATACCTACTTTGCTTTATTTAATCTACCATTATATTCAGCCGGTAGGAGTGTGGTGTACTCTAGTTTTCTTCTTAACTGGGTCTTGCTCGCCGGCATCGGTTACAGCGGCATTTTTTTCAGTGAAGTCTTCTTTATCGACGTATGTGATAAATTAAAATTGTAGCGCTTTTCTTTTACGCACCATAATTATTTATTTCTAAATCATTTTTTTCCGTTACGCGCCATATTTATTTGTATCTATTTCTATGATGAAATAAGCTTTTTGTTTAAACTTTATCTAATTTATCTAATTAACCAATTTCTGTAAAGTTGTAAAAAGTAGATCATTTTTCGAAAAAATGATGTCTTAACGAAGTCTCACTTCTTACGTGTATGTCATACGTAAATACACACACATTTTTTTAAATCGGGCCATATCCTGAAATTACCTATAAACAGACTCTTTAGCTTTATAATATGAGTAATTATAGCTTATAATAACTGTAGGTGCTACTCTGCGATGATTTGCTTAGGTAACTCAAATTATACTACTCTAGAGTACCTACCTACTCACCGTTACGTATAAAAAGATTACCAGACCGATGTCCTTTTAAGGTAGTAGGAAGTTGTAATAAAGTAATAGGAGTATCTTAAGCCTTTACGTGTCCGCATAAAAGACTTGTTAGCTTTTGAGAGATCCGTACCCAAAAAGTAAAACAGGAACTTATTGCTAAAACTCGATTGTCAGTCCGACTGTCCGTCTGTCACCAGGCTATATCAGTCTCATACCTAGATGAACAGTTGAAATTTTCACAGATGATGTATTTCTGTTGCCGCTTTAACGATAAACACAAAAAAACTGTTGAAAATAAATAAGTATTTAATGGGGCTCCCATACAACTGACATGTTCATTTTCCTGTTTTTATAATAAACTAGCTGTTTCCCGCAGCTCCGCCCGCGGTCAAATTTTTTTTTTCAATAAATCTATATATTATATACATATATATTAGAAGATGGTCCGCAACTCTTCGTGCGCAAGTCCGACTCGCACTTGTCCGGTTTTTTATTGATGTCGTCATGAAAACGTCCATTTTTGCATATGATCGGGCAAATTATTAATTCCATTAGCGAAGGCTCGCAATCACAGCCAACGAATGTAACATTATATTATAGGCAGCAATATTTAAAGCCATGTCTTTTTTGCGGACCAGCCCTAAAGCAATTTACGTAACTCTGTCATGAATGATTATTTTGTTTTCTGATTTTTGAATTGGGTTAATTTTATTTGAGTGCGCTGTTTTTTTTTGTTAATTTCAAACGTAATTTGTTTCGTGGATATGTGAGATTGTTTATTTGTTTTGCGTTGTTTTTTTTTTGAGTTTGTTGCAGATTTAGAATGTTGTGTTGAGACTGACTACGTTCTTATTTCTTACGTAGGCATTTTGTGCAAGTGTCTAAGAGATTAGTAATTTTCTTTTATAGGTTTGTTTCGCTTAGGACAATAGAACATAGTGAACAAACCTAACCAAAGAATTTCATTTCATTTTATTTTAACAAGGCAAGCATTATTCAAATAAGTTACAAGTCTGTAAAGTACCGACCTATTTATTGTTAGTAGTTAATTAAATATGGAATGAGTACCCAACCGTTGTTGTATTTCATAGATTACCTACATCTATGGATTGCTATAATTAACTTGCAGCAACTGTGAGAATGGTTTATAAAAAATCAAATTCTTATCAACTGCTATCTAAATAATACAAACGAGTCATTCCATTGTATTCTCTAATTAAAAGTATTAGACGCTAGAAAAATGCAATTCAACCTTACCGTGGTCAGTGTAATTACTGCTCGCTACAAAGGTTTCGGAACGCACGCCGCGTCGGTCTGATTTCCCTCGGGCGCGGGACGTGGTTTCCGAACGTTGTTTGCGCGCCGAATGAAGACGTTTGTACTCTGTGGTTTTCATTAAGCGGGAAATCTTGTTCCGTTTTACGTTTAACAAGTTTAGAATGGAGGTTATGGTTTGTTTTAGAATTATTTAATTTATTGGGTGTTCGATTTGGTTTCACCCGACTTACAAAAAAAGGAGGTTTGCAATGTGGGCTTACTTTCCTGGTGGTCCCATGGTCATCAGCTTTCAGGTCAGGATCTAATGTTGGGATTTCAAGAAAATCGGATACCTAACTAATAAGTGAACTTAAAGAGTTACAAACTTATTAGTTCGTCATTCGAAATTCAAGGCGAATTTGAAGTGATGGTTTGTTTTAGTAAAATTAATAGTTGTATTTAGTATAGTAATTAGTAGTTGTTCAAATATATTTTTTTTTTTATGTATAAATAATTTGTAGTTGTTTTTAGTACTTATCTAAAGTTAATTGACTTATTTATTTACAAAAAAACTTTTTAACAAAATTAAACACCGACTACATAAACAAAACAAAAACACATACATATAACCACTTAAAAGCGAAAAATAGACTGAATTCTAACTCAACTTAGGTATAATTATATTCAATTGTTAAGTTACCAATTAATCTGTTTGAAGTCGGTGCCAAACTAAAAAAAGTATTCGACACCGACTTCAATTGGCACGGGCATCGATTTCAAACAAACAGTTCAACATGATAATCGAACAAGAATCATCAAAATCAGTTCATCCAGTCGAAAGTTCTAAGGTAAAAACATAAAAAAGGTTAAAAAGTACAGTTGAATTGAGAACGTCCTAATTTTGGAACTCGGTTAAAAAATAAAAACCTGTACAGGTTTACTCGCCAGCCATTGTGATTATATATACAGAGAATTGTGATTGCAACACTATATCTGAAATCCAGAAATGACTGGTGACTTAAACTGTGGCAGATTTTTATTTTTCCATCCATTCCGTATGGACGTATACCATAACTTAGCAACCTCGCGACCTCATCACTGAGCGGCATCGCGACGCCATATGAGCAGCGTCGCGACGCCATAACTTAGCGTCATCGTGACCTTCTATCTGAATGGCATCGCGACGCCTAAGATAAGCAGCGCCGCGAAGTTATAAATGACCGGCGTCACGACGCCGTACCTAAGCTGCGTCGCGATGCTATAGCTTAGCGGCGTCGCGACGCCATAAGTTTAGGGCATCGCGACGCCATAAATTAATGGCATCGCGACGCCATACTTAGCGGCAGCGCGACCTCATCACTGAGCGGCATCGTGACGCCAAAGCTGAGCAGCGTCGCGACGCCATAACTCAGCGTCATCGTGACTTTCTATCTGAATGGCATCGCGACGCCTAAGATAAGCAGCGCCGCGAAGTTATAAATGACCGGCGTCACGACGCCGTACCTAAGCCGCGTCGCGATGCTATAGCTTAGCGGCGTCGCGACGCAATAAGTTTAGGGCATCGCGACGCCATAAATTAATGGCATCGCGACGCCAAAACTTAGCGGCAGCGCGACCTCATCACTGAGCGGCATCGCGACGCAAAGAATAAGTAGCGTCGCGACACCAAAGGTTACCAGCGTCGCGACGCTGAGCCATGCCGCGAACCATAGCTAAGCGGTGTCGCGACATCATAACAGAGCGGACCCCTATATACCGATAAGTCTTAACTGTAAGTCGCGACGCAATGCCATTGCGGATCAGCGTCGCGACGCCATAACTTAGCGTCTTTGCGACGCCATAATTTAGCGTCATCGTTACCTTCTATCTGAATGTCATCGCGACGCCTAAGCTAAGCAGCGCCGCGAAGTTATAACTGAGCGACGTCACGACGCCGTACCTAAGCTGCGTCGCGATGCTATTGCTAAGCGGCGTCGCGACGCCATAAGTTTCGAGCATCGCGACGCCAATACATAGCGGCAGTGCGACCTCGTCACTGAGCGGCATCGTGACGCCAAAGCTGAGCAGCGTCGCGGCGCCATAACTCAGCGTCATTGCGACGCCATGGCTGAGCAGCGTCGCGACGCCATAACTTAGCGTCATCGTGACTAAGCTAAGCAAAACCGAGAAGTTATAACTGAGCGGCGTCACGACGCCGTAAATTAGCATCATCGTGACGTTCAATCTGAATGGCATTGCGACGACTAAGCTAAGCAGAACCGAGATGCTATAGCTGAGAGGCGTCACGACGCCGTAACTAAGCTGCGTCACGACGCCGTACCTAAGCTGCGTCGCGATGCTATTGCTAAGCGGCGTCGCGACGCCATAAGTTTCGGGCATCGCGACGCCAAAACATAGCGGCAGTGCGACCTCATCACTGAGCGGCATCGTGACGCCAAGGCTGAGCAGCGTCGCGACGCCATAACTCAGCGTCATTGCGACGCCATAGCCGAGCAGCGTCGCGACGCCATAACTTAGCGTCATCGTGACTAAGCTAAGCAAAACCGAGAAGTTATAACTGAGCGGCGTCACGACGCCGTAACTAAGCTGCGTCGCGATGCTATAGCTTAGCGGCGTCGCGACGCCATAAATTAGCATCATCGTGACGTTCAATCTGAATGGCATCGCGACGACTAAGCTAAGTAGAACCGAGATGCTATAACTGAGAGGCGTCACGACGCCGTAACTAAGCTGCGTCACGACGCCGTACCTAAGCTGCGTCGCGATGCTATTGCTAAGCGGTGTCGCGACGCCAAAGCTGAGCAGCGTCGCGACGCCATAACTCAGCGTCATTGCGACGCCATAGCTGAGCAGCGTCGCGACGCCATAACTTAGCGTCATCGTGACTAAGCTAAGCAAAACCGAGAAGTTATAACTGAGCGGCGTCACGACGCCGTAACTAAGCTGCGTCGCGATGCTATAGCTTAGCGGCGTTGCGACGCCATAAATTGGCATCATCGTGACGGTCAATCTGAATGGCATCGCGACGACTAAGCTAAGCAGAACCGAGATGCTATAACTTAGAGGCGTCACGACGCCGTAACTAAGCTGCGTCGCGACGCCATAGCTTAGCGGCGTCGCGACGCCATATTTTTGCAGCATTGCGACGCCATAACTTAGCGCCATGGCGACGTCATAACTGAGCGATGTCGCGAGATGACAACTGAGCGGATCCCGACGCAATAACTGAAAGACTTCGCGACGCCAAGGCTAAGTAGAGACGTGATGCCATAGCTTACCGGCGTCGCGAACTCGCGATCTCATATCTGAGTGGCACCGTAACACTATGGCTGAGCAGCGTCGCGACGCCAAGACTAAGTAGTGCGTCGTGATGCTACAGCTTAGTAGCGTCGCGATGCCTAAGGTTTCCAGCGTCGCGACGCTGAGCCATGCCGCGAACCATAGCTAGGCGGTGTCGCGACATCATAACAGAGCGGACCCTTATATACCGATAACCCTTAACTGTAAGGAGTTGCGACGCCAAGTCTAAGCAGCGTCGTGATGATATAGTTTAGCGGCACCGCGACGCCATAGCGGAACGGTGTCCCGACGCCATAATTTAGCGGCGTCGCAATGCCATTGCGGATCAGCGTCGCGACGCAATAACTTATCGTCATCGCGACGCCATAACTGAAAGGCGTCGCGACGCCTTAGCTTAGCGACGTCGCAATGCCATCGCCGATCAGCGTCACGACACCATAGACGAGCGGCACCTAGACGCCGTCGCTAAACGGCGTCGCTATGCCATGATTAAGAAGCGTCGCGACGCAATGCTAATCGGTAATGCGACGCTACGCTGGGGTCACTTTAGCATTGCGCCTATCTTAATATGTAATATTGTAAGCTAAATAAATTTAGCATCAGTCAGGTTCCTAATGCAGCTGATGCTTTAAGTCATATTCGTTCATCAACTTGAAAAGAGTTGATCTTTAAATGGCTGAAAATTACTTTAAATAATGGCTGGGCCCCTGCATGCTAAATTTGGCCCTAGGTACTTACGTGGTTCAAGTTTTTTATTCATTGTAGTACTTATAAGTTAAAATTCACTTACTGGCATGAGTCGCATTTGTTTGTATAGAGATCTGCGCTATTATGATTTTTGCAGTGTTTCTTTGCTAAAGAAATAGTACCTACGTACTTATGGTTAGTTTTGTATTTTTCATGTTCTACTTCTAGAAATCTGATTTACTTTTAATCCCATGTAGTCTTTTTTTCACACTCAAATAACTCCGTATATCTTGTCAACACTTGCACAATATCGGCTCAAACTCGTGGGAAATCTATCGAAGCTTTCAGTCGCCGGCCATCATGAATAAATTAGCAACAGTTCGATTCCTTCGATCCCCTCACACTCCGCCTTTAATATTATAGGCATTGTGTAGTTAACAAAACTTGGCACGAAAAAGGAATGGACCAAACTGAGTAGAAGAATGGAAGTGAGGCTGGGAAAGGCGAGAGGAAAAAACCATGCTGGGCACCAAGATTATTATTTTTTTATATTAGATCCATTATAATTTCTCTGATAACTTTAAAAATTAAAATGTCCCTGAAATTCGAGTTTTTTTTTGTTTTACAATTTGTCAAAGATAGGTGTTAAAGTTTAGTTCATGTAGTAGATGTGAATGTGCGCCGTTCTGCCACTGGAATTGTGTCTTACCCGACTGTTGTTTTATGTCTTTCTCTTGTTGTTTATATATTATAGTTTAATGGGTGTAGGACATTAGACGCTAGGATGTCGTGGATGCGGTCTGCTGCCCCAGGGAAATCTCCAAGATGTATGGCCGTCCGTCCGTCACGAGGCCGACGTACCGTTAAATACAAATTAGCGTGCAACATGCTTGGCATTATGTTTAAGACTGTCAAAGGATAATAACTGTATCGTCACGCTCTAACGGTTTGTACGAAGCAATTTATCGAAGTCAATTTGTCTGCTCATGCTTAAAAAACTAGCATGGGACGGCTGAATAACCAATGACAATTAAGATATATTTATATCAAATATGAGCTCTTACCCGCGGCTTCGCTTGCGCAAATTACTGTAGGACTTCTTTAACCTTTCGTTATAGATACTTTATTAAAAATCACTACATAGTAGGCGTGCCACAAGTATCTTTAAAAAAAAATACATAATATTACTTTTTATACTAATAGTTTTTGTTCGCGGCTCCGCCCGTGGGCGTCGGTTATCACGGCAAATTATAGCTTAAAGCCTTCCTAAATAAGTGGGCTAAAGAATTTTTAGTTTTTTAATAACGTAAATGCTCCTATTACCGCCAGTTTTAGCTGTCTTAGGATTCACATTAATAAAATAGATACAAGCTGTTATGTTAGGAAAGATGTTATAGTTTATAATTAATCTCTACGAAGTATTCTTTGCAATTCAGTACTTAAATTCAATATTCAATAACACAATAGTTACTAAATAATTATTTAATCCAAAAGAGTAGTTGATTCTATTACCGACCCATAGAATGCGGCAAGATTCTATTACCGATTTTTCTACTTCTATTACCGACCGCTACGAAGTTGTCACTGCTTCTATACTATTAAATAAAATAAAAAATCGTTTTTAAGGTATTTATTATATAATAACAATATTTATGAGATCAACATTATTACAATATGAACATAATTATTTATTGCAACGCTTAGAGCACTTAATTGTTGTTATTTTAATTAATAAAAAATATAATCAGTCTCAGAAAACAGTCTTCAAATAATTAAATACTTATTATAATTAGATATATTATAAATCTTCGTCCTCCTTCGTTAAAACAGTTTGTTTTCCACAATGTTCATTTATATATTTATTATTTCTCTTGTCACGCAGAGTTATCCTCGGTATGCCATAGGTTTTTGAAGCTTCGTATAATGCTAGTCCCTTCATTTATAGCTAGAAGCGCAGCTTCTAGTTGAGCAGAGGCGTACTGCTTGTGCTTCTGCGGCCTCCATGATTCTATAAAAGACCACAATGTTACATGGCCCCATTCCGTCCTGCTATTTTTATTAGATTTGAAAACATATTAAATATAGCCAATGCAATGAAGCCATGAATGAAACTGGATAGCAAATATTATTTTACTATGGCTGGCCTGTGACAAAATCTCTCATAACGTAGCGATTAATAAAATTAATAATTAACAGATAAAATATCCGCTTTATGGAATACTGTTAAATTCGATCTCATTGCTATATTATTTCTTTTAATGTCAGTTAGTCTTTAATTCAGATAATAAAGGTTATTTACAGTATAATATCATTCTAATAATAGGGATATTGTCTAAAGTTGAATCGAGTTTTACACAAAAACTTCAAGAAATAGCTTTGTCGTTAATAGATCTAACGAAGTAAAATAATTTTAAGAATTGAACAAGAAAAAAATAAAGTCGAATGAGGAAGTATATAATAGACATTATTTTAAAATACTTAAATGTTCTCAAAATCTAACAACGACCCATGGGACGTTATTAGAATCATGTTTTGAAATTTGGATTCTATTACCGCCTTAAATTAAAACGTCTTTTTATAACACAAAAACCAATAAAAAGTATTATATTATGAGTTAGTTTAGAAAACGAATATATACGTTACAGTTGTCATGTGATAGCAAGAAGACAAATCCATTTTTAGTGTGTTATTTTCCTTAAGTAATATTTAGGTGTACTTACGTGGCTGGAGACGCGTCACTATGAAATGTGCGTCCGCTTCGGGCGCGTCCCACTCACGGTCAAATTATTTCTTTCACTGGCTATTTAAACACACAAACTTTACTTTTTTTGTTGTCCAACAAAAATACGTAACTAATTTTCTAGGTATAACTTTTCTGAACCCTATATTATGTCTAAAATGAGTGATTTAAAAATTAGATCGTTAATAGAGTACACATTTTAGGGGGTCGTTAATAGGAGCTTTTACCAATTCAGACAGGGAGTAGTTTCTGAGATTAGCGCGTTCAACCAAACAAACTAACTATTCGGCTTTATAATATTAAGTATAGTTGTATCCAAGAAATAATAAATAGTTTTATACAAGCGTTTTTTCCCTATTTCACCCCTTTGGAAGTAGAATTTTAAAAATCCTTCTTTAGTTGATGCGTACGTCAGTCACCTTTGTCTTTCATATATATTGACTAGCTGTACCCGCGACGATGTTATTTACTTTGTCCTTCAACCGATAGTAGATATTTTTATGACGTAACTGGCAGCACGTACTATATCATGAAGCGGTTTAACGTCTATTACCCGATAGTGATACATTGTTGCCATCACCCCTTTGAAACTTCAGTTTAATTACTTATCTATCAACCCCTGGCACGTTACTTGCATCCGCTTCACGTGGACCATTTAGGATGACGCTCTAAGATGCGTTCCGCGGGGAAATCAGCCATCCCAGCGCAGCTCTGAATAAATTAACAGCCATACTTAACTTGCACCTCCCTCGTAAACTAAGTTTAATTTAATACTCTAAGATATACAGAAGTGGGATATACCCGTACTTAACTCAAACTTAAGATATACATTGAACAATTTATGTCGTTTTATAATTTAAAAAGAGAGTTGACTGAAGTCTTGCTCTGTATGTCTGAGTTATGCTTTGTTGTGGCTGTCCGTGGAAACCTGTGTTTTTCACATTTTGTATAGCTGGTGGTTTTTCTTATGATAAATAAATAAATAAGAAGACGCTTTCTTTTTATTTATTTATTACAAATACTTACACAGAACTGAGTAACTACCATTTTATCCAAACTTAATATTTCTAAACTAAAAAAAAAGAAAAATACAGTCGAATTGATGATGATGATCACCTCCTCATTTTGGAAGTATCTCTCTGTTACGCTGAGCTGATTTTGATGAAACTTAGAATGGGGAAAGCTTGGATTCCAAGAAAGGAAATAAGCCACGACGATATTTACGCGGGCGACAAAAGCCAGGGCAAAAGCTAGTACCATAAATTGGATGCGTATGAACAACCTTCAAAATTACTTACACGCAAAACTAAATAATAAAAAAAAATTCTAAGAAAAACTAAAAAAAGCTAATAAATAAATTTGCGGTAAAAAAAACTAAAAGACGCAATAAAAGGCTAATAAACGTAAATAATAAAAAAAGAGACAAGACAAATCAATACACGTTTCTTTTATTGCGCAATTTCAGTTATAGTGCAAATAAAGCAGCAAAAATAAATTTTCATTAGCCAAATGAGCTAACACCAAGCTCAACATTCAAAGCTCAGTTAATAAAGAAAGGAGTACTACTACTATTTTAACAGGGTTGTTGATGTAATGGTGTAATAATTTTACTGTAACTAATTTATTCACCGAGTCGGAACACGCGATTTCCCGCGAGCGCTGACTGCCGACCGAAGAATACCGATAAGCATGTGTGTTAGTATCGAACACGAAAACAGCTTTAACTTTGTTAAAAATAATTAATAGAGTATTTAAACTCCAATGAATTTCTCGTTCCTTGTAATAATATATTTATTTTTTAACAGCAAAAAGATCATCAGTTCACGGGGTATGGTTTTTATTATGTGTTTTTATTATTCCAAAATCTATACTTACCTACGTTATAAAACTGAAAAGTTTGTTTAACGCGCTAGTCTCGGGAACTAATAGGCCGATTTGAAAAATGGTGTTACTGTTTGATAGCCCATTTATCGAGGAAGGCAGTAGGCTAAATATAAATATATAGGCCGAATATATAAAATGAATGATTGATTGATTATTCAATATTAGACGTGACATAATACAAGTTAACTTAATCTCTGCCTAAATACATTGTAGTATACCCACAGTTCCTAAACTGTGTCGTGACTTGAGCTGCAGCGAGACAGATTCAGGCTGGTTTAATTTATACAAATAAAGTTTCAGTTGTTACCTCAAAACTTGTCGAGAACTTTGTTGCAGTCGTTACAACAATTAAGTTACAAAGGAGAGTCGCGGAGAAGTTTTGATATGAAATTCATAGCTTTGTACCACATCTTTTTGAAGTATAAAATTTTTAATCACAGCATTACTCTGTGAAGATTGATCTAGAGGTTAGTGATTCACATTGTTCTATCAGAGGTCGTGGGTTCGATTCACACACCCAGGACAAGTCTTTGTGGGATGAGCACGATCATTTGTTCTGCGTCTGGATGTTAGTTATCTATAATGTAGTAATAATATAATTATATGTTTAAGTATATTTATCAGGTGTGTGGTTACCATAGTACAGACATTGCTTTGTTTGGGATCAGATGGCCGTGTGTGAGTAGTCCCAAGATATTATAATTTTGTGAAAAAAAAACAACCCAAAAAAAACCTAGTAAAGTCTCGACAATGTTTTGGATAAAGTTTCGTGGCTTCATATGTGGACGTATGTTGTTTTGGAAAATCTTGGCTTTAGACATTTAGTTGTTTCTGTGAAGACAACGTAAACCATGCGCGGGGTAAGCGGCTCGAACGCTGCTTAACCCAGCGAACACGAGCGTGATGAGTGTCCTTAAAATTCTTCGTAGGGCTGTCTCTAAGGTATGCTGTATTCGATACAAAAAAATTAAGTCAGCACTTGAAAGTAACACTCACCTACAAGGTAGAAGGTCACCAGCCTGTATTTCTCAAAGATTCTCTCAAACTGACAAGGAACCAGGATTGATCACTGCGACTTCCCATCAATATAAATTCCACCGACCATCGACCTATCGTCAATTACATTTTATTTATTGCCAGTTCTATTTTCTGTATCACCTTTGAATTCGTTATTTGGCAAAGTATTTTCGATTAACAAAGCTGCAGCCCTATTTGAAGTGAAGAACGAATATTTTAAAACGTTGGCACCGAACCGGTATTCCTTGGAACATATTTCAGGCATCCTTTTAATTTCGTATCTAAGATCCGAGACATTGTCGGTGAAGACTAACTTTATTGCTTCTTATTTTGTAGGAAATGACGTAACATTGTTATGTCATTCTTTGTTTATTATGGGACTGTAAAAGTTATCATAAATTGTTTATTGTTTTCATGTTCTTAGCAATTATTGTCTGAATAAGTGTCACTTAGGTACCTATAGGGTCATAAACATTATTATAATTATTGTCAAGGTTCAGCATATCCTTGATACCTATTTACCTCACATCTTATTCATAAGTGAAACAGCTTCCTTCAGAGGTTTGTATAGATCCTTGAGGTTAATCGACCAGTTTGGAGAGCATCTCGGCGAGGCTGCCTGTACCCGACGGTTTCCGATAAATGGAGGCGTTCCAATCCGCTGCACTTGCGATGCACCTTCGCTTCCCACCACATTAGCGAGAACTGGGAGCATGTGTTATGAGGGGTATTAATAGCGGGGCGAAAAGGGAATTTGGGTTAAGTTAACTCTCATGGGTTTTGATTAATGTAACTGATGATATTGATTGATTACCCACAGTAAGTATAATGAGCGAAAATTTGTCCTTGAATGATGCAAACTATAAACTTTAAATGAATATATTCGTATATCTTATTCTATTCATACAATCATGAGTCACGTGACCTGTCACTTTGTATGAAAAGTTTATTTGCCATTTTAAGATTTCGACTTATGTTCCTTGGGAAAAGTTGTTCAGTTTTATGCACCTTTACCTTTTAATTTTATTATTAAAAGGTAAAGGTGTGATTACCTCGTCGAATATACGCACTCCTTTTAAATTAATCCTGTATAGTGCGAGCGTAATAGAGCGTGACTTTAACAATTTGTGTAAAGAGTTTTTATTTGATCCGTTCAAAACTAAGAGCTACGTGTCATGTTAGCAGCTAAACCTTATTTATCCAAAATTAAATGATGTAGTAATGAAATTAGTCTTCACATTTATTACATTTTTGTTTAACTCTTGCTGTACTATAGCTATCCGTGGAAACCTGAAATTAGCTTTATGTTTTGTATTCTTATTGCTTTTTCACATATTATACAGCTGTTGGTTTTCCTTATGCTAAATACGTAAAATTTTACCTGACTTGCATACGGAACATATCCCTCGTTCAATCTCGTTTTTTCTATTATCTAATAAGTTGAAATGTTTTATATCCGGGAATATTATTTTCGAGTCTTAAAATGTCAATAACACGGCATATTCTCATGTCTACGAATCAAACACTCCTAACAAATTTCAATCCTCAGAGCGTAGCTCACGAACTTCATGCTGTCAACATTCGTCTCCCGCTAACACATCCGACGGAACCCGCTTGCTGGGTACTTCCTTCAATTCCCTTGCCGAATGTCGCACTCTACTGAACCCCAAACACTTCTGTCCGCCACACCTCTATCCCAACAGCATAAGGTATATTTTCGCATACTTGTGGTTATTGCAAAAATTGCTCAAACAATTTCCCTGTGACATTGCTTTCTTTATACGCTCGTTCCTCCGAGACACTTTATTGGACCCCTCTAATGCGTTTCGAAGGGCTCATGAGGGAGAAAAATGAGTCTGGTAATGGGAATAATTCTAAAATACGGTGGATTCAATTGCGTATGCGGGATTCGGCGGAGGTAATGCATGGTTCTCGTGTACACTCGTAAATCTCCACTGATTTCTTGAGCCCTTGTAATTTTATATTCAAATCGCTAGGAACGAGATCGTTACACAAGGTTTAACCCAAAATCATATATTTTATATCGCTTTTAGGAACATTTTGCGTAAAAATTATATGACGAAAACTGTAAATTTCTATTCACGTTCGGTCAAAATCACTTTGACTATCTCATAATTTTAACTAGATATAGCGCAATAATTTTGAATGCAAAACATAAAATGCAATTCCTTACTTTGACTTAACTTAAATTCACATAGTACCTACATAAAGAGGGGTTTAAAACTTAAAAAATCCTTGAGATTCAATATTAAGCACGTACAGGTAGGTATTAGGTAGGATTTGGAAGAGCGCGCTGTGGTTGTAATTAAGATATTCGAGAGGCCCACTTAATGAAACCGTGTGTAAGAGAGTCTTACCGAAATATCGCGAGCTTTCTATTGAGTGTGCGAGGTGAATACTCAATTAGAATTTTAATTATTTAATTAGGAAGTTCTTAATTCCATTTTACTTTTAATCATTAAATTATTTCATTAGAAGATTACAGTCGAATGTCTCGACAGCATTTTAATAAGATTTTGGCAGGACTTCTTGTATAAAAGGTTTGTCATAGATATAGACTCGAATTGTAGCTAACGATGATAACAATATAGTACTATACTAATTACTAGGTAAACAAAACACATTTGTCCCATCGCCTTTTTTTTTCGGGGTGAAAAGCTAATGCTTTCAACCCACGCCGAGGGCACGACGTGGGGATATGTTGGACTTTCTCAAACCAAAAACACCCCGGTCCCATCTCTGCCTGGCCAGAGTCGTAGGATCACTCGCGCATTCTCTGCCCCGACTCCGGCTAGAGTACGTTTCAGTAACTATAACGTAAATCAACTTACTGCTGAATAGAAAGAACTATACTGCACACAAAAAATGCTATATAACTTAGTAACAGTAAGAAATATAAGAATATATTACACGTTATAATAATCCTCTTCCATCAACAGATATTGAAAAAATAGAAAAATAACATCAGAATACGATAAGATTAAATTATTCTTTTATCGTAACATACAGTATTAAATAAACGATTTAAAAACATGGAAAGAGTTCCACTAGTAATTGGTTGATTCGTTGAATGCACGTATTGTATTAACGCGAAACATTTTTCCGTATAACCGATTCTAATTGAATTTATAGACGTAAAATTGTAAAATGTGAATATTTTATTCCTGAAGCTGAGTTATAAAATATTTCACACGAATAAGTTGGTATTTGACTATTTGTGAAACAAATACTAGTGTAGTGTTACAAATACTACTAATACATATAATATATTTTTCAGTAGTTGTTAACATTGAAAGTTGAAATGTTTTAGTTATTAACATGAGTATAGTGTAGATTACAGAAGATTATTAAGCAGTAGAAAAATAAAAGTGGTAGTTTTTTTGTTTATTTATGACGTGACCACTTAAATCTCGGGCTCTCTTGCTTCAAAAATTCATTACACAATATTACTTGTGAATAATTAATTGTGGTTTCGTTTCATATCTTTGCAGAGTAGTCAGAAAGGAAATTTCCACTCGATCGAGCTAAAAAAAGACGTGTAAAAGTAATCATAAATTACTTATAGAATAATTAATGATCTAGGCAATTTACAATGAAAACAAAGAACCTATGTTTTAATCTCATGTTTCAATTTGTTTATTATTGATACTCTCTTATAGACCTTTATTTTAATGACTTAATTAGTAACAAAATAATTACAAAGGCAAAACTAAATCCTTGATCCCTTCCTAAAATAAATCCTGTGGCTTGCTCTAACTCAATTATATTTTAGAGGTCCGTAAGTCGGTCGGCCATTTTAAATAATGCCAAGGTTATTGAGAGCGGGGGTCGGAGGTTGTTCCGGGGATTACCAGTAATCCTTCGCGTCGGGGATTCGAGAGCTGTTTTTAAAGAATCACAAATAATCGCCCTAAGTCACCAGTACCGTGTGGTAAGACTGCTGGGTCAGTTTAAGATGATTGCCTGCTTTTTATTGAAGAAGATTTGTAGATTGGGGATACTTTGTAACTGTTTCTTGTGGCGTTCAAAAAATAATATTTAACATTGTGATAATATTCATTTATTCAAACAAATTAATTCGATTTTGAAAATACCTAATTCTAATTACAATTCTCTTATTGCCATCATAAAATATTTTGCTCTCTAAACCACAAAAACAAACACGGAAACCAGAAAAACATACACGGCGCAACAGCCAGCATTCCGTCACAAATTCAAATAAGGAACTCTAAAATTGTTAAAAACTTTCGCAAATCCGGTCATAACTAACAAATTACAATTTCAGCGAATACAGCGCGGCGCGGGGGCTGCACGCTGGCAGTATGGCGGCGAAATTAAAACCGTCCACTCTGATACAATTGCAGGGAACTTGCAATAACTGTGGCCAGCGCTTCTTTTTTGTTGCTACAAATGTCCATTGTTGAGCAAATTCTAAAGTTTAATATGATAACCGTGCTTATATTATTTCCACGTTTTCTCTCGTTGGGTTTGAATTAAAAATTTGCATGTGTGTGCTGTTTTGGATTATTTATGTCTACCATTCGAATTTGCACTGTTTTGATAAGGATGACGTCTGGTGAATAATAACAATGACTACGGTTTATTCAAGAATATTTCTGAGACCCATATCAGAATGCGTATTTTCATCTGTGGAAATTAGGGAACAGTTGTAGAATAGAAATTATTTATTTTATTACAGTTTTGCATTTATATAGAGTCTGGTGTCTGCTATATGTAAACCAGTGCTGCAGATCATCAGGCTTGCCCTCCGTCAGAGTCTTCACAAATATAACACTAACCGTATAAATCAATTATCATTACATGTAGAGTAACTTAAAAATTAAAACGTTAAAAAAGTCAAGGATAACATCCAAACAATAAAATAGTTAAGAGTAGAGTAAAATTTCAGTTCTTATAGGTATTTGTTCTAGCTACCCGTTTTTAAAGCAAGCACGTGTCTATCGGCTGAAAGGAAAGGCGGAAGTAACTACATGATGAAGGAGTTAATTTGTTTTCATTCAATTTATCCCAACTTGATTAGGATTAATCTGGTTGGAACTGGATTCGTCACTTTATCAATTTAATCGCATGTGTGTTAACTTTCTGGAACGCTCTTTGATGGGACATCAATTAGAACTTGATTGATGGTTTTCATTATATGGATGAGGAAATGATTAAATTGTGATTAGTAGTGACCTCACGATGGAGAGTAATCAAAGATATTTTATGGAGCACTTTTGGTCTATTAGTATACATAGTGGTCTTCTTTTGCATGAATTTGTAAATGACAAAAACGAAAAATAAATGTTATAGAACCAAAGCCGTACATTCGTTGGACCTGACTGTCATACAGTGATCTTTGACAGTCGTTAAGTCATTACGATTCTGACAACCAGGGGACTACTTTCTGGGATATTATATTACGCAGCAAAGGGTTGTGGGGGTCAGTTAGGCAGTCGCTCCATGCAAACAGTATTCAGCTAAATCCGGTAAGATTGGTAGCTGACCCCAACATAGCTTGGGTAAAGGCTAGGCAGCTGAGAACTAAATATTTTCGTGATCTTTAAATATTTACTTGGAATTTAAGTGACTGTAATATATTTTATTTCAGTAAACGCACTGACTCGGGAGTAAATACAATTCTAATACAATAAAAGTATTTTTTTATTTTTTATTTCAATCTTGAAGGTACTTTAAGATTATAATCAAGGCATCCAATTTTTCATTTTACAACGAGCTGAAGATTAAACGAGCTGCTCATCACATAAAAACATATAAACTGTCATCTCATTGCATTACTGCGTATCAGGGGTATGATTACCGCCCAAATTGAAGCGAAAAACACACAAAAATTTAAATAAAACGCATAAAAATGTGGACCGTTAAAAATACTGTCTGTCGGGGAGATAAAGGCTGTCGTAAAGAGAGTTACGGAATTATTGGCATCCGTCGTATACTTGGCGTGTTGGTACAATGTTGTGTTGGAGAGAATGTTGGTGATAGTGGTTCCTTTTGATGGCAACAGTTAAAGCTAGTTTGTATGGTTGTTAGGGCCGCAAGTATAGGTAAGTCGCAGTGCGGAATAACACAAGCACGGCAGCTTCTAATCCAAAAAACTGAAATTAAGTATTTCTTTATGTATGTATCTTAATTGATAGGCCGTTTAACTATAGTGCGGTGGTAGCCCAATGGTTACAGTGTCGGACATGTAATCATGTGTTTTGATGGTTAGATACCCAACCATTGCACTAACGACGTGAACTCACCGTAATACAAGCATTTAACTTAGAAAGAGGGGTTAACAAGAATACAAGAAATGTACGACTGATATTGATAGCTAATTTAAAAAAAAAACTTTAAACTTTACTAAATTAAAAACCAAGTCATAAATCAATTTCAAATCGTCTGTTTTGCGGTTGTCAAAAGGCCAATTACGCACAAAAATCGTTATCTTCCATTTTTGAGTTTCAAAACATACTTAAATAATATAAAAAAATCTTCAAATCCCACTATCTCATAATAGAAACCAGAACGTCAACACAAAAACAAAATGACTAACAGAAACGAGAAAGCTCAAGTTAAAACCTTTATGACGTATAAATGGCGCATCTGTGAAGCGTTCGATCAAAACTGCAAGCTTCCACAATAACATGTTAGATTGGAACATGTCTTTGGCAGAAAATGGTAGGAAATAGGATCCACGCGAGCCCAGCGCCGAGTAATGACCGGCAATGGAGAATCATAACAACAGGGACCGGGGAACAAGTGAAACGTGGAGTGAGGGACGGTAGATGCGGTACTTGGCTTGATTTTGGTAAACTACCAAAGATATAGTAAAGATGCGCAGAAACAGGAAAGACAACAAGTTTTTTTATTATATTTATAGCAGGATTTCTACACAACTAAAATGTTTAAAAATTCTTAGCGGGTTAAATCATACTTACTAACTGTTTACTATTCTCATAGAAGAAGGCTGCTACCTGGTACTGTCTGCTTATCCAGGGTTGTGATATTAACTAACAGATCTCCATATGCATTTATATTAACACGGAAATGAAATAACTAAGCAAAGAAATATTTAACCGTGTTAAATCAAACAGCCACATCCAGATCTTCATAACTCCAGTCCCGATACGTCGCTGGTATAGTGCTCCTGATTGGATCCGTCGTGAAGACGCCGCCAGCTCGCGTCGGACAAATTGTCCGCTCGCCGGTAATAGGACGCGTCGATGGGATGTCGCATAGCCATGTAAGTACCATGTAATTGCTTCGGAAACATGCATTTTCGAGTCAATCTTCTATAGACTTCGGAAATTTGATTGGTCAGAACTATGATTACCGCGAGGATGGCACCATTTGAAAATCTGTTATATATCCTGGCTTACCCGTCTATAGTTTCGGGGTAATTCTAACTTTCTCTCAAAACGTGGTGTTGCTGACCCTAATTTTATGTAAAAAAAGCCACAAACCCTCTTTTCGCTCTTGTTGTAAAATAACATGTATTGTTTGAAAATTTCCGTCTCTCTAAACACATAACGCTGTCAGGCCTATTTCCCAGAGGAGTTAAAAGGACTATTTTTCCATTTTGATAAAACGCTTCCTCGTTCACTCGACTTAATATCATGACAACAATAAGTGTCAGTACATAATAACTTAACTTGTTCCCAGAACTGTTACTGTTAAAGTCTTCCTGTATTTCTAAGATGCTCATATCTGCACCATCCTTTCAAATATGCCTTTAATCCGAAGCTCGCTTCTGTAAAGACACGCTCCGTTCATTCGCAAGTTTGAAATATGTTTAAAATGTTATTTTCTTGGCAACGTTGTAATTTTGGTTTCTCCGTTCACTGGGGCTTTCGTTGAATACGCTTAGCTTTATATTTTTAAAAGAAATACTATTTTGTCGTAGCTGGCAGTAATATGTGTAGTATGAGACGTATTTGGAAACCTCGCGATAGATATACCTACAAATAAAAGGATTAATAGGAAGGAATAAGAAGTATTACATTTTTGCACTAATATACAATTGTAAAATAACTAATAATAATATATTATGTATTTTTCATATGTAGAAAGGCAGGTGACATAGTATTCCACGTAACCAATCCACGTGACACATACACAACCATAGTCAACCTAAGTTTTAATACCATAATTCATAATAGTTCTGTACCTTCCTTGGGCTGTTTATGTCTGTTCTTCCTTAGAGCAGGGGTGAATGGCCCATGGTAAGTCCTCCCAAATTAGAGTAAAGTTCTCAACAAGGCTACAGCGTGTTGGACCTGTGTCCTCATGCAACCTTTCGAAGGACCGAGTCTCTTCTTCTGAAGTTATCCCGTGATAAAAGAGTGATAGATTATGTTTAATTATAAACGCGATGAAGCCCTATGTGGGTTCCAACTATTGCTAATTGGATACCGTGAATACTAATAGAAACTTGACTTAAACTTGCAGCACAGAAAGGCAAATCCTGATATTTAAATTGAAGGCACAGCTGTTTTGTTCAGCAATAGTTTTAACGCTAATTTTATTTATTTATTTATTTATTTACAATTTATGTACACACAAAGAGTTGACAAAGGAACACAGCATAACTATAGTTGAGTACAAAGGTACTGCTTATTTCTAAAAGAAATTTCTTACAGCAGACCTGCGAAAGGAGAAAATTGTAAGATATGGAGACAACAGTTTTATTATATTACGATTTATTTTGTACAACCCCTTATTTCTTGAAATTACCCGTTATGCTCGGGCTACATGATGCTTTTTCAGCAATAATTGCTTGTTATGTAAGTGCAATAAAATTGTCTCTTGTTACCTAATGGTCCAGAAAATAATGTATCTTTATTCACTAGAGATATGGTCTAGTTTTTATTCGTATCAAGCGCCTATTTTTTTTATTAACACGATCATATTGGTTATGTAAATAAATACCTCAGTAATATATATAAAAAAGTCAGGAAAAAGTATAGTAAAGTCTAGTTTTATAAATTACTTAAAGTATTTCAAGTCAGTCGAAACTATTAAAAAAAAATAAGCTACGGATTATCTATAAAAGTAAAATGAATTCAGTGACTGTAAATGTCATGACTCCATAATGTAGCCCGAGCTTTACAAAACAGGGTAAATACATTGTTTGTCGATGGCCTGCTGGAGTGAATGCTAAATTAAATAAGGTGGGTAAAAGGCTTGCCGGCACCAATTAAGTGCAGGAGTTAACAAAAGCCGGATCCGTAAGCCGTGGCCGGACCGGGCGGCCGGACCGGCGCCGTCCGATTACGAAGCGTCCGACTATTGAAAGAAAATCCGGATTTAGAGTTCTTTGCGAAGATTGGAAACGTTTCGTGACTTTCTTTACGTTGGATTATGTCGCGTTTGTGAAGGACTAGAGACGTGAAGATTATGTATGGCCCAAAGAATGTGGATATTGTAATAGTAAGTACCACAATACCTTACATCGAAAGATTATTTTGTTGTCCCTTAAATAGACTAGTAAAAGATAAAACCACAAGTAGTATTCAGTCTCCTCGTAATAGCCTTGCTTATGTGCCGTAAAAGTTAATACCATTTACACAGATTTTATACTTAAATCAAGGTTTTCTAAGAGTTAAAGTTAGTTAACCGCAACAGACTCAGGTTAAAGGCCATTTGACATGTTTTTGTTAAAGGATAATCCGGGTCAAAACCACACACATTGAACTTACCGCTCATGACGCAGAAAATCTCGCGAAACGAAATTATTATAATACGCAACAAACTTTTACCACTAACAGTTATATACGAAGTAGATCCAGTAGTAAGGATTCTCGAGAAAATACTATTGAAAATGGAATTCGTAGGCACACCATTTATTGACCGATGGCCGATGGGACTTTATGAGTTAGGTACACCATTTATGTTACATTATTTTTAATGAAACCATATCAAAAGTCAAAATCATTCTTTTAAATAATACATAGTGTGTCGAGAGTAATTTTAATTTGGATTCATTTCTGTTCGTCTTATTACATTTAGAAATGTAACTAATATTACAAAATGGACTCTTCATTTTAAATAATTCTAAGTCTAATCACAGTAACAAATCTTGAAAATCTAAGTCAAGCTCTAGAATCTCCGAAGGAACCTAGATCCTGCAATATCTTAATTTGCGATTATGAGGTACTTTTGTATCTTCTTACTTGATGAATATGACCTGTCCTTGACGTGTAGAGTAAGGGACAGAAAGCGATATAATGTCGACCTTGGGCCCAGAATTTACGCCTCAATTTATCACTGGCTTCAGGGTGACGGACAATATCGCGAAACCCATACGTTCATAGGAAAATTGTATCTAAACTGGAGAAGGGTTGGAAACGAGTGACATACTTACACGTGGAACTAGAAGATGATAATTATATAGAATTTTGGACACTTTAAGGCGCTTCCAAAACGTTCAATGAGACGTTGACATTGAGTTGAATGAAAAATGCTGACGGGAGCGACGGTCTTGTGATCATGTGGTTGCAGGTTTGAAACCCACGCATTTCACTACTAATGTGAGCCCCGCTCGCAACACAAGCTAAGCACAACTTTCTGGTGAACTAGAAAGTTGTAAACTAGTAAAAAGAAAAAGAAAAAATATTACGAATATGATATTTCTGAATCATTTTAATTTAGGAAGGTTTTTTATGTTTAAGCAATACAAAAAGCTGGTTGCAATACTTAACGTAGATTAATCGTTTAAAAATTGCTAACCGACCTGCACAGTTCTCTCTTCCCTCAATGGACTAGTTATGATGTTATTCACGCAGAAAACTCCCGTGTTGACATAGTTGAGAAGCGGTGCAACAAACTCCGGCAACTTGTTTTACATAAAGTGTCAATTTGCTCGAAGCCGGGGTCCGACGCCATTGTAAGTCATGCCGCTGCGATTTAACAAGATTTTTCTTGGGAAATAATAATGGTTCCGAAAAACAAATTAATCTCCAGCGATCTGTGGCCGACTATTATTCTAATTAACTAGCGTTATAATGAATTACCGACAAAAAAACCCAAAACATACCGAAAAGAAAAATTATATTTAACAAACAAATAAGAGCACGTTAAAATTACATATCTCCTAAAATAAAATTGAACTTCGAAATACAAAACTAAAGTTCTGAATAAAATACTGAACCTCCGACAAAATTACTAAGTTACCGACAACAGAGCTTTAGTCAAAATATTCACATTTTTACGACTTGCATGAACTATTTTAATTTCTATTGTTGGTTATAAAATTTATTTTTTACCTCTCAGTATTTATGAAAATACCTAAACTGTTCGGGCCGCGCGATCGATTCGATCGATTTCAATGCTCTCAATTTCCTGAATTATTACTAAACTACTCTTGTAAGTAGATTTTTTTATAATTGGAATCTCGGAAACGGTTGAAACGATTTTTATAAAATTTGGTATACCCACAAGGGTTTTCGGGTCGATATATTATTGTCCTACTTGTCCATTGTAGATAGGTTTAAGTGTCAAATTCGACTCAGTAGGTTAGGTTAGGTTAGAACTGTGACCCTCCGCACGAGCCGAGCGAGCGAAGCGAGCGTGCCGCGGCAGCGGCCGGCGAGTGCCAGAAGCGACTTGCTATGTTTTTACTTGTCCATTACAGATAGGTTAGGGGGTTTACAATCATTCATCTTTACTTCAACTATTTGGATTTATACCATAAAAAGGTATTATTACAAGTACATTTTTATATTTTTTATTAGTTTCTGTATAACCACTCTGAATAGTATTTTCATTATAACGTTGTAGTTAAATTAGCACCACAGCTATGAAATGTGAAAGGTAATTTATGAATTAATAGTCGGCAAGTAAAGATAAAAATGCCAAAACATAATTTTCAGTAGAACGTAATTTAAGCTGGTAGAAAAGTATTATAGCAATAAACAGTTATGTTTATTTTTCGAAGATTTCAGTATCTCATTCGGTCGTTTCGTCATTTTTATTCGGAAAAAAGTAGTCGGAAAGTAAGTATTTTAGGCAGTAGATTTAATATTTTGAATGAGGACAATTCTTATTTTTTTGTCGGAGCTTTTATTACTACCCATTTTTCTTTATTCAGCATATTCTAGGAACTTGTAACAGGAAATACACGAGACGTTATATTGGACTTTAAAACTATCGCGTTGCATGATTTTAATAAAATTACGTCACGGGAATTAACGCGAACTCATGCATTTACCTTTTAAAAGGTAAATGCATGAGTTCGCGTTAATTCCCGTGACGTAATTTTATTAAAAACGTTATATTGGAGACTGCGTATAGGAACCTCCTTTTAGCACGAGATTAATTCTACGTTTTAGTATGGACTTATGTGCTGGGGTACAGGGTGTATATTCCATCGGTCCTTGTTCGTCTGATTGTTATATTAATGTGGTTATTTGTATGTAAAAAGTCATATTCAAATGCGTGTGAAGTAGTCTTTAAAATATTGGAAAATAAACGCGTGCTTTTGTGCGTTCTAACCGCTCCATACGTATGAAACCTTATTGTAAGTTCGTCTGATCCGTGTGATTTGATTTGCAAAGTTTTTGTATCACGAGCTGGTAATGTGCCTCTATCGAGTTGCTTTGTTCTTAACGAAACAAATGGAGATGAAACAATACTGTTACAACTGTTTACTATTAATGTTACTTTGTAAACTTTCGCAGTTTTATTGTTATTCGCTAGAAATTCGCCTAGACCAGATAGAAATATTTTTTTTCTACTCCCTATAGCCTTTTCCCGTATCTCGATTAATCTCCGTATCGTTGTTGATCCATAACCAAAACAAGAAAATAACACATAAGAAATAGTATATTATTCATTATTACATTTTAAAATGCATCTAATTCGTCCCAAGTACTTACAAATCTCCCGTTATTGAAGGCCAGCCCAAAAGCATTTTCAAACTTACCTTCAAGTATAACATAATTATCTATTATTTATCTATTTAATTTATGTGTATCTTTTACCAGAATTCGTTTCATATACCGTGTACAATGGCTCCGCGGATCTCACAAGTACCTACACAGAAGTATTCGCTATAAATTAATTTAATAAGAATTACCTACAAATGTTGCTACGACTCCAGCCATTCCGGAATTCCTCCGGAACGGAATAGGCCGCCGTTTTTATTGAGGTGAAATTGTAAAGATTACACCAGTATAAATAACTACCACCCAAGTGAAATAAAACGTTTCATTCATCAAGAATTTTATTATGAAACTTTACGAAAATGACTGTACCTTACAACATAGGCCGGCTAGGGTTGGCTGCTGAAAGTTGAAATCAACGCCAACCGACCACTGCTGAATAAGGTGATTAGGCAAAGCGTAGTTTATAAGGGCGACAAAATCATTACAAATGTTAAAATTCTATATTTAACGATTTGCTTAATAAATATGCAACATAGAAAAAATAATGAAACGCTCTCAAAACCCAGACTATTTAGACCCAATCTTGTGAACAGAGCGAAATAAACATTTTCATTACAATCTATTAAAATAAATGTAAAATCGTTATGTTGTACATTGTATTATATTGGCTACTGACAGGACCTAGTCCGTGACTTGGCCGTTAGAAGAGAACAGGTTATTTGGGTAGCATACAATCCGTAAAAACCTACTACAGTTGAAACTCAATATGTGGCAACCCTGATCTTAGGCCGCATGTACTGAAATTAATCGCAAAATTCCGCAAGTGGCAATTGTTCAGAGGAGTGAGGTGTAAAATAGAATATGTCCGGAGGGCGCCATCTTTTGTGACAACTTTCTATGGGAACTCCAAAGTTAATGAAGAATGAAAAAGTTTGTGTAGTCTGTTGGATCGACGCTGTTGATGCAGTCAATGGCAAAGTCTTTGGAGTGGTTCTCTGTTATCTTACAAGCAAGTTCTAACTTAGGCGGAAGAAAACATTAAGGTAAACTGGCAACACATTTAGTACGAATATTTCTACCTACTGATTCAGAACTTTTGGAGGATTTTTGGACGATTATTGGGCATCTTACTTAAACTGAAGTAAACAATAAGAGAAAACTGGGAAAATATTTAGTATGAATATTTCTACCTACTGATTCAGAACTTTTGGAGGATTTTTGGACGATTATTGGGCATCTCAATAAAATATTTCGGAAAGATGTTCAACGAGATAATGTGAATGATTCAGTATCAAAATTGTGTCTCCTTTATTATTGCTTTTACGTTTAAAAGTTGTTCTCTATTTTCTTTTATTGTGACTATAATTACGAAGTCCGCAAATTGGTTATGATTGGCTGGCCAGAGTGCTCACACTGCAGGGTCATAATGTTACCTACCATATCACGGTTTGTGGCCTTGCCTTTATTTTTGCTGCGTTTTTTAAGCTATTGCTTTCCTGTATGATAAGCAGCCTCATTTTCCTCCGCCTTAATTCCCCGAGAAGATATAACTCGACAAATATGTACATAAAAATGATTTACAAAATGGCGTCGCCTTGAATTGCCTCGCTTTATTTATATCTGTTTTGCTGTAAATTTGCTTTATTTATCGTTAGCGTTTGTTTTATTTATAGTTCAATGTTTTTCATCACATACAAGTATCTGCTTACATCTTTGCTTTGAGAGTCAACCAGGTGATTTTTCTGGAATTAGAGTAGGTTGTTCAATCTTCTAAGGATTTATCCGATATCTTCAATCTTGTATGAGATATAGGGAACATACATATACGGCGTATTTCATAAACGGTGGTGAAAAAAAAGGTAACGTTTGACAGTAATTTATCGATAGTACTTGAAATAATCGAGCGTCTTAAAGTACCTATATCTAAATCTAAACCCGTAAATCTAATGTTGGTATGGTACCTACCTTTAATGTAATAATTTAAGAAATATCTTTATAGTAAAAGTCTTGTCGAAACTTTTCTTAGAGCGAAATCTTAAAAGGTATCGTTCAAGGAAGTTCGTTAGTGAGATCGACTCCAATGTCTTTAATTGGCCAGTTCGTTCCGAGTGTTAATTGTGCCGCCCGGCGTCGCCTGTAATTGCCTCGCAACTGTAAGACGCATTTATTGGGAACTTATCAATACTAGTTGCAGGATCGCTTCACTTCCTGTCAAGACTTAAGGCTATGACTGCACGGATAGCCGAGTGGTATAGGTTACACGCTAATTACTACTGTGCGCGACGTGCTGCGGGTTCGATCCCCGCATGGGACAAGCATTTGTGTGATCCACAAGTCTGGGTGTTCTTTGTGCATGTGATTTGAATGTTTGTGAAACCCCCGCGACACAAGGATTAAATTCCTTAGTGCGGGCGTCGTTTTTTAAAACAAAAATAAAAAAAAATTATGCTCTTTGTAAATTTGGTGATGATAAACTCATATGCGCATTTTCATTATTTAGTAATAGTCATACTATTATTTTTTAATTATTTTTACACATTATCGCATGTGTTAGCGTTAATTTGTATTTAATTACAAGTAGTCATACTATTTGAGTGGTTGATAATGTTGCAGTATACTCTAGACAAATAGGTATAGGGAAAATTGGCTTAATGACAAGTTAAGCATTATCTACTATATAAAAATAAGTCGGGTTTTCCTTCCTGACGCTATAACTCCAGATCGCACGAACCGATTTCCACGGTTTTGCATTCGTTGGAAAGGTCTCGGGCTCCGTGAGGTTTATAGTAAAGAAAATTCAGGAAAATTTCAAGAGAAAAGCAGGAAGGGAAAATCATTTTTCACAAACGATGCGCGGGCGGAGCCGCGAGCAAAAGCTAGTTCCCTATAAAATATGATTTAATTTTTTTTTTGTGAATCCCCCGCGAAACGAGGATAAAGAAAAACTAAAAATAGAATTAGTAGAATTTAAGCTTTTACTATATTAGGTACTTTTTGTATTATGTTACTTCATTATATTACGTTATGTTAAAAAAAAACTGAGCTGTAAATTAAATAAACTCGAACCTACGTAAATGTTCTACAGCGTTTTTTACGTTACGTTCAATTGTATTGTAGTAAGACCTACATATGTTAGGTTTCAAAGATAATAGGTATATACTCAATTAGTACAATTTTAATTAATCGACCTAATTACGCACGCGTCAGGCTGTAGTATTGACACATGTCTGTTTGTTTGTTTGTCTCGCTCAGCCGGGATTAAGCGGCGCGGCTGTTAGCTTTGATATCCACGCGCGTCGAGGACCCTCGCTCAAGCAGCGCGGCTCGCGGTGCAGAAGGGAGGAAGTGGAAAATTTATTGATTATGTAATCAAGCGTTTGAATTTTTGGTGGAAAGCTTTGAAAGTAAAATAATTACTTGGTGGCAATAAGTAGACTTTTGAAATATAATCAAAATATATTTGACAAGAAGCTTTTCTTTCTTTGATGAAAAAAACTTCGTAAGGAATCCGTAGAATTTTCGTTTTCAAAAAGTTAGAGGTTCCATGTTTGGCTGTATGGATTTTATAGTAAATTGAAGTTCATCAAACTTTTTATTTCTCTTGTTCAATATTCTATTACTTAATTGTCACTTCTTTATATTTAAAAATTCACAGTATTTTAATGCTACTAATTTCTATGTCTACATAACAAGGGCGAAAGTTTCCAGTGCACCATATAACCTAAATTTATATCAATAAGCACTTTGCTTGGTACAGCGTTGTCATTTACGCCGCTTTGCTCCGCCGCCGGCTGAACTGAATATGGTGGGTAAACACGAGTGAGCAGGCACTGCGCATGTATTGTACTAGAACATACAAATGATAGAATATAACTATTTATCGAATACATTCCAATTTACTATGGGAATATAAATTACATTTGGATGGGGAAGATCTAATTTATTCTGAACTTAGTAGATTTTGCTGAGGCTATAAACCGACTCTATCGTAATTTGGAAAAAAATCTGTGTATAATTTTGTTGTGCCTTTTACCTGAATATTGTACATATTAACTGTAATGTATCTAGTCTGCAGATAGAGGGGCTCATGGCTAAGTGTAAGACGTACAGAACGATATTAGGTAAAGCCGCGCTCACCACAGCCCGTGGATGGGTGAGCGCGGTGACTATTTTGTTTGTAAACATGTCGTAACCCCTCCGTGCCTCGGAAGTACGTCAAGCCGTTGGTCCTAACTGTCCACAACCCGTCTTGGTACACTGTATTACCCAGTACAATGGGTTGTGGAGGTCGAAAAGGCAGTCGCTCCACATAAAATTAAAATACGTTAATCATCTGTATATGGTAAGAATGGAAACCGACTCCAACATAGCTGTGGAAAAGGGCACGCAGAATCCAGAATCTGAAAGGGCCTTACTCCCGACTGCATCGAGTTCTGTTTCAATCGAATTGAGATCGAGTTTGTACTTAAGAACGCGACACTAGCGCCAGATCATGCAGTGGCACGAGTTGTAACTAAGCTCGATCGAGAACATCCTTAGAGAAAATCTGTCCGAAAACGTAAGAAAACCTATTAAAAACTAAATAAACCAAAGACTAATAACTTTATGATTACGCAGTTATATCTTTACCGCTAACGGTGCTAATAACACCTGGTTATAACTGGGTCTTGTTTTTCGATTCGGTTTGGTTCGAGAGTTCCAATAATGGTTAAATCGAGAACCGAATCAAATTCGAAACAGAATCAAAACAGAACCAAACCATTTTCGGTAGTAACCCCTCTGAAAAACTTTCAAAAGATGTCTATGACCAGCATTGTTTTGTGGTGTGTATATTATGTGATTTCTCTCATAATTCTGCAGCAGCAAGGTTCAATCTTACGCTACAGTTCTCATGTACAGACATAAATATAGACACACTTCCGTACCATTTGGAAACCCTGAAAAGGCCTAAAAAAGCTCGGAACTTTAATTAACGCGTTCTATTTCGGCCCCATATAAAACTACTGAATTAAATAGCAATAAAATATACAAAACAACGTAACGAACCGGCTTCATCCATAAATTCTTTACTCCAAAGAACTGCTCGCTCGCTAAGTGGAATATATTTTTTCTCGTTCTGTTTTACAAAAGGTACTTCAGACTAAGATTTATTTGGTAAATCTTTTTTTACGTGTACTCTGAGAAATCTGTCGGAAAATGTGCTGGAGAGGTGAACAAACGTTTAAGGTAATGTAAGTAAGTCATGTATAAGTTTATTTATTTGTACTAGTACAATAATAATAAGGTATTACATTATAACGATATATCCACGCAAATCTTTTGTAACCTATCAACCAAATTTAATTACACTTTTGTATTTTAAAGTCCCTCAACCTTCCAAAGTACCTACTTACTCCTACTCTTTACCACTGGGAGCTAAAATATGTCTCCAAGTCCGATAATGGAGAAAATAAACTTAAAATATTCACAATATAACCCGTTTAAGTATCATTTCTAAGGCCCAGTTTTTTATCCCTAGTTAACTCATCCAATGGTTAAATATGCTAACTAATGGTTTAAACGCGTTTTGTATGTTTATCAAAGGGTCAAATAAGTCGGAGAGTTAATTATTTAACCATTTGTTATAATAAAAATTAAGAATAAACATGTTTTACCGAAGTTTGAAACCATTAGTTAGAATATTTAACCATTGGTTGAGTAGTTAACTCAACCAATGGTTAAATATTCTAGGTATGAAAAACTAGGCCTAAGTTAATGAGAGAATTCTTCATAGGAAACGTTCCAAAAACGAACGTTCCTCAAAACGTCATCTTAACGCTCAGCTGACTAACTATTTGAAAACAGAATTTAATCCCACTTCAAAAGCATAGACAGAGACAAACATATTCACAGCTCACAAAACAAAAAGAAATGCCGCTATTCCACTTCAAACGTCAGAAATACGGAGAAAGAATTTCAAAAAACCTATCCAAAGTGTATTTTCTATTCGTGCGTCGGTGCAGGCTTTATTTGATTTGAGGCGTCCGCACGGCGCTAGAAATCTCTAGAATTCTAGGAAATATGCTGTTTCGATATTGAGTCGTCGGTTCAAAGATAGACTCTTCTAGTGGTATATGACTATGTTTTATTGTATTCACGTTTTGAATAAAGGAATCTTGTTTTGATATTCGTGACTTTAGGATTGTTGGCATTTCGCGATTTTGCGGAATATTGAGGATTTGATACACGTCGCAGTTTGTTTGATATTTTTATTTTTGGAGTAACGTTTTAGGTTTCTCACTTTTTGTATAGATATAAATAAAATACATACTCGGTTGTCGATTACAATTAGTTACACGATATGATTTTCCCAAGTCTATGTTCATTTTGCGCCACTTCATGAGTATGTAACATAGATATATAATATATAGTTAAATTACTGTTTATTTATTACTAAACTATAAATGAATTGCGCATTTTGATATCAAAATTTTTGTCTGTTATATATTCTTATTTACTTGACAAATTAACTGGGAATCAAAATATTATAAGACGCATAGGTAAGTAATCATTTCTCTATTGAACTAATATCAACTCTCATACAATAAGTTCTGTTGTATGAGATTTTATACAGTCTTTCTAATCGAAAACTCCATTTATATTGCTGAACTAAGAATAGAAGTGGTAGAAACTTATAAAAGCACGGATATTTGTTTAACGGAACTGGGGTCTGTAAAATAAATAACTGAGGATGTGGGATGCCGGCTGACATAACAGTCAGTTTTATAATGGATCGCACATACACAGGGTATGCTGTGAAGCCTGTGGTTTAAAGAATGATTTATCTTTCGACCCAGTCTTTTTTCATCCTACTAATATTATAAATGTGATAGTGTGGATGTTTGGATGTTTGTTACTCAATCACGCAAAAACGGCTGCACGGTTTGGATGGAATTTGACATGCATGTAGGCCTTTGACATGGAAAAGAACCTAAGAATGGCTACCTTTTATCCCGATTCCTTAAGTAATTCCCGAGGGAAAATTGAAAAGCGTTTACGAGCTAAGCCGTGGGCAGACAGCTTATAAATTAGGTAATTTTCTCTATTACAGCGCAAGCTGCACACAGGTGAAAATTATATTCCATTTTTCATTTCTTTTTGGAGCCAATTTTGAAGTCCACGCAGACGAAGTCGCAGACAGAATCTAGTTATTTATATTACTATTTAACTTATCTTCTAAGTATCGTTTGACATATTAAATAAGAAACATGGGTTTTGCCTACATATACAGGATAAAATTAAAAGGTAAGGTGCGTATATTCAACGAGGTAATCAGGTGCATAAAACTGAACAACTTTCACCAAGGAACATCGCACGAAATTTTTTAATTAAAATATATATATATATATATATTCGATATTCCTTTATTATTTACGTACAGCTTGTGTAGTAAACGGATGAAACACATTATTTTAACTTTGCTTATTGATCTAAGGCAATAGTTATTTGTTTTTTTTTTCAAACAAAAGGTACGCTTGTGGAACGGTGTACTAAACATAAAATAGTTTGTATTTTTTCCTCGTTTGAACTTTATCGTGAGCCGCTACAGATATATCCGGCAGTGAAAGTTTAGTCTCATATAAACTGTGATGCTGCATCTATTTGTCCGAGCTTTTTCAACCGTCGCACGACTGTGGCAGTTCTCCGTAAAATACCGCTTCCAAGGTTTTAATGTCACTTTTATTCCAGGTATCCATTAGATAAATTTAACACGGTATACATTTATTGGGTACGGATTAAAGGTAAAAAAACTACCCAGAGCTCTCGGAAGGAAATAACATTAAAATGGTAGTAGTGACAATATACGCGTATGTTCATATTCATATTCATATTCATATATTTATTTGCATTCCATAATGTTACAATAGATGTTAAAGAGGCTTAAAGCTAGGTAAAAATATTATGGACCCTGTTAGGGCACAGCAAAAGAAATGTTTTTTGCTAGGTGTCCGCTGCGACTTCGTCTGATTTTTTACACGACAATTTGTGTATGTTTCTTTGAAGCACTATACAGACCAAACGCCTGGGCCGATTTTTTTAGTCACACGTCATTTGTTTCGTGGTTTTTCATGCTTTGTGCGGAATCCTAATTATTTTCCTAAATTATAAGCAGGCCTATTATTCTATTCCTTTCAAATCAGGATATCATTATAAGGTTTTTTAATCCGACTGGCAGTTTCGGGGATAATAAAAGCACATTAAAGAAACTCTTCCTTTTTTATATTAAACTAACTGTAAGTATTACTGAATAAAAACTTTTATTTAATTTATCTCTAAGATTGCAGGCTATTGATTGTCATATTGTTAAAGTAATTTATTTCTTCACAGGAAATGTTTAATCGAGTGTCAGTCGGATGTGTCGACACTCAATATATCTAACACGTCCGTTCTGACACCAACGTTGACATTCTTAAATTATAAAGAGTGATGCTTTTGTGATGCAACGCATGATAATTTCCATGGTTCTTTTGATACCGATTTCTATTCCTATTATATCAAGATACGAATAGGTCACTTTATTTATGTATGGTCCTTGGTATGAGGGGAAAAATATTAATTTAATGGGAACATTGGAGGTAAGAAATAATAAGCAAATTTGAATTATCTAAATTATTAATCGTTGTACCCTTTATTGAATTTTTGATTTTTTTTCTTTATTGTAATTAATCTGTGTAAAATGTTGGTGTACAATAAAGTATAATCTATTATAATTATATTAAAAAATTCTGATGCTGATAAGTTTTCACAGGAATATGAAAGCCGAAAGCTATCGACGATTAAGCTTTCCATATTAGGTATAATTGTTGTGAATGAACAGAATTGGTTTTGGGCAAATACTTCATTCAATATAGAGTGATCGGCACACGACAGGTGTTCAGATATTCACCGGACATTACCGAACAATGCTCGCTTGTCAGTGGTGTCGCGTAAATAAATGGAGTGACCGCGCTCGACAAATCGAATGCATAATCGATATGAGAATGGCGCAGCTCTAGCGGTAGGGTTCCCACTTAAATGTTCAATGAATGCTAAAGTATATTTGAGTTAAAAATTTCAATTTGGAGATAAGTTATAAGTTGAATCCTATTGCGAGTAGGATAACTTTCAGTTTTTTTTGGTATATCTACATATATGAATAAAAAACTTCTTATAGATTAATTGGTAGTATTCACTTATGTATCACCGAAACCAAACAGTAATATTTCAAATCAGTTCTCACACTAAGCTTTATCAACGTCTTAACCGTAATCAATAAATTCCAACTCCAGCTTAATCGATTAAGTAAATATACGCTAAAATATTCTAAACTTTCTAAAAGAACATTCAGTTTCCTGAAAAGAAGTGAACATTTTCATTCTCAGCTCTCTTTAATATCACATTAAATACATATTTTTTTATGTCACATCCATTTAAAACTCTTGAGCCGTGAATTTATAACGACATTTCTCATAAGCAAGTCAAATAAAAGGAATGTCCACGTTATGTCTCGTTTTCGTTCGTTATATCTCGGAAAGTTCATTATGCTGATATTTCAGCTTCCTCAAAATGTATGGTGTACCTATCTATACAATATAATAAAACGGAAGCTTTTGGGTTGAAAAATTATTAGATTTTATTTTAGACTGATTTATGAGGAATTCTTCATATTAGTCTAGTTAAGTCTAGTAGGTAATTAAAAGTAATAAATAGCCTCATTTTATTTAAGTAAATAATAACTTTCCAGATAAAACTAAACAAACTTATTAAATTAAAACATTCGGACGAAGTTGCGGATGACAGCTATTATTGTTATAAACCGGAAGTTAGGTACAACTATAATTTGACTTGCTTTGATGCTAGGTTATAAAAACTAACTGTAACATATATTGGTGTTGTAGTGAGTAGGTATTTAAGACAAAAGAAAACCAATGTTACTTAATTTTTGAAGGCGAACCCGCAATAAAAATATTTTGATACTTAAAGAGAAAACAAAATAAATATATATTAAGTTACAATAAAATCTACTTTCTAAATGGAAAAAAAGTAACGAGTTCGTATTTATTTTTAGTTTTCCTAAAAAATATACTTATTTAATAAGACGTGACAGCCCTATTTAAGTTTCAAAATTAGCCACGCCGTGGTCTGGTCAAACATGGCGGGACTCTAAAATATGAGCGGCGCCAGTTAGTGCTTATTGTTCGTACGTAGGTATTTAGCACCACTGGCTTGTTGGCACAGGATTCACTCGCCATAATTGGACTAATCCTTACTGACTTAAGATTAGCAATTTTTGAAATTTCGTTGCGAAATCTGTTTTAATGAAGGTTTTTTGTGTTGGTTTTTTGTCTCGTATATACAAGCAACTAGTTGTATTCCTGAAATGAAAATTGTTTAGATATTCCGTTTAAATGCTATTTAAACTTTAAATATAAATAAACTTTAAATATAAATGTAGCATTTAATTAATTTAAGGACATTTGTAATTTTTAATATTTTTTTTCGTGTCAACCCTATAGCTGCGGTAGCCGCGCACTGTGGCGATCAACCGCACTTCAAGTTGAACTCGCGTTGGTTCTAAAACACGGTAATATCGTATGACCGCATACGATATTACTGCGGTGTGAGGCCGTCGTGAACGCGAGAAGGACTGGCCTGTTGCCTATCGCTTCCTGTGTCAATTCTACCTATTGCACTCGGACACACAAAAGGCACGTAAGTATAGATGGCGGTGGAAGCTAGAATAGCGTAGTTGTAGTAGGGTTGTGAACTTATCGATATTTAAAGATACATATGAAATTATCTTAAATGACCAAGACGAAACTAAGATGATACTAAAAAAACGAAAGTGCTTTAGACTAAATTACTTCAGCAAAAGTTCTTTAGCTCATAGGCCTGTTACGTAGGTACTATGTCTTAGATATACGAAACTTAACTGCCTTAACACCTCTCACTCTTGCCCCTACAGTAATACATATACGAAACGAATCTCTCTCTTTATATCTTCACTTACTTATATCTCCCTCTCAACTTCCGTTCGCCTCGCCCGATCACATTTTTCGTAACGCTTTCGTCACACATTCACCAGATTACTCCCCAAGTTAAGAATAAAGAACCTTCAATAAATTTTAACTGGTTTCAGCTACTATTTTGTGCGTGAATATACTCAATAGAACGAAGACTTTTTATTTTAGGAAACTCATTATCGGTTGTATTACGTCCCGCTGGCGTCACGCACAGGTCTGCGTGCCTCACCTGGCTGCGTGTCGGCGGCGGGCCGGTACATCGACGCCCCGTAATTGTGCGGTTGCGGTGCCGCTGCGGTTCCGCTGCGCTTCGTAACGATTCGCAGTTCATTTGGTTCGTCCATTTTACGCATCGCAAGTTTTGTTAGGATTGTAAATTGTTGTGATAGCTGTACGTTATTGTGTATTATTTAGAAGAATGTTATTATAAAATTGAAACGTTCTGATTACACAGATCTGAGAGTCCAAATCAGCCGCACTGCTTGTTTCATATTGCATTCATAAACTGTTTTATTTGGCAAACCTTAAAGCGACAAGATATTTTATTAGAAGTTCATCTAATTTGACAAATATGTATGGAAATGCGTTTATGAATTGGATAGTTAATATTAAATGACAAATTGGAGAAATGTTAAATGTTACTACGTGGCGAGCATTTCGAGTTAATATTTTTAGTTTTAATTGTTATTGCTTAAACATGGATGTTTCAACTTCCAATGCGGCCGTTTTATATCTACTGAACTTTTGTAAAAGCGTGATAGATCAATAACAGAATATATTGCTTTGTGGTTACATCCTTTCAGCTAAAAATTTCGATTTATCTGGCGAGCGAACATCATCATCATCATTTTAGAATTTTTGTGATTACATATTATATTCTTAAAAGCAAAATATATAATACAAGGTATAAATAGACTTTAATACTAATACACTACTGCTAAATACTACCTTCAGAAGCATTACCATAATCCTGCAAACATAAACAATTCTACGAAATAAACGTCCAGAAGTCGTCAGGCTGTTAACTTCTGTGAATGGAAGTCGGATTAAATGCAAACTAATTACCCTACATAGCCATGAATAATCAATGTATGTAGGTCTTTAGCAGTGGCCTGCAATTACTGAAGAAGTAGGCAAGGATTTTTTAAATGGTTGGTCGATCGCTTCTCGACTTCTTTCATAACATACTATACTTGAAAAGGAATACAGGATTTTTTTTATTTTACATTGGACAGTGACTAAACTTTTTGTTTTTATCCAAATTAATGTGGTGTACATAATGCTTTAAATCTGTTTTAATTAATTATTCAAGTGTCGTGGTGGCCTAGCGGTTAAGCGAACGGATTCGCGTGCACAGGTTCGAACCAAACCCAAAGTACCAATGTGACGTTTTCAAAGTGATATGTACTTTCTTAACCATTCTAAGACATCATTGACAGACGGTGAAGGAAAAACAGCGTGAGCAAGCGTGGTGCATAATGTTCATTCCTCCTCTATATGGGAAGAGGCCTGTGCCCAGCAGTGGGACGTTTATAGGCCGGTATTATTATATTTTTAAATTATTCATATAAAATAGTCTGAATATTTTTTCAAATCTTTTAACATTGACTCTTACATCATAGCTTGATAATGTGTTTTCTCCTATATTTAAGATAACGCATCAGGTTTAATTTACTTGTAGCGCTATTCATTATACTGAGGGTGTATTGTGTCTTTTGATGTCATGCTAGACACTTGAACGTCTTGCAATACGAGCAAGAGATGGGAAAGGGGCTTAAGGCTCAGTGTTTTGTACGAGGTTGCTTTAAAAACTTTGTCCTTTAATTTTAATTTAGTTTTAGGTCCAATATTGACGCTTGAGAGTCACGTAGAGTCTAAATTAACAGCACATAAATATTGAACTACTAGTTTCTGCCCGCGACTTCCTCTGCGTGGACTTAAAAATTGGGTCTAAAAAGAAATGAAAAAGTGAGAGTTATAAAAAATGGAATAAAATTTTCATCCGTATTACAGCGCATGCTTATAAAGCATGCGCTGTAATAGAGAAAAATACCAAATTTCCAAGCTGTCTCTGCTGTCCTCGGGAACTACTTAAAGAATCGGGATAAAAAGTAACCTACGTTCTTTTCCATGTGAAAGGCTACATGCATGCCAAATTTCATCCAAATCTGTTCAGCCGTTTTTGCGTGATTGAGTAAACAAACATCCAAGTTACTGAGTGTCGAGAACTCTAAGCTGTGTGTAATTTCATTTGTCTAAACACACAATACACTACCTCTTAACACTACCACCGGCAGCTTGTCATGTCGTTGGATAAACTGTATTTGCAACAGCACGCAGTGAAGTGGCTATAGTAAGTAGCTGCTTCATTTAAGAGGGTACTTACCACTTAGGTACTTTAAACCCATTCGTGCATAATGTATATTACTATGTATAATAACGTACAGATCACTGAATTTTCTGAGGGATATTTTTTTTAAATTAGCAGATAAAAAAAATTGACCACCTCCGTGTTCGAGTGGCGTAAACATCGGTTTTCGCTAGCTCCCGGGTTCGATCCCCGGACGGGTCAATGAAGAAAAACAATTTTCTTCATTGTCTCGGGTCTGGGTGTTTGTGGTACCTCGTTGTCTCTGATTCCATAACACAAGTGCTTTAGCTACTTACTTTGGATACGGACCAATGTATGTGATGTTGTCCACATTGCTGATTAATAAAATATTATAAATATTACCTTTAAAGTGTTCCATAATAGTCGAGACTTATTTCTTTGATTACAATCAATAATTAAACTATACCTCAGACTTCGATATTTACAATAATAAAAACCAACTTCTACAGAACCCAAAGTTTGAAAGAATAGAATTAAATATAGATGGATTTTCCTTCACAAGTTCGTCAGCTGAAATAACGAAGTTCCAATGCTATTCGCATCTATATGACACCTATATTCAAGAGCTTATCGCGAGCGATCCGAAAACTTGAGTTATATTCCAAAGAATAGAGCTCTCTTCAAAAGATACGAGTATGTTTGATTTACCAATATTAGAAATGGTGAATTTATCCCTAGTTTTTAGATGATATTATCTCTTAGAATTTATCTTGGTTAGTATTTCTAGCAGACGAATAGTTTGTCTGTTATTTCTAGTACTTTATGATATCACTATAATAATATATCTTCTATCTCTTTCAATTTAAAAGTCTAGACTTTTAAGTACAAAGCTATGACATGACAATGGCATATCATCAATGTTTTTGTGATCAAGAGGCAGGCAGATGTGAATAATGTAGAACAAAAAATTTACTTCTACACTATATAAGCACTTATTAGTGTTATTCTTGGACTGTACTTAGAAACGGGGTATAAAAAGAAGTGTTTTTCATGAATATAATGAATTTCATTTGAACTTACGTTATAAAGATATTTAATAAACACTAGCATAAGTATGGCATTTTAACAAGAACTGTTTTAGCATAATTAATGTTTTCTCATTCAAAGGATGAAAATAATTAACTTGAAAGCACGTTTTTAACAGTTCTCCATAAAGGTTTACTTTTGGTTTATCTTTTGCAATGTGTGTTTTCATTACCTAATTCTCATCTCTTGTGCCTGTTTGAGCTGCAAATACTGATATAGAATGCACAACAGTTTAAGACCTCAAAGCTATCTGAACCCAAATAGGCAATCCTCGATAAAACAGCGAACGATTTGAGAATGGATCAAACAACTCCATCTAACAAATCCAAATGAAGTTTCCAGACGACCAGAATATCAGGGTTCCGCAGCCGTAGATATCGGTGAAAAATAAAGGGTTCCGTATGCAAAGGCAGCGGCAATGGGTTCATTCAATTTTCCAATTTAAAGCGGCGTAAAGCGCACCCGCTGCTGAACGAACGGCCGCCTGTTATTGCGCTTTGGGAATCATTCTCAAATAACAGTTTGCTGCAAATATCATATGCTGCTTAATTACGAGCGCTTTTTCGTTTTATTCTGCATCGTCTTAAAACGCTAGTTGTATTTTTGTCTCTTTGTGTTACTTTTTTTAAATAACTTAGTTAATTATTTTAACCTAAGAATGAGATCTCGTGTAAGAGATTTAAAAATCCGATACACTATGTGTACTTGTAACTTGAAGGGGCGGTAGCCTAATGGCTAGGCATCGAACTTGCGATCATGTGGTCGCGGGCTCGAATCCCTCTAAATCACTCGTAACACTGCTTGTGTTACGAGTGGGTTCACGTCTTTAGCTTACCACGAGGGGTTAACAAGGATACTAGTAATGTGTGATCCACATTGCTTGTAAGCTTTTTTTTATTTATTTTTTTATTGAATATTGCTGTTTTTATACGAAAATAATTACAACAGAGCCATTAAGTTATCAGATTGCTATAATATGAAGAACGAAGAATTCTGTGCTGGCATCGTGTCCAAGGACTGATTGTTAGCATCAAATAGCTCAAGCTAATTGAATTAGCTCTATCAGTCCTTTTCGTAGAGGAAAATACTACCAAGTAAAAACAACACGGATTTTAATATTTGCAGCTTCTCGTATCTAATACCATTTGTGTTAATACCCTATTACAGGAGAGTCACATTCGTTCCATGATATTTCTATTCTATCGCGGTACGTGCCATCGGGAGGCAGATGGCGCCCTCGTCGCCTGTCCCAATTATGTTGGCAACTTTTGCCTTCAGTCCAAACGTTATACGAGTATTCAATATGCGCTTTCATTTAGATTTGATTTTCTAATCGTCATGTTTTTTATTATAAAGGAATTATTAAATAGGTTTTCGGGATGTAACCGCGTATTGTTATTGTATTTGAGGTGAATTAGTTCAAAGACAGATTTTTTGTTATATTTTATTTGTACATCTGATGTCAGGAACACCGTTTTCAATAACACACTTAAGGTGTATTAAATTGGTAATTAATTTATTCATTTACAAAGTATTATTTCATCCGATGCGCTCCCTGACTGTTTTTAACTATCTTCTGAATAAAAATCGTTTCGTTTCGGTTTCATTAGATTCGCGCACGCAATGTAATGTAATATAATATGTTCCGTGCTTATTGTTATAATCTGTTGTGAGAATTTGCCGCGACTGAAATACGTTCAAGAGTTCATTATAATTAAGTCCAGGACCAATTTAAACATCTTTTTTAATCGTTATTCATGTTAAATGCACGTACAAACAATACAGGCAATCCAAATAAAAAAATTGGCTAAAACAAACAAGACCTAAACCTAAATATCGTGGGTGTAAAAATTTTTCGATGCCCAATTTCTCGTCTACCATGCAACAGGTCGTGCCCGAACTTTTGGCTCTGCGCTGTCGCTATGCAGCTAATACCTTCCAGAATTATTAATTAACCTGCAACAGTTTCACTGAAATTATAAGAGCAATGAAATGGTGGGTAGACACGATAGTACCACATTCATTATGTGTTTAATTTAACGTTGGATAATAATCCTATTATTATTGAACGCATCAATATTTACGTGTTTATAACCACTTTACTTGCACTCTTTCGAATTTATAGATTCTGAAATAATGTATCCTTAGTATACAATTATTGTAAACATAGAGTTATACCCTATTTAACATCCTCTCGTATGAACTTTCAACACACAGTTTTAATAAACTTAAAAATCTTGAAAAAGTTCTTCTCACTTTTTTAGATTTAGACAGATCATACAAGGCTACCAGACTAGGCAAAGCCTGTACTATGGTAACCTGATAACTGATAAACATATCTAATATATTTATAAATACATACATATCATAGATAAATTACATCCAAACACAGAACAAATGATCGTGCTCATCACACAAAGATTTGTCCTGGGTGGGAATCGAACCTCCGGCGTAGCAATCAGGGTCACTAACCACGAGACCAACACTCCAATTCTTTTAGCTCTCACAAATATTTTGTTTATTTGTTAGATATTTTTGTTGTGACCTAACTGTTGGTAGAGCTTGCACACTGCAGTTTTATAGCACCATAAAACGATTGTAAAATATAGTCAGTTGTTATGAATACCGGTTTGATTGTACGACTATGATTTACTGAACGACAGCTAGTTTTACTGACATTGTAAAACGATTGCTGGTCGTGGCCCTCATTCTTCTGATAGTTAATTTTTTTTACACTAGCTATTTCTCGCTGCTTCGCCCGTTGAAGTGTCGGTATTTGCAATTTTCCCAGTTTTTTTTTAAATAAATAATTGTGCATGAAAATCCGTTCATTGCACCGCTACGCCACCACGACACATTTACGAAGACGTTTTCCCGATCTAGATTTCATTCTCATATAATAATAAATAAATATAATATACACCAATTTTAAAGTCGGTTTAATTCATGTGTTTTTTGTTTTCCTTAGTCATTTCACATTTAATTACTCCTCGATATTACGAAAAATGCTGTGCAAAGTCACCCTACATCTACAAATCCCTCTGGGATCCTCAGTGGAACATATTTTGGGGCTTTTCCTACCTATTAACGTACTGTACAGCCTTATGCCGCATGTAAAGGCATCTATTAGGGCCACAAAAGCTCAGTTTCTTTGACGCGAAGCCTTACACGGCGTATTAATTAACTTCTTTACAAAATGCTCTTAATGAGTCCGTATTGATGAACTTCAAATGTGTTTGTCTGTACACGTGTACTGTACAGAGTTCTGATCTAAGACGAATTTATAAGGAGGAAATTAGAAGCGATTAAAACCTAAAAGTAGAGTTTTCCGACTTCTGGCTCATTCTGCTTTCTAATCTTTCTACAATCTCATGTTATCTGCACGATATCTACAAACATAGAGGTTGTACTTTGTGTGCCGTAGATTAATAAAAATGCTTAGTCCTCGATCATCGAAGCCAAGCGACACCATCACTATTTTGGAAAAGGTTACATTAAAAACTCATAAAACATATCCTCATAAAATCGCTAAAAGTAATTCAGTAACCACCACGCTTAGAACAAAAGCCTCTTAATATACAACACCAACAACATAATCACCCCTGACACAAATTATACAACCTGTATAAAAACAAAAAATAAATCGCTCCATCAGGTTGATGTCGTCAAGTAGCGGTGTAGGGCGGTGTCACGAGAGCGGTGTCGGATGTCGCGTGTCAATATATCATGAGGATGAGGTGTCACGAGTGTCGGGTACACTAACGACATTACAGTGACCATGATAGAGTGGCGAAGGTGCTGTTTGCCTTGTTCAGCTTTTAAAATTTCAAGTAGGCAACTGGACTCTATTGGAGTAATTTTCCTATTTCTGACCTTTTTTGAATATTTAAATATACTTCGGCATCGAGACTAATTAAATAAAAATTAAAGTGTTAAATTATTAGTACGTGGCGTGAAGATAGGATCTGCGTAGCGAGTTGCGTAGCACATGCTACGACGCGCTACGTAGTAACTACACAGACTACTACAAAAGAACTTAATTTTTTTAGACTTTGTTTTTGGAAATGGATCATAATATTAGGCCTTAAGAACTGGGCAGATAGCCGATATGAATGGAACCATAAAACATTTTCTTACAAAGAAAACATGAGTCCCGATACATTTTAGAAGCCGTGTCATCCGTACAAAGTGGTGGCCAGATTTATGAATGCCCGGTGAGTGGCACTCTGGCCACTATATTAACGCTACATAAGACACGAATTGGCGTGTCACAATACTTGTGTGTCAGGATATTGAGTAACGTGATTAATACATTTTGTGATCGTGCAGTTTTTTCGTTGTAGAGATTGTGCTTTTATTGAAGAGGAGCTTTTTAGAGAGTATTAGGGAACATATTGTAATTTTAAATAGTTAATAGATGAACTAGATGCCTTCCTGGGGAATTGGCAAGAAGAGGCTAGGGACGGGGATCGCTGGAGGGAATGGAGGGAGGCTTTTGCCCAGCAGTGGGATAGTACAAGCTTACTATAATAATAATAGATAGGTATAATATTTTTACTTTCTAGCAAAGTCTACGCGAAAACAAATCTGGACTCTATAATAAATTGTTAAAAATTAAAAATATTTCTCATTTGTGATCTTGCATAATCGACACAAATACAAAAGAAATCCTATTACTAATACATCAGACTTCCTGAAAGCTGGTTATTTAGTCACCCCGTATTTCTGTGAACCCGTTTGTCGCCCCGTAGTCTGCGCTCGTCCGCACGTGAAATAGATTCTACTGTACTAACCTTTTCTATAGGTTTTTAGTACGTAAGAACTCATGGTGGGAGAATGAACTTCCTAATATATTGTTAGAGGTTGGTTGGACAATATTCGGTCTAAATTATGCTGAAAACTAGTAACATAATTCGCTTTCGTTAAACCTTTCGAACTGGAGAATGTAAACCGATTTATCGAACCATTTTAAAATGATATTTTACTAAAATCTATTACAAATTGTCTCATCAATAAATATTCAAACATGCAGTCTTCATAAACTATAAAGAACAATAACGTCTACAATTGCTTTGATATTGCATGTGTAAGAGGAGTTAAATCTTATCATTTTTCAATCCTAGCCCAAAAAGAACCAACAATCTTTAAAAATATCTTAAAACAATTTCTTTCCATTGCCAAAACAATTCACTCAACAAAAAACACTTAAGAATTCTAACGCATTCATACCATCTATTCCCTCCTAATTCGCAAAACTGTAGAGTCAAAACAAAGTCCCACATTCGATTCCTCCGCACGTACCGGAATCGTCCATAAAAACGTTATACGAGCACATTGCGGCAACTGCCGACTGGAAGTGTCAAACTTTAGCGATATCATCGAGTATTATCTGAGCGGGCAGACGAACATATTTACGGCCTGCACTAACAATGTTCCTAATAGTTATTGTTACTACTAGGAGCTTGACGCGATTACATTTGACGTTATGTTGCCCGACGTTAGAGCAGCGGGTTTTATATCTGCCATTTCCACGAAATATTTTTTAAACATTTTCCTTATTTCCTAGCGGATGGTATCATAATTTCGGATTTCTTTTAAAATTTCTTTTATTAAGAGTTGAACTTTGAAAATCATTTTCTGAGTCTAAATCAGACAGACCAGATATAGACAAGAGCTGTTTTTAGTTCAAAAATATCGAGAAAAAAGCTTTACTTTGATTTTATGCTTGAAATACTACAGCAAGAAAAAATTACTCAAAGGAAAATGTACACGTGTTTGTTGAAAATTTACACAAGTGAACATTGTAACATCGAGCTTGTGTCGCGCTCTCAAAAGGCATGGTAGAGTGAAATTTACGCGACGGTAAATAATGTTTTAACGATGGCGGCGGTTACGGCGTGTCCCAACTTGTGTAGTGTTTATGGTCACCCCACGAATGTAACTGGTTGATTAATTAACTTTGAGTACTGTTCGCTAACTGCTGCGTGAATGTGACGGTTTGCTGGTGCCAGGGATGGATATCAAAGAATGTGTAAAATATGAAATGTTTTTGGAATTATTATTGGATATGATGCTGTTTTGGGTCGAATCTGGGAGTAATGGCCCAGGACCGAAGAAACTGGCTCGTGGGAAACTTGGCAAAGCAGTTGGATGACAAGAACTGTGGATGATCATGATGATACATTCAAAAGTTTTGAAAACATGTTTTTTTATAATTTTGTATTCCAAAGACCATTCCCATTATTTCTTAAAGACCTAGTTTTTCAACTTGTGTGCATGTACTAAGTAATTAGGCTGCCAGCTATCATGGAGAAGTTGGAGGTCTGAGGAAAACTTTCCATTGTTGGCGTTGAAACTCGTGGCGTGTGCCTGATGTCTTTCTGGCTCGTGTGAGGATATGGAGCAAGTTTGCTGACTTACACTTACTCGCGTGTGGAAGACCGTTATTGTAGAGAATATCAACACTACATATTGTTTCTGTAAGCCATTTTGAGTCCAATTCAAGATCACTCTGCTAACGCTTATTTTAAGAATAAATGCAACAGATATTTTTGAATTGAAACAGATTTAAGGGATTTTAAATTTAACAAAAACCTAAGTATTAAAATAGCTCTACCAAACTATTATTGTAACATTTTTCAGTTAATATCAATAAATAGAGTCGTAATGCATTCGATTTCATTAACAAGGCATTATTCCACTTTCCGTAAGTGTGCAAACCAAGATCGACTTTCCACCAGCTTCGATCCCCAATCATGTTAAAACACAATGGTGGTACCTACATGTTAAAATTATGTGCCATTCCAGTAATGGGCGCGCGACGTAATTTGCCTCAAAATAAATGACGCTATTCCCCCCCCAATCCCCCACCCTCGATCCTAATGCACCGTTATATTATCTAATGCAAATATTTCTTTTTCCCTGTCAAAGCACTTTGTTGGCTTATTGCCGGAGACCAATTTGCTTAAAAGATTTGAATCTATGGGAAGTGATTATTGTTTTGATGTATGGTTTAATTATTTTCAGTATGTTTTGGGTTTGGGGAACCTTTTTAGCGATCACTCGACCTTTTTCCTCCGTCATGACAATAAGAATTGGTGAAATATAGTGTATTGAAGGGATCAGCGAAACAAAACTCTTGGACTCTTACTGGACTTTGAGACTTTTCATGTATTTTTACACCAATACAGTGCAGAGGAAGATAGTATTAGAACTGTAGACGTAGTCTAAAGTTTGTACAAAACATGATTAACTTGGCACTCATACTTATAACGTTTCAAACTTAACTTAAAATGTATTAAAATAAGAGATAATATAAATTTGAGTGAACATAAATGAGTTTCGCCAGAACAGTAAGTTTCAGGAACAACATTGTTTCAGCTCAGCTCCGTACCTAGAAAAAGTTCCCACTGATTGGGTATGAACAATAAACATGTCAACTACATTGTTGTCTGCTTGTTATTTGGTTCGTCTTGTTATATATAATGGGGGTTTTCTACGGATACTTCAAAGTTTTCCTGGTCTTAATAAAATGGTCTTGAATTTTTGATAAAAATTGACCACACATTTATTATAGCAGTATTTTTTTTTCGGGATGTAGTAAACTAGATTGACTTCTCGATTGCAGTTATACACTGAAGCCTTTTGCAAATAAACACCACGGACTATACATGCCGATGTAAAAACAAACTTAGACTACATCGTTAAATAGCAAAGCAAGCATCAAAACTACTCTCTTCAAAAAAGGGATGAAATAAAAAAAAAACTTAATTCGGTCTGAATGTGTCACATAAGATGACACACAAAAAAAAGACGCTGTATAAATATTTAATTTAAAAATCCAAAACTACAAGCTCTACGTAACTAGTTTTCCGGCTAATGCCTTCATTCAAAGACACGTTAACGTGAAGAGTAAAATACGAGTGTAGTGAAGGGCATATATCCCGCGGTACAGGAAGAAAGACTGGCTACTGTGACCATCAGATAACATATAGGAGGACAAATCCCTAGTCGTAGAACTATAATATTGATAAAGCTGGGAAAAACTTATTGATAAAACTGGGCAAAATAATTGAATTTTTTGTATAAAGCGTTATGTGAACGTTTAATTAGCACTTTAATAAACTATGTAGGCGTTCTATTCTCGTAAATGTTTTATTTATAGGAGCACTTATTTGCAATGGCGGACAAAAAAAAATTATGTTGTAACTCTTAGTGGTAGCCTCTGAAAACTTATTTATTGTAATCAGTCGATAACGAAATATTTTAATTTCATTAGTTGCGTCAGATAGTAATTTTCAAAATAGTAAAAATAGTTGTACTAAAAAAAATATTTTCCTATTTAAAATGTAGTGTTTGTGGTCCCTCTACTGTAGGATAAGATTAACGGGTCCCGGTAATGGTGGGTCTCGCCCGCTCAGCTGATTTAATGTTTAGATGTGTAGTTCTGCAGCCCCGGGCCATCTCTTACTTCAAACAGATTCCTTACAAATATGCTGACACAAATCTTTGACTTTTACCATTAATATAAACTTTTGTGGACTAAAAACTGCTCACAGGAAGGCGTTTCTACAATTTTTTGTATGTCAAACAAGAGAAGTGAGCGCTGAAGGCTAAATCTGGGATCTTGAACATTATATATTATATAAAACAAATATTCTTTACGATGTAAGTCGCACTTTACTAGTATTTTTGTCAACTCCTCGTGGTAAACTAAATGCTTGTGTTACGAGTGAGCTCACCTCGGAAGTGCAATTATGGGTGGGATTCGAGCCCGCGACCACATGATCGCAAGTCCGATGTCCTAGTCATAAGGCTACCGCCGCTTTCAATGAAAAAGCGCTTTTATTTTGACTATAATGGTTCTTATCTGCATCTCTTTAACCCTTCATCTCTCTTCATTCCTTTCTGGATTCGGTTCTCTTTAGTCGGAAATGCATGTTTTTTTACCATCCAGGAGAGGATGGAGAGTTGTGTCAAAGGTTTTCCAGTTCAAATCACCTCACTTCCTTTTTTTTTAAACCAGGCAAAAGCACAAAATGCCGCGGTTGCCCCGTTACCCAATTTGGGTCTCAAGTTCAATACAATAAATTCTACGTTCCCATTCCAAGTTAATTACGTGGTGCGCCGTATTTTTCGTTTCATGCGCGGTTCGTGCAGTCACTTAGTGGGCAGGAAGCTGGCTTTATATATAAAGTGCTGTAGTCGAGTGATGCCAAAATAGTACTTGTAAGAATGGGCTTCAGATATTGAAGAGAAAGAGTTATTTAACATATTCGTTAAAGTAACAGAACTCTTTTTGAATTCCGTGTTCATATAATTTACGGAAAAGTAGCCGAGTAGATATTACGATGCAGAATTTGTTTTTCTTTACCAATTAAGTTCAGCACAGAAGTAAGCCTGAATTATTAATTTAGGTAAAGTTACTCCTCGATTTACACTGGGGGTCGGAAAACTACATGAAAAAAGGATAATTCTGGAAACTAGAAACATTGGCGCTAACCTTATATACACCCCGCGTGACAGTAACTGATTTATAGTTTTCCTTGTAGAACAATAAGTAAGGCGAGGATATCGATGTTTATCACGGCGGCCATAACTCTTCGTATCGTCACGTCGTCGGCTCAACGAGATAACAATAAGGATATCGGTAATTTGCTACAAAAACTTGTATTGTTGTAGACTTTTGCAAAGAGCGTTGCAGGTTCGGGTTCAGTTCAGTATAAATACTTATTTCGTGTGATTCGTCAATAGGCATGTGTGTGTTGTTGGTGTACTTTGACATGGAATTAATGAACAATATTTAAAATAGTAAAGGTTTTTAAAGACCTCTATAATTAGATATCAGGATGTGGTTGAGAATATTTTTGACTGAAAAAAATACTATGTAAAAATTCGCTTTTATGTAACGTAAGAAAACATTATACAACAATATTTAAGTTTAAATATTGTATATAAAATTATTAAGTTCAACAAAAGTATAATAGCGAGATATGTCCTGCTCTAGATGTCCGTTGTTACGACATAGTTGTCCGAACACTGGTTTCGTAACAAATATTTCTATTAATTGGCCCTTAGCCGATGTTCCAACGTGAAAATAAACTTCATGCTGACTGGTTAAGTTTATTTCGGATGTTCGGATGTACGCGTAAATAATTAACAAGATTTTGATATGTGTAATCTGAGAACTATTTATTATTGTTATCCTCTACTTGTACATAAAAATAAAATATTTTTTTTTATACCATTTCCAAAATGAACACTTTTTTTTTTATTTGATTGATTGTTTTTGTTCGGGATATTTGAGTATTTATCCGCAATTATCTGTAGAGTGCTGTAAGTGCTGCTTCGGACTCTGCTTAATAACGACAAGAGTCGCGTACGACAGCATTTGAGCCATAGACCCTGGCCTCCGAAAACTTACCAGAGGCACATCGTTATAACTCGCCGTGTAACAATTTCTTTTTTGGAAAGTACTGCAATTACTTATAAATAAAGGAAGCACCATAATTTACAGCTTGTGTTTTGCGAATACTCTCAGTGTATTTTGTGCTTGTATACAAGCAACAGCATAAATACAAGGTATACATAACTGTTACAAGTTTTATGAAACAATAATAAAAGCCTCAGAATTTAGTTTGGTAGCTATAAACCAGGTATCGATGTATGACGTCACAGTTCGGTTCCCGCCGGACCAGCTGATAATAAAACATTGTTAGCTGTGACGCATTCCAACAGGGATAGTAGCTTGCTTAAAAAACTATATTTTTTTTGGTATTAGATACTTCGGCCTGCGAGTCTAAAAAAAGATTTCTCATACTAACTTTGACTGACGTGTTACCGAAATGTTTTTGTTTAAATCTTATACTTACAATTAAAGTAAATGATGAGACGCGTTTTTATGTACCGAAGAAATGGCTTCATAAATTTATGTCATTTGTCAAACATCTGTTTCGACGTATGGCGTGTTTTCATTAAAATCCGGGCCGGTTAGAATTCTTTTTAGTTAGAGAAATTACGAAGATTTGGAAGAGAAACAAACATTTTAGAAACATGTTTATAAAATACCTAGAAATTCATGTAATTAGCGAATCTACAGAATCAATTAAGTAACTTATACACTAACGTAGTTGACTCTAGCATGTTTTAAAACCACTTGCATAACACAACGTCACTTAACATTGCTGCACTGTGGCAAAAAGTACTACGTGACAGCCACTCGCTTGCCACTTACTCGACTGGCACACAAAGTGAACGAGGCTCGGTATTGTCTCACTATCTCCGACACATTTGTTCCTTGCCATTGTGTTCGCGCACGCTCCCGTTTATTTACTACGAACAATGCGAGCACGTAAATATTTTTATTGTTTTATTATCGCTATGTTCGATGCTGTCTTAAATGGTCGGATACGGACAGTTATGTGGGAAATGCACTGAAGTAAAGCTGTTAAAGTTTAACGTGCTGTGTGAGACTGAAGTGGACTTTATAACGTCCTGAAATTTTAGTTACGGAGCTTTTATTGAGATTATATAATTTTATACTTTATTTGTGTATGTTCTTTATTTAAGCGTTATTGGTGTAAGCTTTAATTTTGTTTTAAGTATTATGAATTAATTTTAAATTATATAACTATCTTTAAATATGTATCACAATTTTCAAATGAGATTCTTAGATGCATTTGAGATTTTTTGTATTCAGATTTTGTACAATATTTTTACATAAATAAAATAATTACTTGTATAATGGGAGTTTCAAGAGAAATTCAAAGGTAAGCTTAATTATGTATCTATATAATATATGTACTGAGTCCTTGGTCCGTAAGCTAAATATTAAAAAAAAATTGACACGTATTTTTTCCCTTTTCGAAACTTTACAATTTTACAAAAATACGTGACGTCATAAGTAGACGGAAATAGTAGCCACAAGAGACGTGGCGAGCCCCCACTCCTTATCTTAAATTTACTGTATCTAAGTAGAGGTTCGTTATTTGGAAAAAGCAAAAAATACGTGAATAATAACTTTTTCATTATTATAACCAGACTTTGAAAAGACATCCCAGCAGTATACCTATAGCTTAAAGTCTATATATTTATTGAATTTAAACACGTTATTATTATAAATATTTCCAACTTAACTATACCCAAGCGTCTTGTTGACACCCAAGGGCTGGTTTTTACCTTGGTCAGCGGCTAAGCGTTGCCATTCAACGTGGCAATACTGCCAGCCTTATGGACACACTTCCCATCGACAGCGATGTGAAAGTTTTTGATGCTATTTTTTAGTTTAGTTTAGTTATTATAGCTTAATAATAGGTGTGTATAACTCTGGTCTCCCTTCAAAACGCATAAATCTTTCGACTTTTTATTAAGTGTGTAAATAGCTTAAATACTCATTAGAATTATATAATTATGCATGCAAATTTAGCTATGATATACTTATAATGCTGAGTACATAGCGATGTTATAAACACTGGGAGCTGAAGTATGAACAAACAGCGCCGAAGTAACGGCTGTTAGGAACAACTACAAACATGTGGTCACTTGTGTGTTTGCCTGTAGTACCAACATAAGTGTAATTCAGAAGGCTATTATTAAAAGTAGCACAGGAGCCGTGTGCCGAGGTGGTGTAATATAATAACGATTTATATAATTAACATATTTTGTATCTGTATATGGGTATAAGTAAAAGTAAAAAAGAATTTTAATTTATTCTTTTTAGTTCTAATATATGTTCCACTGCTGGGCTGAACTTCCCATATAAAAAGGTATGAGCGTTGATCACTACGCTTGCTCATTGCGGGTTGGCGATTTCAGATTCCAATTTTTGAAATCCAGGTTTCCTTACGATGTTTTCCTTCACCGTTTGTCACTGGTGACTTAGAATGATTAAGAAACTACGTTGCGACATTACGGCAACATCCCAAAAATTAATTGTAGAATTTGTACGTCTAAACTTACGATAAAGTTTAAAATTTTGAAGATTCCCGGAGTAGATTTTCTGTTCTTTCTTGTTGTGTGGCATGTCCCAGCTGTTTCTTGACGCCTAATCCATGCTAAAAAGCCACCTACAGTTTCTTGTGAACCAGTTTTGTGTTGGACCTACAGATTATAACTACTGTAAATAACAGTTCCAAACAAATATGGTGTTTTAAGTTTTAAGCTTATTTTTGGAAAGATGATTTATTTACGAGAGTTCTAACTTACCAATTAGTTACATAAGGATACAGAAGTTTACACATTAGACTTAAGAAGCATATGTGTGGATAATTCCAATGACGTTTTGTTGGTCTAGTGATTCGATTCCCAACTCGGACAAATCTTTGTATTGAAATAAAACTACTTTAAACGGATTCTATCGCGGTTTATTTTGATTTTAGTTCCCGACGTTTCAACACCTTTGCAGGTGTCATGGTCACGGGCAGACTGAGATGGTATTCGTCTTGACAAGATATATGTTGCTCGTTCTACCTTCATGTTTTTATAATTTAATTTACTTTTAATTTTAATTGTTTGTGTTCCGACCTACGCAATATGAGCTCACAGTGTCTTGAAGTCTTGCAGCGCTGCTCTTGGGATTGTATTTGATTTTGTGTATGATTGGATCCCAAGTAGGTGATATCTTCCAGCCATCTTCTCTATTGAAATTAGGATGTTTTTTAATCTCAATAGCCTCGCGAAACATCCTAGGTAGGAATTTGGATTCTTTGGCGAGGATCTGTGGTTTATCAAAGCGAATGTAGTGACTGGAGCCTTCAGCATGTTCGGCGACTGCAGACTTCGTTGAGCGGCGGTGTTTAACATCAGCTATGTGTTCTTTTACGCGGGTCCCTATACTGCGCTTTGTTTGACCGATGTAAGAGAGACCACAGTCACAATCTAGTTTGTAAACTCCTGCATCTTGAAGAGGTATGTGGCACTTGACAGGTGGTAATGATTGACTAATCTTCTTGGGCGGCTTGAAGTAAGTTTTAATTGAAGCTCGCTTCAGGATGTAGCCAATCTTGTCTGTGACTCCTCTAACATATGGTAGTATAGCAGGTAGACGGTCGACTGTGGCTGGTTTCACTCGGTTTCTGTGACGGGGCCGTGGGATCTGGAGCTTGTTGTCTCGCAATACTTGCTTGACGTGTTGAAGCTCAGCGGCAAGGTGTCTGTCATCACAGATTCCGTGTGCTCTCTGAAACAAAGATTTACCCACGGTAGCTAACTGTTTCGGATGGTGGTGAGATTCACCGTTCAGGTATCTGTCTGTATGGGTGTTCTTGCGATACACAGTGTGACTTATAGTTTGATTAGGATTACGGTGGACTAATACATCTAAGAAGGCTAGAGATTTATTTTCCTCCAACTCCATAGTGAATTGAATTTTGTTATTAATGGAGTTGAGATGATTTAAAAATGCAGTTACTTGATTAGATGGTAAAATTGTGAAAGTATCATCTACGTACCGTTTATAAACCCTGGGGGTGACTGGGGCTGTTTTAAGGCTGTCTCCTCAAAGTCTTCCATGAAGATATTTGTTTCAGAGAGCACACGGAATCTGTGATGACAGACACCTTGCCGCTGAGCTTCAACACGTCAAGCAAGTATTGCGAGACAACAAGCTCCAGATCCCACGGCCCCATCACAGAAACCGAGTGAAAAGTAGCCACAGTCGACCGTCTACCTGCTGTACTACCATATGTTAGAGGAGTCACAGACAAGATTGGCTACATCCTGAAGCGAGCTTCAATTAAAACTTACTTCAAGCCGCCCAAGAAGATTAGTCAATCATTACCACCTGTCAAGTGCCACATACCTCTTCAAGATGCAGGAGTTTACAAACTAGATTGTGACTGTGGTCTCTCTTACATCGGTCAAACAAAGCGCAGTATAGGGACCCGCGTAAAAGAACACATAGCTGATGTTAAACACCGCCGCTCAACGAAGTCTGCAGTCGCCGAACATGCTGAAGGCTCCAGTCACTACATTTGCTTTGATAAACCACAGATCCTCGCCAAAGAATCCAAATTCCTAAGCTAGGATGTTTCGCGAGGCTATTGAGATTAAAAAACATCCTAATTTCAATAGAGAAGATGGCTGGAAGATATCACCTACTTGGGATCCAATCATACACAAAATCAAATACAATCCCAAGAGCAGCGCTGCAAGACTTCAAGACACTGTGAGCTCATATTGCGTAGGTCGGAACACAAACAATTAAAATTAAAAGTAAATTAAATTATAAAAACATGAAGGTAGAACGAGCAACATATATCTTGTCAAGACGAATACCATCTCAGTCTGCCCGTGACCATGACACCTGCAAAGGTGTTGAAACGTCGGGAACTAAAATCAAAATAAACCGCGATAGAATCCGTTTAAAGTAGTTTTATTTCAATGTCTAATATTCGCGTAAACCTCAGAAAACAAAATCTTTGTATGATGAGGTTAATCATTTGTCTGGGTATAATGCATCTATAAAATGTTTGTATAGTAAAACATACCACTATATTGATTTGTTGTCTGGTAGCATTAGTTTGGGGTCAAATGACACACGGTGTTTTGTCCACAGTGAGATGTCCCACGATATTATTAGGTATTATTTATTAAATAATGGGTATTTCATAGTTTACTTAGAGGCCTGCGTGCAATATGTGCCGTGAGGGCTGAGGGTAACAAGAAAAAGGTTTTAGTTCATTTTTGGAATCTCGCATCGCCATCCACTGTGCATAAGTCACATATAATTCTACCGTAGTTATAATAAGATGCATTCAAACCACCAGTCAAACAAAAAAATAGTTCTAACTTAAAAACTAGGTAAAAATACAGCACTAACACGTCAAGCAAGTATTGCGAGACAACAAGCTCCAGATCCCACGGCCCCATCACAGAAACCGAGTGAAAAGTAGCCACAGTCGACCGTCTACCTGCTGTACTACCATATGTTAGAGGAGTCACAGACAAGATTGGCTACATCCTGAAGCGAGCACTATTTATACAAATTCCATCTCATTACCGATGGTATCGGGCCACGTCGTGACGTCACTCTCCGGTTGTAAGCTATTGCCGGGAGGGGGGGGGGGGGGGGAGGTTGCAGTCGTCGAGTCGCTCGTTTGTTACAAACTTTAACACGCCCTGCATAATGACGTTGCACATTGTCCTAGTAGAGGTAAGCTAAGCAATGCTATGATATGCTATTATATTATTATAGTGAAGAACTGGTTATAGTTTTTTATGTCTAATTCAACTGCTCATAAAGTTACACGTCCATTATTTTTATTAAAAAATACTAATTCACTGTCATGTTTAAGGGTATAATATACATACTCGTATGTATATGTTTTTACTATAGGTTGTTTTCTTTTGCAACTGGTTCCGTTCCACAGACATTTTTTCAAAGGTAAGCAACGATTTACAGTTTTTCAAACAAAAATAGAACAGATACATTCAAACAATTCTCTAAATTTTCACGAGCATTGGAAAGCATTTAATATAACAAATAAATTTAGGCAGCAAGTGGTCCAGTTGATTGACGTCACCACAGAATTTAAGCTGTCCTACCAATATCCATTTAATAGAAACAAACAGAAATATGAATGAATGCGTATTTATTGATGTGAATATGTTTTATAAAAATGCTTGTTTTAGCGCATACACACTCAATTGCTTTTGTTTTGATTTAAAAACTGTCGCAAATATTTTATCATTTATATTTAACACTATCATTATAATTAAACTAGCTGTGCCCGCGACTTCATCCGCGTGGTTTTTTTTTTAGTATTTGTTTATAGTAGCCTCGTAAGTTACTCCTTATTACATCAGCTACCTTCCAGTCAAATTGCGTCTAAAACGGTCTAGCCATTTTTGAGATTAGCGGGAACAAACAGACAGACAAAAATTTTTATATATGTACCGTATATACGAGTATATTCATATGCATGTAGCAAAAAGCGGTTATTCTAATATTACAAACAGACACTCCAATTTTATTTACATGTATAGATTAATATTTTATAATATAGTGGTTTAATGGTATTTGCATTGACATAATCAACATGAACTTTAAAAATTAATAACTCATTATGATATTGTCATTAAAAATAATTTACTCAAACCACGGATAAGTAAATTATTTTTAAAAATGCTGTTTTAGGTTGGAATTCAGCTGTTTTTTTTTCTGAATGACAGTATATTAATGGATTTATCTTCCAACATTCTAGATTCGAATTCGAAACCAACACTTGTGAACAAGTCACATTTCTACAAGATAAAAACTGTTAAATGTATAGAAATAACCATTTCACCAATTCGATACATTTGAGCGATTCCATACTTAACGCTTAAAGGAATGTCAATCGTCCAGTGAGCCTGTAATATACTTGAAGCGACTCTGTAACTGCCTATCTGACCGTCACGATACAAGTATTGATATTTATTTTATTTTTTTATTAATCCGTAATATATCTTACTATATTTTTCGCTCATCTCTCTCACGTACAACACAGGGCTTACTTAACGAATGTCCTCAACGGTCCTCGCTCAGAAAGAGTGCTTCTTTATTTCAGCCGGTTTTAGTGTTGCACCAGGATATGAGAAAGCTGAATACTTATGGTCCGGACGCTGTCAACGTTTCCCTGAGTGTTGTTCTTTTACTGCTGTATGGTTCGTTTTAGCTTATTTCTTGTGTTATTTATATGTATGATGTGTGTAATAAATGTTGTATGTAAGCAAATTTCATGGCCTCAATGGCCTTATTTTGACTCAGTGTGCACAGAGTAAGCGACGCCCACCTTCGTCTCCACGTTAGGTCTACTGATCAATCGTTACTTTTTCACGAGATTCAAATTTTTTGTTAGAAACACCTTTTATCGATTCATATAATAAATCTAACATGTCAATTATCACATGTAACATCTAAAAAAATATGGGAAATAACACACGGAAAAAATAAATTATCATTACAAGATCCTCTATACCTGAATGACGTACTAGATGACATGAGTTCATGTACTACAGTTTGTTTTATAATAATAATTATGCATATGTACCAACTCGAAAACCTGTTATCAAGATTCTTATAGACATCCAATATCATCATAATTGCTTACAACCAAAACATAGGTCACACTATCGTGTCGTACAAAAGTGTACAAACATTTCCCAACCGGCCTCACTGTGCAAACATGTGTATTTGTGCTCTAAGCGCCGGTGTCGAGTGTCGCCACTTATTTACGTACATTATGTGTCGTGAAGAATTGCTCGAGTTGCTGTTGACCAAGACAACATTTGATCATTTTTGTTTCTTACTGAATAAATTGTTCCACTGTCAACGGTCGGCCTCAACAGATAAAACATTATTTCATTTTTTTTTTTCAGTATTTTCACACATCCTTTTAATGGTTCCGTACCTGAAAAGGAAAATACGGAACCCTATCTGGAAAGTTGGAAGAAAAAATGAATGTACTGTCATCACAAAACTGTCACCTTATAGGATCTAAAAAACTAATATATTTAAATCTATTTAGTGTCACTTGAAGATATGAGAAAATCTAATTTCAAAGTGAACGTGAAAAATATTAAGGCCGTTTTAATACCGCAAAAATCGTATATTTCCACACCCTCATGGGAATCGAAATTTATAGTGTACTTCCTGGTGACCTGGGTTTTGCAATAACGTCTTATACTACGAGTACAGGAAAAGTCTGAAAACTATACGTTTGTAATTAAATCATAAAAAAAATAATCTTTGTATGGATCCCTCGGTTGTCGAGTCTGGCTTTCATTTCTCCGGTTTTTTTTATTTTAATTCATCTGGACTAACATTGTCTTTTGTCCTTAAATAAATGCCAGTTTTATGTTGGACCTTAATTATTTTGTTTAGTGTTTTAGAAAAATTACAACTAATACATACGATATTTACAACTAGATTCATTACAAGCGGCGGTAGCCTAATGGCTAGGGCGTTGTTCTTACAATCATATGGTAGCCGGTTTGAATCCTATCTATGGTACTACGGAGGTGAACTCACTTATAACACATTTAGCCTAGTTCGGCAGTTTAACAAAAATACTAGTAATTTTTGATCCTCATATTGACTCGATATTGACTTGTGTATAACATACATATTTTCATAATAATCATACGCTTTGACACAAAACGATACGATCGTTTGAACAAAAAAATACAAATAACATTGCTTTCTCGAGACAAAGCGAGTACATTGCCTCATACATACAAGTCATAACCTACAAAAGTAACCTGTGACACGCAATGTATTCGTTTGTCAGACGACACTATATTTCAAGAGATTTTCCTGAAGTCTCTATATATTGTATTTTTTTCTATATCCCAAACGACGTAACATAAATTCTCGTCTCTGCGTGAAATATCATATATTTTTTTATACGAAAATACATTTAAGGCGTAGTTCTTACTGAAAGCCGGTTTTTGATCTGAAATGTTATATTTTGGCAGCACTTTGTTTATTTTTAGATACGAAAAGGTTTATGCGACTACAAAAAAGGAGATTCTGCTTTCTTATTTTTATGATTTTTGTAATGTAGGTGGCACATTTCTAGTATTCTAGTTCACTCCTCGTGGTAAGCTAAATGCTTGTGTTACAAGTGGGTTCACGTCGTTAGTGCAATGAGTGAGTTTCGACCCTGCAATCACTTGATTGCAAATCCGATGCCCTGTATCATAAGGGTAATGAATATGTAGAGTCTGCTTGCAACCACGGTCAGTGTAACCCGGCCGAAACGTCAAGCCCTAAAAGGTAAATGCATGAGACGTAATTTTATTAAAATCATGCAACGCGATAGTTTATAAGTTAATACTATGTAATATTTTATAAACATAACGTAGAAAAATAAATCAGAACTTCTATAATTCAGAATTTGATATCTTAAATGTGTCAAACGTCTAATGCCTCCTGTACAATACAACTTGACCACTGCTTCGCACATAAAAAATAAAATGGTAAACACGACGAAGGTTAGAGGTGAATACCAGCGCTCGGTTATCCTCGGGCGACGCTGGGACTTATTTAATCCTTTAGCGGTTCTATATTTTTCAAATCAGTTTTTATGAACCACCCATCTATGCATAATATATATAACAATGGTAAAAATCATTGCATAACTTATGCTATCATTTTACTCATGTAGAAAGATGTTACAAACTCAATATCGAAAAATACCAGGGGTACTAATACAATATACAAATGTCTCAATACCCATGCAGCATGCGTTCAGTATAACTTGAACCCAAGCTTAAATCAGACAGAGTTTATGAGTGTACTTATTGCGGTTCTATTTATTTCAGTTACTCGCAGTTGGCGTAGAATAGCGTATCTACACCCAGCTTTAGACGACCTAGGTGTACTTGTGGTCCCAGTTTCAGCATCAAGAGAAAACTTTTAGAAAATCCTGAGTTAGCTCACTTTAGTTCCAACACTTTAACTGCTGTTGTTTCTTTGATTAAACTTCAATGAAATATACTCTGGTGCGAACTTCTGAGAAATAGCTAGATCTTATAAAACTCCAGAGACTAGACGTCCGAATAACAACTTTATGTCAGTGTGAGGTCATGTATTGCCTCCATAAATATAGCTGTCTTATAACGCCTGTACTGCTTTTAATACCTGACTGGTTTACCTCAGTAGAAAAAAATATTTTTTCATAGTTGGTATAAAAGGATGGTAAAGTTGTGCGTGGCTTACGAGGCGAGTTGAAATATTTGTAGATACTGACGGAAGCAAGTCGGCGCTCGCTAAAGCACTATAGTCGACGCGGACATATGCCGTAACGTCAACAATTACGAAATCTATGTATAAAACCTACATTATTATAAATTATCTGAATGATACTGACAAATTGAAGATTATGGGCATTTTAACAAATGTATTATTTTTAAGAACACTATAATGTACCTACCTACTATGTAGGAAATTGTAAATCCTATGCAATAGACGTATATAATTTATAAGATGACAATCCCCTCGAGGGGTTAGCCACAAGGTGCGCTGAGTTCCTGCGCTCCTCACGCTCAGTGGCCTGACACTGCAAAGGACCGCTCGCTTCATTAGCCACTCGGCTTTGTCCGGCTGTACTGCACAATTACACACCAGCTATCCCACGCTTGATTTAACACTAGATATTTGAATGAAGATGTTTAAATTGCCGAATTGCTTTGATTTCTTAGTCTTAGATAAGATTTTACATAATACCAACTAGATTATTGTGTGGTGTGTTTTACCGAATTTTGATAAGAAATGTTATGTATATTATTAAAATACTTTTTAAATTTAAAATGTATATTTTTTTAGTAGTATGTACTTAAAAATGTTACTTATATGTATATTATATAAATGTGTTTATGTATTTAAAATAAAGAAAATAATAATGTTATGTAACTTCATTTCATTTTATTTTTGCCAGTGTGTGGCAAAGTCACCAATCTCACTAAGGGATTCTTCATCACCTATCACATTTTGTTCAAAATTATTAAGTATTGGATTGTTCATTCGGAATATCGGGAACGTAGAGTCTTTTACACTACAGCTGAAAAAGCCAGTAGCTGTCACTATTAAATAATATCAGGATAGTTATACCCGGTTACCCGGGTAGCCACCCGGATGTAGCGGCTCGCTCACTACATTTCTGAAGTTTTTTATACCATAACATTCTTTTTACACTGAAATAAACGCAACGAAAATTAATATTCAGGCTAATTTGTGGCTTCTATTTGTAATATTTACAATGGAAGTAATTACGTTGATGGAAAGAGGAACATTTGATAAAACTTGTTTAAAACAAAAGATAAATTTACATTAAGTACATAGATTTATAAGAAGTCGACTAGTAATACAGCATTATCTTCAAAATCCCTTGAACAGTATCCACCGATCACCCCGCCACTGCGCCCTCGCCGTCTACGGAATCCGTTCTGCAGCGAATAAAGCGCTATATGTCAACTATATATCGCAATAAGTCCGCTGTAATCGCTTCGAGCAGCGCTCATTACGTCAATACAATGAGCCGACTCCAGCTATAAGCCAAACACCATCCACTCTATTATACTTGACAAATGACAGTTTTCCGGAGAACATAAGTAAGGTATCTATCAATTAAATCTGTTTTGTATTAAGTTTATGTATTGAATATTATTGATCATAGTATCTATCATTTAAGAAGCGCGGGTTTGTTCAGCAGGCTGTCTAGGTTTGTCGATGCTTTTGAAGTAAGCTGTATTTTTTTTGAAGTTTCAAATTTTAAATCACCGATCGTTTATTATTTTATTGAATTGTTAACTAATATTTCAGTGATTTGTAATTAAATGAGGTCGGTTGCGTTTTAATTTCAGTTTCAGTTCAGTCACATAATTTAATTTGCAGTAGGTACGTATTTAAAACAAAATCCAAACAATAAAAACCTATATTTTCTAATCTAGAACATTGCTTTTTCTTGTAGAATTATAGCGCTGTGTAAATTATGTCCAACATCATTGATCATATAAAGTTTAAAATTTTTTAATAACGCAAAGATGTTAATTTCTTCGTTTTAAAAAATACACTCTCATTAAGTTCAGACTACATCACGGATTATCTTATGCGACAGAGCAGTCTCCAACAAACTCACTTGCTTTTAACCAAGTCCATACATTGAATTCTAGCAAAATCTCAATCCAATAAATGCCTAGAAACATTCTTTAACTTCACACAGACTCAGCAGTCTATGTTCTGTCTAGACTCACAATTCATTGCGACATAATCTATACTAATATTATGAAGCTGAAGAGTTTGTTTATTTGTATGTTTGTTTGTTTGTTTGAACGCGCTAATCTCAGAAGCTTCTGGTCCGATTTGAAAAATTCTTTCACTGTCAGATAGCCCACATATTATGAAAGACTATAGGCTATAATTTGTTACGATAAACGACGCCCACGCGGGCGGAGCCGGGAGCAACAGCTAGTCGCATATAAAAAGAAATAGCCCATAACTATGTAATAACGGTAAGCGTTGGTAATTCTGTGACATTCAGGGATGATAACTCTAACAAAATGGTACTTTATAGTGCCTCAGTGGTGGTAATAATGCCAGATTTGTTATCTTAGGTAATTATATCACAGTTATACTTTAGATCTCCGTATCTAGGATTTATTGCGTTTTAAATGGGAGAAACGCTAGATAAAGCTGCTAGATAACTTTAGGCGGATGAAACTCAAGCCATTTAGTCGTTTGAACTCTCATCCTAATCATAACAAATACCTATAAGGATACACAGTTGAAGCGACGACGGTAACATAATGACTAGGGGATTGGACTTCCGATCAAGTGGTTGCTAGTTCGAAGCTCACCAATTGCAGCACCGACAAGAACAAACTCGTAACACAAGCTTAGCAATATTAGTAATGAGCCACCAACTTTGCAAGTATACTTCTTTAAAAAATATATTGCATTCACTACCGCAACTAACGTCACTGTGTTAGTAGGTACTTTGTAATGTTTAGCAATATCTGCGCAAATCTGTGAATCGAATCTGTACAAAATATCCTGAAACAACGTCGCATTGTGTGCATTATAATTATTTATGACTGCATAAATTACGACAAATGCCCCGATAATAATAGGGACGGGACTTAAAATGCTTTCGTTGGATAAATGAATATTAATTCCAAAGCTTATTCATCGTCGATTGAGTCGCTGTCACGGCCAAGTACCATGGAAACGGTATTATATTTCGCTGTAACGTTTTAATATTGAATTCGTTTTGTATTCAGCGCCCGAGTGGTATTCGCGGGGGTGTCACATTTGCGCTATGAATGTTAAAACTTTAGAAAGATCGAGTGCGAGCTCAGATTTATATTCTTGAGTTTATTATGTCGTTTAATGTTGTTTAACTCATGTAATACTGTAATAAAAACGTGACCGAGTGAAAATTTGGTTTAATATTTATTTTAAAATAAATTGCACGAATACAGATTGACAGATGGACAATCATTATTGTCATCCATTGGACTCCTGAGGTGGGCCAGGTGTCGAGTTCGACCGCGGCGAAGGTCGTGTGGTGACCTTGTTAAGTGGAGCGTACGAGGCCAGATATCGCGAAACACAGAAGTTTTGGAAGATGAAAGGGGAACCCACTGCAAATAGGCAAACAAAACTTAACTAAACTGAGACTAGCAATGAATTGAAAAGTTCTTTCTGTGTCATACTGGGCTTTTATTGAGGAAGGTTATCGGCTACTTTGCCGCGATAACTGACGCGATTAACGCGATTCTGAAGTGCTATAATTAAGCTAATTTAGAATAAACTTGAGCATTAGAAAAATCTTCATAATGCAAAGTACTGACTTAGCAAATCAAATCAAATCAAATCAAATAATTTATTTGCCTGAAATATGGTGGTACAAACGATGTTAAATTTATGTAGGTACGGTACAAAGACATATTTCACCCTCATTACGGGCATGCAAAACATTGTAGTTAAAATTTATACAAGCATTTTATTTTTATTATTATAATTTTTTTAAATGACTCCCGTTCTAAGGAATTTAATCCTTGTGTCGCGGGGGTTTCACAAACATTCAAATCACATGCACAGGAAACACCCAGATTTGGAACAAGCATTTGTGGATCACACAAATGCTTGTCCCATGCGGGGATCGAACCCGCAGCACGTCGCGCACAGTGGTAATTAGCGTGGTGACCTATTATGACCTATACCACTCGGCTATCCGTACAGTCAGAAATAGCATCTTATGTCTATGTACAGTATACCGTCACGCTTTTGTCCTGAAAATTATGATGACCAATCACGCAATGAATGAACGAATGAATGACTGAAATTACCTTGACTCTTTACATTTTTTATTTCCTCAGTCTTCCTGTTATACTTAAATACGGCGATGGCATTTAAAACACGATCTATATAACAAATGAGTCATTTACCATTGAATGCATGATTAATGTCAGTAATATATTTTCAGAATTTAAAATCCTTTCACATAAAGGGTTCTTTTTGTGTTGCCATGTAAATGGAATGGAAACCGTAAAAATTTCCAAGTCATCTTTACATTAAACCCGACTTTTTTTTTTATTCATTACTTAGTAGGAGGATTCAACTTTATGTCAAATATATAATATAACGTCGTGGTGGCCTAGCGGTTCTATGAATAGATTAGAGCCCGAGGTTTAAATTCGAATAAATTAATTATATTACTATTTATATAAAACACTAGCTGTTCCTCGCAGCTCCGCCCGCGGTCTCAATTTTTTGATTGATATTTGAGATGTAAGCTATCCTATCTGATAGATCAAGTTAGATCAAATTGCATACGGTGTGCAAATTTGATTTTAATCGGTTAAGTAGTTTCGGAGTTCATCCCGGACAAACATTGTGACACTGAAATTATATATAATAGAAGATAGATTACAGTTAAATATCAATATGTTTTTCAATAGTTATATTTATATACTTTCTTCGTTGAAGGAAAACATTGTGAGGAAACTTGGATTCCGAATTCACGAGCAAACGTGGTGATCAATGCTCGTTCCTCCTCTACACAAGTAGAGGCATGTGCCCAGCAGTGGGACATTTATTGACCACTATTATAACATTTAACAATTTTCCAATATATTTTTTACTTGATTTTGACAGTGCTGTGTAGATAATAGGTACGCCCAGAAACAAAGCCTTACAACAAAAAAAAATATTTTGTATTAGAGCATACAAATACAATGGAAATTTGGATAGAAAAAGAAAATAATAAATATCTTGCACAATAAGGTAATATACACAGGTTGGCAACCAGGATATCGATATAAAAACAAATTTCTTTATCGATATTTCGTATTTACTCGTATTGCTCATGGTTATTTTATTACGTAGGATATAATACGACAGCTATTAGGAGGCAATCTCCAAGCCTTTCGTCGTTATCATAAATACATATGTATCGACATGACGCAAATTTACTTTGATACGATTTATATCCCAGACCTCGGGAGGGTTCTGAATATTCATCGGTCAGAGTAGTTGCGGGTTCGACCCTGAATAAATAGGGACCAGCGTAAAAATAAACTGGTGCGGTACTCGAAGTGTAATTGATGATTATAAATAGAGTTAGATAATAATATTGTTTTTCACTTCAGTTGTATTACTATTAGGTAAATACTTATAGAAATTTAATATTTTGTTTTTTTTTTTAATCTAAAACCTAATAAAACTTTTGCCGGGTTAGCTACACAGCTTCATATCCTGGGCTTTTTTCACAAATAGGTATTGCTAGCCATTAAGAACTCGAGTAAGTCTGGTAAAAAAACCTGCCTTTCTGGTACTTGAACTAAAAAAATATAGGACCTTGTACTTCGAAGGGTACCTGATTTCTTTCCGTTTATTTTAAGCTTCGTTTTAATTAGACGTCACGTTCAGTCCCAGTCTTAAGCAAAGCCGACATCAATAAAATTACACTCAAAATCTTCGGCTTCGGGGAGTTTTTCCTCAATCAGAGATCAGTGTAATCTCAGTAAATCTCGGCAGTATGGATTGATTGCCGGCGAGTGTTTGGCTTTTAATTAAAGTGTCGAGCAGGAGTGATGGCGGTCCGGCAATTGCCGCACTAACTCACGCCGCCGTGCTCCGTATGATAATAGGCGTTAAGTTACCGTAAGTGGACTGTTACAACGTCTAGGCAATAGAGAGCTGGAGGTGAATGATTGTTTATTTGGATATTTAGTCTTTTGATTGATTGTGATGTCATTTACCCACTTGTTTCATAGAAATTAAATTGTAATTTATTTGTACTACTGTATCTGAATTAGTCTTAGATCTTCTATGTAAATAAAAAGTTGGCAAAATTGTATGTACGCGCATGACTTCCGAACACCTGCACTATAATGGATATATTGTTCTATAAAAGGAAGCTGTATAAAATGGCAATCCGGTTGAATGGCGATGCGGATGAATGCTTTGACGACATTTTTTAGATTTTAACTAGTTGTTTTTTTTTTCGTGTGTAGATATAACAAGATTTATTATTATATTGGTTTTTGTTAAGTTTGTAATTATTTATTATTAAACTCATTTTGTAATTTAAAATCTATTAAACCTCTAGATATCTCAAAGATAGTGTACACAAATGCAGTCGGAGGCATCAAATACAGTAATTATGGTTTATATTGTGTCCCCGACTGTATTTGTGTACACGGTCACCTATGATCATTCATATCGAGAAAAAAATAATTAATTCAACTTGTTTCTACCTTTTTTTTACGGACACGGGATTTTGTTTTTTCAATAATAATATTATTTGTATTATATTCAATATAATAATTTTAGTGGTAGGTATCTTTTCTCATTGTGTCACGTCTTTCACGGGGCCTATGGGCGAAAAACCGTGGGCCACTGTAACGTAATAAAATGTATGAGGCATAAAAGGGAACATTTTTTATTTTTTAATAAACATGTCGTTTATATTTACGAAGTTACCAAAAACTAATATAATAATATTACATATACATATTATTTTATTACATCGCTGTCGACCGGAATCCTACCCACAAGGCTGCATTGCCACGCTGTATGGAAATGCTTACTCTTTGACCAAGGTAAAAGCCAGCGCTTGGGTCACACAAAGTATTAACAAGGCGATCTTTGAAAACCATAATTATGTGCGCTCGGATCCACGGTCCAAGTGTTGGCATAAAATATTTATATATGTATATAAGTATTTGGTAAATGAGGTAGGATAAAGCTGATTTACTCTACCACAAGTAGGTACCTATTTTTAAACATTTCTATAAGTTTTTTGTTGTAACAACAAGCAAAAAATGTATGAAAGCTTCTTCTTCTTCTTTTCGAGTCGATGGTACACTATTTTAAAAAAGTATTTAAATTTGATGCGCCCAGTAGTTGGCCACATTAACTGCGGCGTCATTGGCCAGATTCAAATCTTCCAAAGTGCAGGTGTCCGGACACTTTGGGCACTCCAGTAAGTGCGGAAATGTATGAAGTGTATGAAAGCTGAAAACATAGCTTAACAAATAAATTGTAACCAAAATAAATGCTTCGATTTGTGTAACAGGGTGCCAACGACAAATAATCATCGTTTTATTTTTGGACCCTTATTTTTCATACTGTAGGTAGGTTATATAAATAACGATAGGGCTCCGAATCGAATTGAAAAAAGGGTTTGGGCGTGTCATATTTACTCTTAATAAAAATGGTGTTTGTATATGATATTTCAATTGTCATTGAATGCTTCTGACACTGTTATTTCATTGATCAAGATAATCTGAAACGCGTAAATAATTGATTAAATATGACTCTTTTTTTCTATACAAGCGCTCTCGACTGTTTACTTCGTAATTTATGAACTTGACCTATTTTTTGCAGTAACAGATATAAACTAGTTCTATGCCCCTTTTTTCCTTTTTGTCGAAAAGTAATATTAAAAGAAACTAGAACCTTCCAAAAATGCTTATTTAGTTCGCAGTTTTCAGAGACTTAGGTGTAATATAAATTTGGTAACTATGTTTTAGTGAAAAAAAGTGAATCATCGTCTGTTATCTTCTTATGCAGTCTTTAAAATTTGTCCATAATTGAAACGTCGTTTTTACGTCGGATGTATGGTCGGATGTACAGTTAATCTTATCACATACACATGTATTGTAACAACCTAAAACACGTAAACACGTAGTATTTCCAAAACTTTCTCCGCCCGCCTTTCCTCTTAAGGTCAGTCAGCAAGGTAGTCTTGAAGACAACAGTAAAATACATAGACAGGTATAGAATAGAGTTGACCACAAACACAGTTGTATAACAACATCTTCAGCACTGAGAGCATCTTATGACGTTAATACGTGCGTCTGCCGGGCTCCTCGCCTAACTTAGTTACTGTAACCCTGTTACAGCTGATTGCTTATTACAATAGCACAGTAAACAAGCCGGCCTGCTAATGTATCGGCCACATTATAGCTGGGCTTACTCAATCGAGATCAAGTGCTGCAGAGGAAGGGTTAGCAGGGGATAGCCTATCATACTATTGGTTGGTATCTTTTATATATTCAGCGGCGGTAGCTTAATGGCTAGGGTATCGGACTTGTGGCTGCGGGTTCGAACCCTACCCATTGCTCGTAACACGAGCATATATTTATTTAGTTTACCACGAGAGATTAACAAGAATACACTAGTAGGTAACGTGCAACCCAAGTAAAAACCATGATATCGCGATAAACAATTAGTTATTGTAAGTCCTTGTTACTATTACAGATCATTTAAAGGTCTGAAGAAAATTTCAATTAAATCTTTTAGCGGTTGCGGCACTTAGGTAATTTTTTAGTTTTAGGGCTTTTCAATTGTATTGCCTTGTTTTAAACCTCTAGATATGATTCGTACCTGTTGATTGTCTCTTGTCATCGTATCGTATGCCGTTCCATTCAATTTTCCTTATACGTACGCATTTAACCTTGACAGTATATACCGAACTACGCGACAGCCGCCTGACGACTCAACGCGTAGATAAACAAATAAAAAGCTATAATCAAATCTCCGTAAACAGGATAAAGCAATCGCGGGAGCCCATCCGTCATAATTAGCGGTAATCAGTAGAGCGGCGACTGGCGATGTTCCATCGATCACCGGCGACACTAATCACCGCCCATCGCCGCCACTAGGTAGCACTAGCTGGTACTAGCCAACACTACAGTAGAGGACACACTTTTATACATTGTTTTGTTTACATGTTCTTGATGTATCGCTTCTATAGGTTTTGATAAATGACAGTAATTTACTCTTAAGTTTTCTTATTCGTTTGTTGCACACAGAACGGGATTTAGAGTTTCTGTTTACAAGAGAATGGTGTTTGAGTATATTGGATACTAACTGGTGCCCGCGGCTCTACCGGCGGTCCTTTTTTTCTGGTAAGAGATATAGCCTATGTTACTCATAAATAATGTAGTAATTCTAATGGTGAAATAATTTTGAAATCGGTCAATAGTTTTTGAGTTTATACGTTACAAGCAGTAAAAATTACGAACATACAAATACTTAATACCTCTTCAATAAATTAGTATAAATTTATTTGGAACTTAGGCCACTATACACCCGTACGATAAAGTCTATCGATATGATCTTGTGTTCAAGAAACAACATCAACCTCTAAATTAAATGTTGAGTTGCTTATTCCTCTAACTCGCCTCAACTTTGATTAAAAAGCTGCTTTAAAATAATTATATTTATTTCTTAAAATTGTTTTATACCCGGTTGAAGAAGTATGCATTTAAACCACGTATCTCCAAGAGTATCTATCATCTTGTTTCTCGACGTAAATGCAAGCCCCTGCCGCCGTCTCGTACCTGTTCCGCGGGCAGATAGCGCGATGATAAATAATTCAGGAGACATCCAAACTTCTGACAGATCCCGAATCTTCGTAATCCCTTTACGAGTTGCCAAACTTTTCTGGAGGCGCCTCAGATGCTATTTTGTATATAAATTATCGCGCTTGTTGTCGCCAGGGGGTGAGTAGAAGTATGCTGGTTTAAGAAGACGAAAATTTGTTTCTATTAAATTATTTTTTAAACAAATTTGCGGTGGCTTTAAGTCCCTACTCCTCTTTTTTTTAACAAGATACAGTTTACAGAAATCAGAATTTTGTTAAGATTAGCAAATATGTTAATCATTTCCATTATACAGAAACCTTCCTGTTTGATGTAAAAAATATAGGTATAGACATGTGCTTTCTTCATGAATTACACAAAGCACTTTATGGTCTCCCCAAATTGTATTTATTATAAGACTATATTCCTAACGACCATATTATTATGTAAGCATAATAACACGTTATCAGTAGCTGATAGCAGGCTTTTAATGGTCCATTATTAAGGGCTCGTCCGGCGAACACTCACAGGGCTGTCGTGAAATCGTCATATTTATTTAAAGTTTAGTGTAAATGTCAATGAAAATAGTACGTATGTACATATGCAAGGTTGTTTTACACTGACATAGGCAGCGATAAATAAATGTAACGGTATGATTTGAGCACGTTCACCTACCACTATCTATGATCTACAACAGCGACCCTAAAACTACAAGTAACTTGGACTATTCTCTTATTAAGAGGTTTGTTTATATAGAAGACATCCTATCTAGGTACCTACGTATATCATTTATCAAAAGAATAATAGTTTCTCTTCTACTTAATCATGATAAGAGGCCTGTACCCAGCAGTGTGACATTTTAGGCCGGTTTTATTATTTGTTATACTTCTTTTACTTTAATTTACATGTTGTTGACCATCGCATTTTTCGAGAGTATTTTTAACAACTTTTTAGTGGACGAAATTATAATTTTTGTCCTAAAAATCTGAAATGGGTATTCAAATTAAATGTTTTTAAACTAAGTCAGATGGTAGTAATTAAGTCCAGTACAGACGGTTATGAAAGCTTGATTCTCGGTAGTGTCAGCGAATTGGTATAAACTTTTAGAAGTTTAAATAAAATTATATAATCCGAAACATTTGTGCCTTCAGCCCTGTTCAGCGAGGGTCTGCCTATCATAATTATCTACCTTTACCTAAATAAAGGTCGCCAGATGTTTGCTACATAATTATAGCGTGTTCTGAGAATGTAGGTTCCTATTAAAATAATAACATTGTTAAGTATATCATATCACTTTTGTTTGAAAAATAAAAGTTATAATTCAATGTGGACAACATCACATACATTGCTCAGAATCCAAAGTGAGTAGCTAAAGAACTTGTGTTATGGAGTCAGAGACAACGAAGGTACCACAAACACCCAGAACCGAGACTATGTAGAAAAGTGTTTTTCTACATTGACCCGTCCGGGGATCGAACCCGGACCTAAAGCTAGCGAAACCTTGAAAACGTTTAAAAAGTACCTGAAAAGGTCTACTCGGAATAAAAATATTTTGATTTTTTTATTTTGATTTTGCACACTGTAATCAGCTCCATATTGACAAAACTTACACGTATCTAATGTATTTACATTAGATACGTGTAAGTCCATTTGGACTTGGTCCATTTGGACCTCACATACTTACAACAGTCACACTGCAGCCATCAAAAGACCGTGGCGCTATTACGTATCTTGCAAAATTATGGGTCAGCAAAAACTGCACAAGACTGCCGTGCGATATCAAATACGATTACGTAACTCGATAACATCATACAAATTAGAAATATTACGCAGCAAAAATTGTACAAATTTTGCTGTCAATTGCTCTCGCTTTGCTTTTGTAACGTACGTTATAAGGCCGCTGGTCCAATCACGGTCGCCGGCCGTGCGAGAGCCGACGTGACGACGTGACGAGCGTGATGCGGGTTGTACTCAAATCAATCTGCTTAATGTATTACAAGACATTCCAGAGGGACATTGAAACATGTTGTTTTGGAAAGGGCACTAGATACATTCATCACTTGAAGGTTTGCCTTAAAAAAGTCCTGGTTATTTATTTTCAATACTTTGTCAATGTTCAAAGACGTGACAAGACTGACGGAGACCAATAATTTGGTGAGTAGGACAGGAACGAAAGCAAACAAAACATTAATAACTAGTTACACTTAAATTTTAAATGTGTCTCATAATCTTCTTGGTGTTTATCCGGGATGGACTCGTAAACTACTAAACCGATTTTAATCAAATTCGCACACTGTATGCAGTTTGATCCAAATTGAAAAATAGGTTAGCTTACATCTCGATTATACAAAAAGAAATTGAGACCGCGGGCGGAACTGTGGAAAACAGCTAGTAAGATAATATAAATATGTAGGTGGTAATTTATTTTAAATTAAGGTTAAAAATATTGTTATCTGATTTCCGGCTCAGTTAAGCCCACAATCCAAGTTTTTCTTCAATTTCGACAACAAAAGCGAATCTTATAAGCTTTAAAGTACAAATCGTTACAAGCCGTGCTTATTATAAACAAACAGCGGCCGCAAGCCGACCGCCGAGGCCGACCGCCGGGGCCGAGAGCCGAGTTCGGGAATCAATTAAAAGTTATCGCAAGAATTGTTGTGATTTATACGGGACCTACCCCATCTCTATGCCAGCTATAATATGTAGATCAGAAGGTACATTCTAAACTTGTCATTTTACACGAAAAAGCTCTATTTAGTTTGCAGTTAGTTGGGCAGGCCCAGTCCCACTTCAACTAATTAACTTGTCAGGACAAGTGTGCCGAATGGCAGCGGAAATGCTGGCAAAAGCCGCAATGGTATGGTTCCCCAACATACGAAAGACCTTCATGTTGAAGACCCAGGCGGAGATGAACTGGAACAACAACCTGGACAGAGGAAAATGGAAAGAATAGAGGGAGGCCTTGCCCTGGAGTGGGACGGTTCAGGCTCAAAATGAATAATAAATAATGTAGTTGGTAATCTATTGGCCGTGGAAGTGTGGACTAACTGGTATCAGATAATAGCAAAAAATATTTCAAACATCAAAGCGATACTGTAATTATTTAAGGATTCAACGGTTTACTCACGCGCTGATGTCGGTGGCACCACACCGTGCTACATAATACAGCACGGTGTGGTGCCACCGACATCAGTTCGACTCGCGACACCGCCGCCACCGCCGCGTCAGCTCATGATTAAGGACTCCTATTGAGTCTGAAACTAGTCGGGCGATCCCGAGAATGCGCGTGAGTAAACCGTGAGGAATCCTTAAATAATTATGAATTCGTCTCACGGAAGTTATCTTTATATATACCTTTAAACGAGCAATTCTTGTATGTATGCAGGGGGTTTCGGGGGCGTTAAATCGATCTAGCTAGGATTCATTTTCAGAAAATGTCGTTTTATCCGTTTTTTCAGTAATCTTATATCTTTAAACGAACAATTCGTGTATAAACTTAGTCTGGCCATAAATACTTTTACAATTAAAAATAAACAAAACATTTGAATTTGGAATAATTATGTCATTTATATGATTGTTCATTGTGATTTCTCATTTTGGCGCCAATACATTGCACAATATTTTAGGCTATTACTAGGTACAATGAGACCTCTGTGTTTGTGACAGTAAAAGTAAAAAATCAGGCCGTCCACGTAGTATTCGTACGAAAAAGGTGGTCAAAGCAGTAAGGGAAAGAATTCGAAGAAATCCTGTCCGAAATCAAAAGATTTTATCTCGGGTGATGAAGATAGCCCCAAGAACCATGGCGCGTATTTTATAAGCTGACTTAAGACTTGCAGCCTTTGAGAGACGTACTGGTCATTTCTTAACTGATAATTTAAATAAGAATAGGGTGGTAAAATAAAAATAGCTACTGAAGCGGTACGCAAAAGGAGGGATTTTTTTTACAATAGAGCAACATTTTAACAAACAAAATGACCGTGTGACAAAATGACTCTAAGGAAGCTTCCCAATTAGTCGACAGAGTGCATCGTGGGCATTATCCGACTTCAGTGATGGTTTGGTGGGGTATTAGCTATGAAGTAGTGACTGAGCCATACCTACGTATTTTTTAATTTAAATAACCAGTTCATATTTTTTTATTATTGTGTTTTTTAGTATTATGTCGGTAAGATCGAAAAATATTATTCATACTTCCTTATTTCATCGGTATGTAATTCGTATATAAATATAATTTCTAAAAAACACACTACCAAAAAAAAACGAGCAAAGCTCGGTGATCCAGGTACTTATAATAATAAAGCGATACTGGTACTTAGTTCAGTACCCAATATATTTCTATCATAAGTCGTCACAGACTATCATTTCGTATTACTTATTTAGTCTGATCATCATCATCTTGTTGTTATCCCACAGCTGGGCATTGGCCTTTCTTTTTACTTACTATTCTTTCTGGTCCCGTGTCGACCTGTAACTTTCATCTATTTATAAAAGTTAATTTGTATTTTAGAGTGTCGGGCGAGTGCATAATCATCACCTTTCTTGTACATAATCAGCGTAGCTTCGTCAAATAATACAAGTTTATTCAAAGTGGTTCTTCTGGAACTGTTCTGTAGTGTGACACTTGTGTAGGATGGGGGTATTGATAAATGAATTTGCGCTATTGTGTACCGGATACGGTTCACTGTGTTACCATGTGTTGGTATTAGGTAATAGCTTATTGCTAAGTTTATATAAATTGCTTATCAACTTTTCCATAGGAACTAGTTAATATTTAAATGGTTATCGTTATGCGATTAAATAAGTAGCGAAATACAATAAATATACAGTTTGTTTGGGAAACAAACAGAAACAATTTTACAAAAACAATAATTCTTACTTCCTTACAAGAATATCACATATTCGAAAGTAACTTAGTCTGTTTGTGTTACGTCTTTTTCCTAAACTACTGAACTGATTTTAATGAAATTTGGTACAGGGATTTTTTAGGGTCTAAGAAAATAATGATATAGGCCTTTACTTTTTACCGCAATAACCGACACTCACGCGGGTGTAGTCGCGGGCTACAGCTAGTAATAATAAACATAAGTAATCCAAAGTAGTTTCCTCACATAAAAATACATGCACTGTAAACGACGAAGAGACAAATGGTTCCGGTTTATTTTTTAAAGTTATTGAATCGGTATAAAAATAATGTTGTTATATTTTGTAATCATAATATACTAACTACCGCAGATTAAAAATAAATGAATAAGATATTAAAACCTGAATATATATTTATGCTATTATATTGTAGTAGTGTACATATCCCGATAGGAAAAAAAGTTTAATGCTACCTTAAAAAATCCCTGACAAAAACTTAAAATTAGGGTAGAGAGAGGGATCCTTAAGAATTTGTGCAAACCTTGTTAGCCCGGGTATTTTTTGTTGAGGGACCCCCGGCATACAATTTATTCGTCACAATACATCAATATAGGTCGCAGTGGCTTTTGAACTCCGGTCTTAATTTGAATGAGAAAAAGTAAAAAGGTCATTCAATACATTGATTCTTTTTAAAAAGAAATTGTATATAACCTTTTTCGATACTTTGGGTATGGAGATTTGGATAAAATGTATACAGGAATTGGAATTAGAGGACGCTCTGTTACGTGTGTTTAACTTAAAGCTTTTAATTAATTAGTGGCAGTTTTAAACAGTATATTATTAGTCTAAATCTTTTATAAAATATATTTCAAACTAGCTATTGCCCGAGGCTTTACTCTCGCGTATATATATGTAAAGCAATTTTTAACACGCTTTTATTAGGTCGACCTGTATGTATGTAACTATGTAGTCAAATCTAAGAAAACTAATTTAACCACCTTTTAAAGATCGTAGCGTTATGAAAATTGGCAGTTGTATGTGATTTTGATGACAATACAATAATATGGTACTGTCGAGCTGATCTGATGATGTAGCCGGAATATATGAACTGGAACTTCATGAAGGATGATCGTGTCATAGCCGTGTTTAGACTTGTTAGAAAGGTCTTGTAATGAACTTTGACCACGATTAAGTAAAGCGTGTTTTTTAGTGTTTTTTAAACTATTAATTTATTTATAAAATACTACTGACCTGACAGACGTTGTCACGTCAAACAACTAACAGTTATGTCTCCCTAGGTATAAAGTTTAAATTTGAAAAGTTAATAAGTTCGTTACGTTTTCTTTAACTTTTTAATGTTTCGCTTAACTTATTTATTTTGTCTTTCTTAAGAACTTCCTCGAGATAATAAACCAACACGACATAAAATATTAACGAAATTGGTCCAGCCGTTCACGCGTCATGCAGTGACCAAGGAAAATAGGGATTCATTTTTAAAAGATAACCATTCTAATGGTGAAATTTGGAAATCGCTACAAAATACAAACATACAAATCTTTCCTCTTATTAATATTAGTGTATATGTTCTTTAACTTGGGTGAAAACCAAGAGTTTTGATGGTTCTTCCATCAACTTCGCTACGAATTATTGTTGAGAATATATAGGAAGACAGCTTCCTATTCATCTATCTCCCATTTGAAATATGTGCAGGAATCACCGCTACATAATAACTTTCTAAGTTGGAGGTGTAAGAGAAATTCCTGCAAAAAGATAGTACCGAAATGGAACAGTTAAATGTCGTCACGTCGCAGTAATTCTCGTAATAAGTAATACTTGAGTAATTCCAGGTAATGACTGCATTACGGGAGTTTTATTACCGTGACATACTGTACTGGTGTTACTTCACTAATAAAATTGTAACGAGTCCTTTTAATGTGGACTGGCCTTTAAAAGTGCGCATTTGCAAGTCCCAGTCTGTCAGTAATGCGGGTGACTGCAGAAGGATCACGTCCTAACGTTAGTGATTCTCAATAAAACATATTTTCTGCTTAAAAAAGGACATTGTAAAGCCCTGTAGGATTATAGATAAACGCATTTAAAAAAAATAATAAGTAGAGTCAGAAAATTTCTAACAATAGTTCGTTAACATAAAAATCCCAGCAATTAGGTATTGTTGGTTTTTAGGTGATGACCTCCGTGGTCGAGTGGCGTAACACCGGTTTTCAAGGTGTCGCCAACTCTGAGGTCCCGACTTCGATTCCCGGGCGGGTCAATGTAGAAAAACTCCTCTCTACATTGTCTCGGGTCTGGGTGTTTGTGGTACCTTTGTTGTCTCTGATTCTATAAAACAAGTGCTTTGGCTACTTATTTTGGATTTGGAGTAATGTATGTGATGTTGTCCACATTTATTTATTTATTTGTTTTTTTTACATAAACGATAACGGCCAAAACTCAAATATTTTTTGAAATTACGTTTTGTGTGATCACTGCGAAATTTAGTTGTGTTATGTTTAAACTAGGACTTCTGAATTTTATATGTGTTGGTAATGAAACTACAATTACGTTTCAGTGTGTAAATGCCTTTTTAAACCCTAAATGTACTTTATATGTAGCAATGTTGAGGAAATGAAAGAGTTGTGTTTTAAAAACTTTATTATAGCTTATAATGTTGATTGTGATATATCTTTAGGAAAGACCTTTTTCAGGCAAAGGTGTGAACTATTTCGTTTTTCTACAATACTGTAAATCTTATACAACTAGATATGCCACTTGCTTCCTTTTAATTGTGTTATTCTGTGTCAAGAGATTCCTTTGAGACACAGCACATTGTTCCTAGAAGTTGACACTTTCGTTTGTCGTCAAGATTGAACTTTTTCATACATTATAAAGTAACAACTTAGGCTTGTACCTAATTTGTTTGATATTTTGACTATACGCCAGATTTTAAGCTCTTATAATGGAATTCGTCTGTATCACACAGCATTACTTGATATTTCATTCAGTTCGCATGGCGTGAAATCTTAATAAAAAAATTCATCTAAACAAGGAGTGAATCATCTCTAAACTCTTTCCTCAAGTTTCCTGGCATCCATTGTCGACTCGCACTTCGTAACAAGATAATAAATCCACTTTATTATACGCAGAGAGATATCAGGCAATCCCCGATGCGTGCAGATAATGTAAAAATCTCTCACGTATCAAACATACAGGTCTATTTACATGCGACCCCACGGCACGTTAAGTGTTGACGAGTTTTTCACGAGAAATTTACGCATAACATGTAAATTTTCTTTATGTTCCCCTTGTGGGCGCGGCCGAGTGATGGGATTAAGGCCGGCTTTACACGATGTACTGTGGATTAGCTGGTGACAAATTGTTTTTTATGTTACAGGATTTGAAGCAATGCTCTGAATCGAAAAAAAGGTGAATAATTTATTTAAAATTGCTTAATGATGACGCTCGATCCTTCTCTATTTGAGAGGAGACTCGTGCACAGCAGTGGGACATACAAAGGCCGGTTGGTATTATAATTATGCACACAAACTTGTAGTTATATGCAAATAATATGCATTCTAAATAAATCGATTATTCATAATCCGACTCAAAATTCCAATTATGCATAGTATATAATACAAATTTAGTCAGTCCACATGTAAACAGCCTAATATTCAAACCCAACACAACTCATAAGTACACAAGTGTACTTTATCAAACCTAAAAAGCCGATACATATGTGCATAACTAAACTTAACATAAAACAATTTCACTTCTGTTTGTTTGTTTGTTTGAGGTAATTCTACCTTTCATGTTTGGTAAGCGCGTTGAATAACTTGTAATGGAATGTTTTCTGTGTGTATGAAGTTGGACTTTAACTTTCCCAAAATTCATTTCTTGAGGCTTGTGGGAATACTGGTAGAGAGAGAGAGAGGTAATGGGATGCTTCAAAATAAATCATTTTAACGCAACCAGCTTTCCATTATCATCAAAATTTACATTATTTGGTGATTTTTCATCAATAGAAAGTTCTTTAGATGATGCTCTGTCATTTTTCTTATCCATGTGTACTAGTGTAAATAACTCTTTGGAGATTTCACCGTCTATATTTTATTATAACAAATTCTAAAGTTATATACCTACATTTCGTTAAGGTATATTACGATATGATAGGCATTAATATCATTAGTAATTTACAAAATAATATTATCGTACGTTTTGCATTTAATTATTTCTAAACAATTAAGCATTAACTTCAAAAAATAGTGACACGCCCAACATATAACCTCCTCCTTTTCGAAGTCGGTTAAAAAGAATCATATTATGTGGCATATTAGTTATATTCGATATTATAGAATAATTTCCATAATTTTTCATGATAAATTTAATAAAAGTCAAATCATCATAACTTCTGTAAGAGAGTCGCCAGCAATTAAAGTAATTATTTGAACAGTAATTATACATTATAATTTTACCTTATTTAACACACGAAAAACCGGAGGCATCAACTAGTTTAGATGCAATATTATACATGAATGCAATTGTAGAATTGAAACACAATTGAAGCAAATATTAAAGTTGCATTCGTGGAACCAACTGCTACAGCTACGGGATATTGCAAATACGTGCTACAAATGGGGCTTGTTAGCTACGCAGCCGCTACGAGGAGCGAAACTCGTAGCGTGTTGTTGCTTATATTCGTGTTGAGAATTTGATTATATTTAAGTTTGAAATATTAGATTTTTCCTTTGCTCTTTAACAATTGTGTTTGGAGAACATTTAAGATTTGTAAATTTATTGTTTCATTTCTTAGTCTGACACCTGAAACTGTAGCTTCCGATAAACGTTCTGTTTTCAGTTAATAGTTTTGTAATTAATAATACTAGTCCTACTGGATCGCAACCAAACGTAATGTCTAGACAGAGATCTGGGGCACCACCTTGGCATTTCATAATCAAATAATATTTAACATGATTACCACATTTCAAAACAAGTAATAGAACCAAATAAACTAATATACTCCCACGGTACTCAATACAGAATATGACCTAATCACCATCCCATAAAAAAAAAATATTTTTATTAACAGTTCGCAACAAAACTTATCGCTTCACGCTTTACAAACATTGAAAGGACGCGATAATACACGGATATATCCGATAAACCTTATTCAACTCAATGCTTTTGATTACTGATTTAATTCAGCAGCTAATTCAGTAATGAACAGGAATATGCAATCGTAAAAGTATCGTTTTATATTCATTGAGCCGGCAAAATTGTTTTCATTTCGACTTCATATCGACTGTGTGAAGTTCTGTGGTTTCCTCGTATTGTTACAGTGAACTGGTTCGCCAAATTATTAACGTTTATTTTATTTTGGTATTTGGTAATTATTATAATCAATTAAAAGTTAATCAGTTGAAGGTACTGAACTAATTTGAGTGTGATGTTGTCGTTGCTGTGATACTCGCTCCACACGTTGTTCCCAACGCTGGTACAAACGTTGGTCGGTTAATTTCGTGACTCTGCTGTCACATTAGTTTGTAACCACGATTTTACAGCATCATATTTGAATACAACATGCAATACTATAATAATAAATAGGCCTAGCATATATTATCATATAGTACTTTTGTATATTTACCTAGTACCTGCTCATCAAGGATATTAATGTTTTTATTATTTTGAGATGAGGTCACATAGAGAATTATGAATTGGGATAATAGAGGTTGATGACCTGCAAAATAATGATATACTTTCAAATCATCATTTAGCAATCTCTTGCCAATACCCGTAAAGAATTGCTTTGTCCATGCTGAGACTTGAAGTTCTGAAACTTTTATTATGCCTGTCGTAAATAAGGCACCTATACATTATTGATGGGCACTTGAGGGGTAGCGCTCTTGACCTTGACCTTTTGTACACTCCACAGATAAAGTGCGGACCTGTAGTTTAATTTCTACATATCTTTGTTTAGGCCTCAAAATTAGGTAGTTATATAATTTTCATATCTATACTAATATTATTAAAGTGAAGAGTTTGTTTGCTTGAACGCGCTAATCTCAGGAACTACTGATCCGATTTGAAAAAGTCACTGTTAGATAGCCCACTTATTAAGGAAGGTTATGAGCTATAATTTGAGGCGATAACCGACACCCACGCGGGCGGAACCGTGAACAAAAGCTAGTGAATACATGAGGAATATGATAAATCTGCTTGTGACAGAAGTTTTAGTGCTAAGGTTTACGGTTTAACCACAGTTCGCCAATTTAAAGCGTGAAAATATAATTATACCGCCTGAACAAACATAATACATAACATTAAGCCCTAAACTGTCGCATAAATCCAAAAAACAACATTAACGTAACATACAAAGTTATTTAGCTCTCGTTCCTTTATTGTATTAAACTCCATAACAGCGTTATCTACTTGTCATTGTCAAATTAAAATGATTTACGGCTAATGGGCGCACATTACAGGACTCTATAATTAAACCCAATCTGCTTCGTATTTCCATATTCCGTCTAATTACACCTTCCAAGTGTAATGTTAACCATTATCTGATTCATTTCGCATAACCGACGGATACAGAAGTATGTGTAAGTACTTCGTTTGTTGTTTATAACATACTTGCTTCAGCCCGCGACCTCGTCTGCGTGGACCTCAGAATTGGGTCTAAAAAGAAATGAAATATGGAATATAATTTTTACCCGTGTTATCGCTTGCGCTATAATAGAGAAAAATACCAAATTTATAAGCTGGTTCCCCACGGATAACTCGTAAACAATTTTCAATCTTCCCTCGGGAATCGGGATAAAAGGTAGCCTATGTTCTTTTCCATGTCAAAGGCTACATGCATACCAAATTTCATCCAAATCCGTTCAGCCGTTTGAGCGTGATTGAGTAACAAATATCCAAAAATCTAAACATCCAAAATCCACACTTTCACATATACAGGATGACTGGTGAAATACAAACGATATTTATGGAGAGCACTCGGTACTCGATTCTCATTATAATTATGTAATAAAATTAGGTACTTAATTTTTGACCAAATGTCTCCATAAATAAGTTAAGTGTGGATCCCTTTCGACGTTGACTCGATCACGCGGTTAAGCACGCGCCGGTTGAAACTAGTTGAAACATGAAAGAAACACCGCAGCCGCCGCGCCGCCCGCGCACGCGCCCGCCCCCCTTCAGTGCAAGCGCAAGCGCCGCGCCGACTGGTCTGTGTTTGCCGCTTCCTACTTCCGAGTTCAAATTACCTTTTTACGTAATCAACAAATAGGTGATTTAAAGTAGGTAAACCTAGGTATTTTTGCCTGTCCTAAGCCAGCATTAAAGTATGAAGGGAAAACGGATCATGCTTCTTTATCAAACTTAGCTTACTACCCCGTGAGCATGCGGTAGTCGCGTAAACAATGTAACTACCTACGTACTTTGTGTCGATACCACAGCACGTACTTCGTGCGGTGTCCATGCGTTGTGTAATTAATAAGGTAACTTTAACCTAAGTTTACTAAATAGTCAATAGATATTATTATTCTTTTTTATATTTTTTATTCATATATGATTCCAAAATATCACGTCCTCGAGAATCGTTTGTGTTTCACCAGTCACCCTGTATAGGTAGTATTAGTAGGACTAGCTTTGTCTGCGGCTTTGCCCTCAACGCGGTCGGAAATTATCCTGCAGGAACTTACAAGCCGGATAAGAAGTATATTATGGGTTATTCCAGACTGTTATATAGCTTCCGTGCTAAATTTCATCCAGATCCGTTCAGTCGTTCGGACGTTATTGCATTAGAAAGATCCATATCCAAACTTTGGCATTTATACTATAAGTAATGCAGTGTGGTTTATGAAATTATGTGGTAAATATGTTGAGTTTTTGTTGAAGTGGTACTTAACGTATGATTATTTACAAATTAATCTTTATTAGTTCACTATTATACCTACACAATACTTTTTTTAATCAGAACGTCACTAGTTGATTGGACAGAGGCGAGCTTAAATCTACATTTAGTTTAGTTTACATTGAACACGATACTTTACACGATTGAGAAGACAAGTAGAAACATATTTAGGTATATTATGCAAAGGGTAATGAAATGATAACAAGAAATTAGTTTTCATATTTATCAGATTCTTGTTATGTCTAACTCATGCTTTGATTTACTTATCCCTGGTAACCTGTAATCGGTTTATGTTTTCTATTCTTATTGTTTTTCATGTTTTGTATAGCTGTGGATTTTCCTAACAGATTAATAAATATACATGAACAATAACTAAATCAAATTTACACAAAACGCACCTTAATTCATTTTATTATTCTCACCATCGTAAAAATCTCTTATAATCCACATTATAAGTCTGCAGTTACATAAAAAATATGATCACGTCTCCCACTTCCGCAATGAACTCAAGTGGCTTCCGATCCGTCTTCGCAGGAACTCTCGTATCCTATGTCTGTTATTCAACATTCTTCATAACCCACTTTATCCTTCCTACTTGCGTGAGCGTTTTTCCTATGTCCGTTCCCCTGATGTCCTTTGCAGATCCCACCTTAAATCCCAACTCAAAATCCATCCTCATACCACTGACTTTTATTCCTTCTCTTTTTCTGTTCATGCAGCGCGACTGTGGAATGCGCTGCCGCCTAATATACGGGATTCTCAATCGATTTCCATCTTCAAGCGTCGTGTAAAAGAACATCTCCTTTCCACCTTATGTTAAGTTTTATCCATATATATATATTATTTAATATATTTATACATATATTAAAATTTATTTATATTTACATATTACTATATACTTCAGTTGTTATACTCGTATTTATATTTAGCCTCAATTGTTTTGTTGCTGTTGTTTAAAATTTATATTGATTATTTTATTTTAAATTATACACACTGTGTCTACGTCTCTTTATAATATATTTATCCTGTCGCAGGTCTGCTGGCAGAAATTTCTCAAGAAATAAGCAGTACCTTTGTACCTATCTGATTTGTATCTGTTTGTCTTCTTTGTCTGTTGTGTGTACATAAATAAATAAATAAATAAATAAATAAATAAATATAATACAATAATCACATGTGTATGTATTAAGTCTCCACACACAGTTCTCGTGTATCAAGTCTCCCGCACAGCTCTCGCGTGAGTTCAGCCATCCATCACCGACGCGTCTCCGAGGACCAATTACTTGCGATGTAATTGAGTGTCGCGCAGTATCCTCCGAACACAGCGTTATTAAAAAACTTTATTTTATAAATTAATTTCTTGTTGTTCGATATTGTTTTTGATTATATTGATTGGTTTAATGATGTTTATAAACTCTCAGTTAGGAAGCAACAGCAACAACAAATACAACTTGTTTTTGTAAATTAAATACAAATAGAAAGAAGGATAAATTTGAACTCCGGCAGGACTCAAATCTGCGACTCCTGGTTCAATGCACCAGTCGCTTTCCCAAATAAGCTACAAAGGTAACTACGCTCTCTCCTTCCGTATTTCATTGCAAGTCTTACGGCGACGTGTGCGATATCTGAGCATCCAATATAGATTGGTTTTGCTGACTTAATGCGGTTTAAATCAATAAGAATAACTTATTTTACGTTTAAAACGAATTTTAAACGAATTTAGTAAAACTCTATCATTGTCAAACATTGTAAAAGTAGTTTTAAGTGGCTGTAAGTCATCCATGTAATGCAACAGAGCTTTTTGTGATCAATGCACACACACAACAGTGTTGGATCGTAACACCATCAAAGAAGCATGTTTCATAATTTTTACTTCCATTGTTTATGACAACGAAGCATGTTTCATAATTTTTACTTCCATTGTTTATGACAACGAAGAATAACACATATAAGTATTCACGAGACGTATGTAAATGTCACAAGTGTGCTAACAAGTTAATACCTGAAAGCATCCAATCCACTCCTCGATATTGGCGCGGTGGCGTCTCGTCGTATCGCGCGAGTCGTACGATAAGTGGTGTCGGAGTTATCAATACGGTTTCAAGTCACTCAGCTAAAAAAAATGGGCTGAATAAATCAAATTTTATGTTCAAAATCTATACTTATATTAGACGTACCTACTAGACTTAAAATATATTGTTAACTAGCTGTTTCCCGCAGCTCCGCCCGTGGTCTCAATTTTTGTTTATTAAATAGAATTGAGATGTAAGCTATAATATCTTTCAAGTTGGATCAAACATCACATGGTGTGCAAATTTGATTAAAATCTGTAAAGTAGAAGTCCATCCTGGACACACAACGTGACGCGTAATTTATATAAGTATATAAATAAATAAATAATAAATAAATGTGGACAAAGCACTTGTGTTATGGAATCAGAGACAACGAAGGTACCACAAACACCCAGACCCGAGGCAATGTAGAAAAGTGTTTTTCTACATTGACCCGTCCGGGGATCGAACCCGGGACCTTAGAGCTAACGACACCTTGAAAACCGGTGCGTACGCCACTCAACCACGGAGGTCGTCAAATTATATTAAGTATTAAATATATATTAAGTTTTAAAGTAAAAAAACGGGTGAAAATTAAATAATATTTGTTTATTGCTGTAGGCCTTACAAACACCTTCAAAACCCCTAGACTAAGGACTCCAGCAGTAAAATCTCCAACATTTCCATGTACCTGCACTACCCAAGTACAGCTGTAATCAAACGTGCAGTCAATATTGACTCTTGCGTCAATATCACCTAAGTTTGCGTCACAAAGAGTTTCAGATGCAACCGTTTGAGTCAAACGTACCTTTGTATGTAAATTTACTGTTTGTCTGCAGAAACATTTAAGATAGTAACAGCATGCTCTCTCTTTAACGATAGTTAAGTCTGGGTGTTGCTAGCCTTACAGGTTTAGTTTTGTTTTGAAAGTTATGGCTAAGTTCTTGTTGAATTATTAAGTTTCAATTAATACAGCTACTTACTATGCACACTAATACATGACTCTTTTTTTTATAATAACTCCGTGAGACGAATGCATAATTGTTTAAAGATTCAACGGCTCACGCGGATCGCCCGACTAGTTTCAGACTTAATAGGAGTCCTCAATCACGAGTCGAACTGATAAATAATTATGACTAATTACACTTTTGCATCTACATTTCAAACAGCCAATAAGTTACATGCCTTTAGCTTTATGAAAGTCTGAGAAAGAAGTCAAGGCTTTACAAGAAGTTTCCAAACCTACTTACATCAAAATAACTGTCTATTACATATTTATTCCGTCTTTTATTTGAGCGTAAGCAATCATTTTAGGAAAATTCACCCCACACGATAAATTTTTCGAAACTTTTAAAATAACCCGTAATTGTGTGGTATTATTTATTATTCGTATAACTTTTGTACTGGCAACATTTTTACCTCCATCTCACAGAGACTGCGAGCGAACAGAAAGGCGAGGCAGACCATAATTCTGTACCCTCAGTGAAAAGTGATATAAGTCGATTTATATCGATTTACGTTTCTTAACACTGTCTTAAAGCTAATTTTTTTCTCTATTTTTCTGTCTAATCGGTGTGTCGGTATCTATCATAGATCGGGAAATAATTTTCGTGCTTAATGATATAAGTCCCATTTTTGGTCCATTTTTATGACAAATTTCGTGTATTCTGATCTTTCTCGAATTATATCAAGTTGAACTGAGACCTTAACCTAACTCAAGTATGTGTATTTTGATTCAAATCAATTTGTAGCAGAAAACACCTTTGATATGTTACACATGCACATTGTGCGTAATGATTCAACTAGACATATATTAGCAAACACAAAGAAAAATATCTAAGGGCCTTTGTGAATAGTGATATAAGTCCAGATTTATCTTTATGACGCAAAAATAAAGGCGCACTATCGTTGTGTCAACTGATACAATTTAACTTATATCAAAATACACGAAGCAATTTAGTGACCTAAGTTTTGTGAAAATTAATATAACTGTATTTGTATCTTTAAAGTACTGAAAATAGCGTGTGCGTTGTAAAAATTGTCGTGGTGTCAAGTGATATTCGCAGCATTGCGTTTCTTATGTTTGTCTCCTTTCATCACGGCCGACTTGGTCTTGAGGGAGCGAGAAGCGGAATAAATGATGGCGGGGGTGGTCGTATGCAAACATCTCGAACGACACTCAAGGCTCGGAACTGGAAAGAGTGCGCGTGTTCACATTGCTGTCAAAATGAGCGGCATCGTAATTATTTTATTTTTACGTAGTAATTTATTGTTATTTCATTAATATCTTGAAAACCGTAAGCCCTAGCTCAAAAATAATGAAAAAATGCCCCCCCTTACAAACCCCGCTCCTCACAAAACTGTAAAAATGTTCATTTTTATGGCTGGATTTTTAATATGTTATTTGGCATAGAATTTGGCATATGATAGGATAGGTCTGGCACCTGGGACGGGTTGCGTTTACTAGTGCGCATCCCATTTATGGGGGTGAAAAATCCAGATTTTCAACTCATTTTAGTATAAACCATTCTTGTTTAATATGATTTGGCGACTCTTTAGGAACATAGAAATCGAATTGCCAGACACTTTGGGTGTTGCCAACATTGTGCCCAACGCGATCAAAGTTCGAAAAAAATGATAAAAATAATTCATTTTAGGATGGCTGAAATTTTTATATGTTGTAGTTCTATCATATACAAATAACATATTGAAAAGCCAGACAAAAACTCCAGTGCCAAATACGTGCCAGACCACTTTATATTCCCGAAATCAGTTGAGGAAATCGTGAATTTTAGCTTTCCTTTGAGATATTTAGATAAATATTTGATGATATGGCTTCACAAATACACAACTGGATCGTATAAAATAATTACCAATCAGATTCATAAAGTACTTGTTGAGTAAAAAAGGAAAATAACGATGTTAACAAAGCAATTACGCCCTAGCCATTAGGCTACCGCCGTTTCAGACTTTGATCGCGTCTGGCACGATGTTGGAAACACCCAAAGTGTCTGGCAATTCAATACTCAATACTCAATAACTTTATTGCATACCATAATGTGTACAAGGCTGGTGGGTAAATTTAACAGAAACAATTATGGACCCTGTCGGGCACAGCAAAATTTGTTTTTAGAGGAGAGGACGAAGAGCGCTTTTAAACATAATAACATTGAATAAAGTAAGATTATCTTATATTTAGGTATTTAAGTAGGTATTATTATGTGTAGATTTATTTTCATTTTATTTATTTATTATTAAATTTATCTATATATATAAAAATGAAACCCGTTTTCCGTTGTCACGACATAGCATGAAAACGGCTTGACCGATTTGGCTAATTTTGATCTTGAAATGTTTGTGGAAGTCCAGGGAAGGTTTAAAAGGTGTAAAACTTAAATAATAAGTAAAAAAAAAACTTCCTAAACTCGGGAATTACCTTGATTTATTTACTTTTGACAGAAGGAAGTCTGTCCGGGCAGCTAGTATTTATATATTATTAATTTATATTATATTACTTATTATTAAATTTATATTCATATATTATATATTTATATTTTAGATATTCTATATTATGTATTAATCGTTATTAATTATTTAATATATTTATTTATATTATATTAGCTATTATTTTTTATTCACTAAATAGTAAGTACCTAATTAAAGATATTGCACGGTAAGCCTAATTCTAGTTATCCCCTTTACCCTAGTTGGAATTTATCTTTGAAGTATTCGTCAATTGTGTAGTAGCTTTTATCTAATTCGATTTCTATGTTCCTAAAGAGTCACCAAATTATATTAAACAAAAATGGTTTATACTAAAATGAGTTGAAAATCTGGATTTTTCACCCCTATAAATGGGATGCGCACTAGTAAACGCAACCGGTCCCAGGTGCCAGACCTATCCTATCATATGCCAAATTCTATGCCAAATAACATATTAAAAATCCAGCCATACTGAAATGCCTTCTAGAAAACGTTGCCAGCTCCCGTACCATTTCTATGACGGAAGTGCTAATAAAGGATGTACGATTGAAACGTTACTTTTATTTTTACTTTTTTATACAAAACATAGCTATAAAAAGACACCAAAAACAATTCATAAACTTATATCATTTTACACCTAAATTTCACTCCACTTTATGCGATATAATTAAATTTAGATCAATAAACACCATGAGAATGTTGCAATATATTTCGTGTAAACTGATACAACTGGTTTTTTTTCATAATTAGCCCATACCAATCGGCACCCATAAAACCTTATTATTTTCTGAACAACATTAGTTCAAGCGGTTTTAATATTTTTAGCTCTAACACTTTCATAAAAGTGTAAGAAAAAATAAAGTAACATTCAGCACCAACAATAAGTACAATGTGTAAAATGATATTATTTAACTTATATCATTATACATAAAGTACGTTCAATGTGGCTTTTGATACAAGTGTGGTTTTTTTTAAATAACACACATTTTATTAACTTTAGGATAAATCCAAAATGTATCAAGGTTAGTAATCAATTATTCAAAGCCATTGCAGTTTAAACATTTAGAAAATTATCAAAAATAAAAAAGTTATCGAAATTTTAAAATCGCAAAACTTTAAACTCAATTTGCTCAAAACTACATTTTTGTACTTATATCACTTTTCACAGAGGGTACAGAATTTAGTTAGCAACGACGAAGTTGTCACGTACTTCCATACCTTAGAGAAGAATGCTTGCTTACTGAGAGTAGGAATGGTATAGAGCGCTCATACTATCATCATTCATCATCTCATTTGATTTCTTCAAATTAACATACGCTATAGTAATTTAATACAAAAGTGGTGAAGAATCCAGCTACTTAGGTGACCAAAGATCTGGACTAAGTAGATATGTGTTAATATATGTTGAAAATTCACACGTTTTATTAAATTTGACAACTTCCTTCGTAGTATTGCCAGCCATTGGTTTTTTTAAGCTTTTATCACGTCGTGTTCTTTATAAATCCAATATTTTTTTCCAAATTAAATCATTTCGCAATTGCAGGTATTCCAAAAGTTATCGTGTCCATTTGTAACATCATCTCAATAAACAACTATTTTTGTTTCACGCCTCACTTTGTCTCATCCATACCCAGCTGCCCCTTTCACCTCCGCCCTCCCCCTCCACCCTTCCCTGTCGGATGTTTTATTAAGGAAAAGTTTAATCACACGCCCCTCGCGCGAAACTTGCGGAATTTCCGAATTAACTTGTGCAAGTAATGAGATCGCGAGTGTATGGCGTGCGTCGTGTTGAAGGACAAGGCTTTGTTACTGATCACCCTCGTTGATGATATTGTTGGTTAGTTATGAGTGGAGTGAGAGTGTCGTTGGCTTGTTAATTTGGTACGAACATCTTGATTTTATTAGGTGGACCGTTGTTTTGACTTTACGCAGTTAGGTTGAGTTTTAGTTTATGATGGTCGATACTGTCAGTAGTGTCAGTTTGACGGGCCTGTTGGTCTGGTGGTTAGTGAGCCTGACTGGTAAGCCGGAGGTCGTGGGTTCGATTCCCACTCAGGACAAATCTTTGTGTAATGCGCACGATCATTTGTTCTGTGTCTGGGTGTAATTTATCTATAATTTGTGTCCGTGTGTGTGACTCAGAAGTCAATCTTGTAGGTAAATATGATAGAGTTAATTTAGCAAAATTATTGTGTATGCAGTACAGTAGGTATCATATCACGGGATCTTATTCTTTTGTGATTATAGAAGAATAAACGTTAACATTGCTGTTTGTGTTTCTTCACCACCACAAAAGATAATTATGATGTTATGAGAGTAAATATATTAGGGAGCCTATTAAAAAAAGAAACTACAAAATTAACGGCGCTCGTTACAATAAAATCCGTGAAAATAAATGGTCTCTGTGAATATAACGTAGTTGAGTGTGAATAAGATTAACGATGACTTTTATTGTTCCCCCCGTCAGCGGTGAGCGCTTGCTTCTGATGTTTTTATTTCAGTATTACGTTGCGAACTGAACTGTTTATACAAACATACAATATAATAATGTTAATTGTTATTATAGGACGTACCTACGGATCATAAAGTTCAAGGCTAAGCGCGCACTATGATAAAATCGTTGCAAAATAATCCTTAAATCGCCAACGATTTATTTTTGCGACAATATTTATCGTAGTGCGCGCTTTGCCTAAGCTGCGCTGTCAAAGTATAAAGCGAGTGGCGTACACACCGGTTATCAAGGTGTCGCCAGCTCTGAGGTCCCGGGTTCGATCCCCGTACGGGTCAATGTAGAAAAAAGCTTTTCTACATTGTCTCGGGTCTGGGTGTTTGTGGTACCTTCGTTGTCTTCGATTCTTTAACACAAGTGCTTTGCTACTTACTTTGGATTCGGAGCAATGTATGTGATGTTGTCCACACACACTACACCGCGCCTACAAGTTTCTAATTTCAATCAGACAAGTCTAATATTAAAACCTAATTATTCAGTTACATTTTTTATTACAATGAGTATGTTGTAAATCGATTGTAGTACAAGATCTAACGAAACCTCGAACCTCACTAACTTACCCTAATAATACTAGATACACACAATAACATAAACTCTGTGAAGAGCTCCAAAAACATTACTATACCCGAACGATGTGCTGTCGACCGCAAGTCTGGATACAAAGCATTAGGAAAATCAACCTTAATGCATTGGGATAAAGCTCCTGTTGTTTGGAAGCGAGGGTCCAGGTGAGGCGTCCCCGAGGATCGCTTAGTCGCACATAAATCGTAGGTAACATCCCGAGCCAACCGCGCGATTACTGGCCGGGATCGATGGATGGCTTAAATTAGGCTTCGATATGCTGAAGTCTTTTATACTTCGTTGACCGCCTGATACAAAATGGTTAAATAATGTATTTGCATTAATTTGAACTGGCCTGTTGGTCTACTGGGTAGTGACCTGAACCGGAGGTCGTGGGTTCGTTTCCAACCCTAGATAAATCTTCGTGGGATGAGCACTGTGTGGTCAGTAACAGTTGTCTGGTTGCCATAGTACCTAAAAGCCTTGGCCTAGTTCGACCGTGTGTGAGTTGTATTAAAAAAAAATGTAAGGAATTTGCTAAAAATCTGATAGAAATTTTTATATAAATAAAACTACCTAGCGGGTTTTTTCAATTACACATTCTTAACAACACAGTATTTCTTATTTATATCAAAATGCAGAGGTCTTAATAGTAAACTAAAAATCATGACTGTTAAAAATTTCAAACGTCAAATATGTATTCCTATCGCAACTAAAACCTGGTCATCCTTAATCCTGCTTTTCTTTAAGCCAGTAGACTGACTGGAATTATAACGCCCTTTTTATATTTTACTCGCATTATAATCATTTTCGGTTATATCATCACTTTTACATGTTTTTTTAACTTGATAGACTCGACATTTTCTATGTATCTACTAAAAACCCCGGAATTAAACTCTTGGGTCATGGTCTCTTTAATATTAACGTAATCAAATCAGCATTAAATTGCTTGAACTGAACTAATGGCTATCGAAATATTAGGAGCAGCTCGTTCTAATTAAACGAGCGGTAACGTCTAAGACAAGTTCACAATTATCGTGCCATCCACTCGGCTCAGACCCACCAGAAGTGGGGCGTGGGACAGGGTTGCTAGAGCCAAATAATATTTATGTTAGATTTTTCTTAATAATATGTCACTTACATTCATTATTTTCCCTATACATAAATTAGGTACTGGCAACATTGATTAGAATTCAACTGTTCGCCTCTGCCAAGAAAAGGAAAATTAAATGATCTGAAATATACCTACGCGGACGGAACTGCTAGCAATAGCTAGTATGTTTTTAAATAAACCGAATGATAATTTACAACTACAACAATATCTATTAATACTTTTCTACCGAGATACACGAACTAACTAACATCTTGTTACTTACACAGATGAATACAGAATAAACAAAGTTTCGTATATTCGAAGAAACGCCCACGAGTCATCAACATGGTAGTTTTGCTCGGTTGATTTGCGTAGGCGTTTCAATCACCTAACTAAATAAGCGTGGACTTTCTTGGCGAGAAGGATACTGTGTGGGCCACGGCTGATAGACACATTAAATAAATTGTGTGTAGGATGTGATGTTCAACGAGGATTTTTGAAACAAATTAAACGGACCTTTTACAAGAAATTGGCTCACTCTTAACTCAGCCTACATTTTGAATTGTTATTCAACTTATTCCAGTTCAACTTGAGAAAGAAAATAATATAAGTATGGCCCCAATCCGAACATACTTTTTGAGTAATACGTGGAAGATTATAGACACAAATAAATATTTAAGCGCAAATTCAAATACTCGAAAGCAGTCTGTTACTAAGAGTTTGTAGTACAAAGGTAAAACCAAATAATACGACAGAAACGTGTATAAAATGACCACAACAAAACTACCCAAAATAAAAGCTCAGGGGTAAGCTGGCAACCCTGTTCGGGGATTATTCGTCCGCGACACGTTTCGGCCAGCAATTAGTGATGCGCATCACCCGAGCTCAAGGGATCACAGCCATGTAAAAAGAGATTAGAAAAAAGTGCTTATCACGTGATAAATAACAAATTATATTAAATAGTATTACAGGCCTGTGATTATCTATCAGAAAGAAGGTGGCATCTTATCATTCTAAGGAAGGAACAAGCATTAATCTGATCACCAAGCTTGCTCAATTTCTTGGTCTAGAAAATGAAAAGATAAATACTATGATAAAACTAGGTAAACATAATATTGCTGCCCCGTTGCAAGATATACCTAAGGCCTCCTTAAAATGCAAAGGGTTTGGTATTTTACATATTAAATTTAGAAAAAGATATTCGAATAATTTCGGCTGAACATGCGTTTTTTTTTTCATTATATCCATTTTATGTATAATGATGTTCAACTCCCGCACACAATACATTTTAAATGTCCACTCTAAAGGGTTTTCCTAATTAGGAATCCAATTAGATGTGTATCGTATGAAACGGATGAATTAAATAACATAATTAATTACTGAAAATTAAAATTAAACTCGACTGAAAATCACATTATAATTTAATGATGGCTAATCCATGTAGCTTATTAGTCGGGTCATGATTTTAATGAGGTGCCAATCGTTAACATTAGCTAATAAATCAATCGGGGGGCGCTGACACGCGATCAAAATTGCCTGTTAATTAACGCGCTTGTTAACATCCGCAAACATCCTAAACTGTTGTAATTATTCACGCTATCTGTCATGTATGAAACAGTAAAGGGAAGCCACAATATTATTATTAATATAATGTTGCTGATTCCTCTGTAAGCAAACTTAACTAAATCATTGCTATCTTTTACTAACAACTCACTTAGATCTTAATGTCAAACTAGTTTTCACCTTGAACATCAGTGTTTTTAGAGAAACTTGTATGAGAATTTTAGTCGGATCTAAATTTATCAATTCTAATTTTCGTCTGTCCTTTTCTAAACATGTACAAGTCGTGAAAAAGATACCGATGGACTTTAATTAGTTTAGTACGTGTTTAACATCATCGGGTCCAATGCGTGCACATCAGGGTTTAAGGTCATACCTCAATAAAAGGTTTGTAAATATTTCTACCAATTTCTTAGGCAAATATTCATAACAGCCTGAAATTTTACCTACTACTGAGAAAGCCATACCTACTAGTCTGGAGGGAGGCAAACATTTTGTAAAATACCACGCCACATTTTAAGCGTCGAAAAGAAACAGTTATTTTTACACTCGATTAAGCACTTCTGAGACTACGAGGTTCAAAATGGTGTCAATTCAACAAAATCACAAAAGAAATTGGCACTAGAAAGGGATCCGATATTATCAGCTGTGCCACTAAACATTCTCTACCAGTTAAAGTTTCACCAACCTTTCTCAGTCCCAAATTCTTTCAATAAGTTACCCGACCGTGTTTTTTTCCACTAAAATTTTACATGCGAAAGAGGCTATTTATAAAGATCAACCCAAAATCGTCGACTACAAATCTAAACGTAGGCAACATGCAGAGCTGTAACGACGGCATTTATCTATGGAGCCCGCTGTCACCACGGAGGCTCATAAAGCGGGCTGGCAGTCGTCAGGTGTGTTGCGGCGAGCCATCAAGTAGCCCCGTCCCCGGATCACTTGTCGATACCACCGGCTAATCGCTCCCCAGGGCGACCCTCTCGGCTCACATTAGCTCGGCTCGGTTTAACGACTCGCTATAAACATAAAATCGTTAAGATTTTATATCCAAATACCCCTTAAGTTTCCTTTGAAGTAATTTCTTTTATAACCTAAAATTTTAGGCTGTGGATGTGGAGCTCTGAACGTAATTGACCCAGTTTCAACACAAAAGCATCGATTCCTGACGTACGTGTAGTATAATGGAGTGAGCGCCGGTTAGCGTTTGTTTGTGCGCTGGGAAATAAATGGAGTCATCGAATATTAGTATCTGTGCTACGGTTACCAGAACTACCCAAGTAAAATAAGTAAAGCCGAATACAAGTAAACGATTGCGGCTGACAGCCGACTTAAAGGTGTTTTAAATAATGAATGTATACTGAGCTGTGCTACTACAACAAGGTACTACTACTAACTTTGACCCCGAGTAAATTTTTTTGCACGTGCCGGATCGATGAGGACTTTTCACACATCCTTTATAATAGTGTATTGAACAATCCTACAAATATTCAGCCAAGTGGCAATTTTTGTAACCTCACCCCTATATTTTAGTCTAATTTGACCGGACTATACAACTATTTTATGGGAGGTAGGTCGTGGACGTATCCTTGGGCTGATCTTAGCGGTCGGACGTCTGAGTGGAATCTGCTGAGTCCCGCTGAATATTGCTAAGGCCGCGCATTATATACTTATCAGTCACGACTGACATCCGCGTCCGTTAACCACATCCGATCATTTGTTTTCAGCTTAAAGCTTGTGAGATCGTTTACGTCTGTATAACTTTGTTTGAGTCTGTCTTTTAGAGAGTTCAATTCACCTAAAAAAATGAAAATATACAAATGTTTCGATGACTAGAGCTACTTAGACACCAAACACTCGAACTACACTGTGTACGATGCGCTGTGAGTTCGATTCCAATTTGTCACAAACATGGTGTGAACCAGGAATAATTGTTATAAGTGTGGGTGTTGTATGAGATTTTTAAATGTTTGTTGAAGCCCCTTAAATGTTGCATATGAATGAAGATATAAGGTAATATTTTGGAATATGTTTGTCTATTTCCAGATAATATCAGTTTAGGTAACCTTGAATGACCTAGATTAGGCTACGATTTACTGATATAGATTTTGTAGATATTGCCATCTCTGCACCGCCCCTGTCGAATCCCGAGGAAGCCATTGGCTGGACCATACAAAATCACATAATCGTAAATCTAGAAACCTGTTCAGGTACGACTTTATTGAATCCTACTTAAAATTTCCACACATTTTTGTAAGAAAGCTAATGCAATATTGTATAGAAAAATCTAAAAGAGTTCAGCGCAATCCAATTTCTTGTATAAGCCTAAAATGTTTTGAAAATAAACGGAATACCTACGTTTCAATCGGAACATCCAATACACAAAATAATCACGTTCCTTACTCGGATTGACGCAGACGCTCGTTCAGTCACCGCTCCGCTCGATGGAATCCATTCACTCGTTCATTCGCTCTATCATTCACCCCGCTCGCGAGTGGATGCACGCCTTTATGCAGAATTATTGAATTTCCGAATTCACGTAGCGCCTGATCGAGGCGAGGCGCGCTCAAAAAATCCATTTGGCAAATATTTATATTCGTAACGAAGTGGAACGAACGAACACTTAGTGTTGATAATAAGTTTTCTGAAGTGCTTCGTTTTGATTTAAAATGAATTATTGTACCTACTTAGCTCGTGTTTTATAGCAGACGACGCATTAAATTACAAGGCATTGCAACTCCAGTGAGCATAATAATAATAATATTATTGTAGTAGTTTCAGGCTGTTCTCGTCTTGCTAACGGCGAATACTTGCACAGGCACAACCAAGTGGCCAGGATTATCCACCAGCAGCTTGCTTTGAAATACAAGCTTGTGGAATCTGAGGTGCCGTACTACAGGTATGTCCCCGACCCAGTTCTCGAAAATGGTCGTGTCACATTGTACTGGGATCGATCTATCATCACTGACAGGACTATTGTAGCCAATAAGCCTGATATTGTGGTGATGGATCGATCAGAGCGCCGAGCAGTGATTGTTGATATCACTATCCCTCATGACGAGAACCTCGTGAAAGCCGAAAAAGAAAAGCAGATTAAATATTTGGACTTAGCGCACGAGGTTGTCGACATGTGGGAGGTGGACTCAGCAATCATTGTTCCGATAGTCGTGACAGCCAACGGCTTAATAGCCAAGAGCCTCGACCAACACCTTAGGAGGCTCTCGTTAGGCGTCTGGGTCAAGGGTTTGATTCAGAAAGCGGTACTTCTCGACACGGCGCGTATCGTGAGGAGGTTCCTCTCTCTGGAGCCCTAACCACCGGCAGCCTGGACCTTGTTCCCGATGCCGGTTGGGGACTGTTTTTATATTTTTAAATGTGTATTGTTTTTTTTAGTATATATTTAAAAATGTAAATTATATGTGTATTTTAAAATAAAGGAGATAATATTATGTAGGTACCAATTTACATTTGATTATAATAATACCTACTAAATATGTATAATTATAATCAAAGCCTATAGCCATGCGTCGTTTGATCGCCTTATAGAAAATCCTGCGTAAATCTACCAACACATTTTTAGTCGATATTTGCCAATTTACTGAATAGGAAAGGTCGCCTGAAATTTAGATGGCTGGCCATAAGTAAGTGTTGGTTTGGATACAACTTTTAAAATTATATTTTATTAGAATCTCTGTGTTACCTTTAAGCCAACTAGCCCTCGAAATAGATAAAAATATTAATTTATTATGTAAATCTATAACCGCTCTTCGTTATTAATATGTATAGTTACACTAAAGTTTGCCACGAATAAGGTAACCGTAAATTTTTCGCATAATATAATATGGAATTAATTTTTATTCACCTCGTTGCAATAATAATTATTTTATTTCACCAACATACATTAATTAAAATTTATATTTGATAAAACTGGCAGCACTAAGTTCTTTTTAGAAAACTGGGAACTGGCAACATTTGTCTTTCTTGTCAAATAGTCTCCGTGAAACTCCCGCGATGGTGTAGTAGCGTCTGTTGTTTGTTTTAAAATTTATTAATCGGCAAATACTTTAATATATATAATAAGTGAAAGAAACTCGGATTAGTGATATTGTGTGTTTTCAAGATGTTGGTTTTATTCGAAACCTCGGCGGGGTACGCCATATTCAAGGTAAACCACAACACGTGTGTATTCTAACCTAAAACGCGATTATATTTTAAAATTAACACTGTATTTATGACTTCAATTATCGCGAAATGTTATTTATTGCGTTTATATAACATTGTTATTTGTTGTATTATTCACATTTCGAAATAATATTTTAAGAAAATGAAATTAAACACGATTTACTCAGCTTGTAAACTCGTTTTTAAAGTATGGTAAAATTATTCAAATTGCGTTTCACCATAAGAACATGCTATTTAACCTTAATTGCTGAGCATATGCTGTTGTATAAATAGTCACAGCTGAATATTCTTGAAGAAAATATTTGGGTTATTTCACAAAATCACTATGTGGTATTTAATTTATCTTTTGATAAAATTAAATGAACTGAACTTATATTTACAACATGAATAAGAATTCCCGTTAAAATTTAGTAGCGCTTGTGAACGAAATACTCATTAAAAACAATATTAAAGATTTTGTTGACAACAACAAGCCGCCATATAATTTCTTATCAAAACTTTTTTATAGGTTATGAAACAAAACAATTTATAGGGTTAGCTTAGTCTAGTTATTCATGCTAAGTGTAACTAGATTCAGTTGAGTTTTGAGCTATTTACAATAACAAGTTTATTTAGTTTAGACAAAAATATTATTATATTTAGCTGCCATTATGTACTTAACATCTTCAAAGTATTGGAATCTGAAATCGCCAACCTGCAATGAGCAAGCATGGTGATGTAAATGCTCATCCCTTCTCTATATGGGAAGAGGCCTGTGCCCAGCAGTGGGACGTATATAGGCCATTATTATTATTTATTATTATTTTATTATACTTAACATCTTGCAGTGTTACCAAATAAAACAATGTTTTGGCTTAAATTCTAGTGATCAGAGCCCTTGAAATGACTAGCTTTACATCATAACTTTTGTTTTGTTTGTAGTTATTGGATGAGTCAAAGTTGTCGCAGATTGATGACTTGTACCAGGAGTTCAACACTCCGGAGGGAGCTTCCTCAGTGTAAGTTTGATATCAAGTTATAATAACAATTGATAAAGAAAAACATGTGGGTATTATGAAATACTGTTAAAATATTAGAAAAACCTAATTACTATTTAAATTATTGTATTGAATTTGTGCATACAATGACCATATATTTCTGTGTCCCTGCTACAGCATATTAATTTTTCCAAGCAAATTAAATGGACCGTGAGGAATATTTAAAACATTTTTCATAATAATAATTGTAAATCTATACTACTTACAATATGTATTAGTTTTTTTTTTTATTTAACAACTCATTTATTTTTGCTGTTCTGTTTTTCTTAATCTTTATTTACATAACCAAATTTTTGCAGTGTTAAGCTAAAGAACTTTATCAAGTTCGAAGACACAGCGGAAGCCCTTGCTGCCACTACAGCAGCTATCGAAGGGAAAGTATCCAAACCTCTGAAGAAAGCCCTCAAGAAGTATATCAGTAAAGAAGTGCAGGACCAGCTCCTCGTTGGAGACGCCAAGCTTGGCAGTGCCATCAGAGAAAAGTTTGATTTACAATGTGTATCAAACAACAATGTGCAGGAGCTCCTCAGATGTATCCGATCACAGATGGACAGTCTACTCGCTGGACTACCAAAGAAAGAAATGACAGCTATGGCCCTCGGTCTCGCTCACTCACTCTCACGTTACAAACTAAAGTTCTCTCCTGACAAAATTGACACTATGATAGTCCAAGCTCAATGTTTACTTGATGACTTAGATAAAGAATTGAACAACTATATTATGAGGTGCAGAGAGTGGTATGGTTGGCACTTCCCTGAGCTTGGCAAAATTATCACAGACAACACCTTGTTTGTCAAAATAGTCAAATTGGTTGGTACCCGAGACAATGCTTCACAAACAGATCTATCTGACATCTTACCTGAAGATTTAGAAGAAAAAGTTAAAGAGGCAGCTGAGATTTCCATGGGCACAGAGATCTCTGATGATGATATCTTGAATATACAAAATTTGTGCGATGAGATCATCTCAATAACAGATTATAGGACACATTTAACAGACTACCTGAAGGCACGAATGATGGCCATGGCACCAAATCTCACTGTGTTAATTGGGGAACATATTGGAGCTAGGTTGATTGCTCACGCTGGCTCATTGATGAATCTGGCTAAGCATCCTGCTTCAACTGTGCAGATATTTGGTGCTGAGAAAGCCTTGTTCAGAGCTTTGAAGACAAAGAAGGATACACCCAAGTATGGTTTGATTTACCATGCTCAGTTGGTTGGCCAGTGTAGTACTAAGAATAAGGGTAAGATGTCCCGTATGTTGGCGGCTAAGGCGGCTCTCGCGACGAGGGTAGACGCCTTCGGAGAGGACGTGACCTTCGAGCTGGGAGCAGCACACAAAGTCAAATTGGAGAACAGGTTGAGGCTGTTAGAAGAAGGAAATTTGAGGCGAATCAGTGGCACAGGCAAGGCTAAAGCTAAGTTCGAGAAATACCACAGCAAAAGGTGAGTTCAAATCCCTATGCCATGCCACAACCAACCCAAAATGAATAATCAGACGGAAATTTTATTTTCTTTATTTTCTCCTATAAAGATGGAAATTGTTTTGAGTTCCCCCTACACATTTATTCTTCTATTATTTTGTCAGTTTCCCCAGCATTTATAAAACTTCTCAGTAAACTGTGGAAAAACGTTAAACGTGTCGAAGACTAAGATATAATTTATTGCGTTTTATTAATAAACCCTGTGTTTGTCCACTAGCGAGGTGTTTACATACCCGGTGGCGGGCGACAGCACGCTCGGCCAGAAGCCGGTAAAGCGGGAGCACTCGCCGGACGAAGACGGTGCGGTCGCCTCCAAGAAGATCAAGCTTGAGGATGAAGCTGATAATGTAAGTTAGATAATGATTTGATGGATGTTGATTTGTACACACTAGGAAAAATACTTTCCTGGAAAGTCTTTTAAATATAAAGTGTTGGCCAGTCGTGCATTAGCAACTAGGAAAACCCGCATATAAAGTGTTGGCCAGTCGTGCATTAGCAACTAGGAAAATCCGCATATAAAGTGTTGGCCAGTCGTGCATTAGCAACTAGGAAAACCCGTGTGATCTTAAAGAAAACCATATAAAGCGATGTTATTCTTTTTGCAAATTAAGTAACAGTTTTAGAATTATTCTTAACTATTATGAATTAAAAAAATGGCCCTAAATGTATTAAAATAAGTTCTAAAAAAAATATTTGTGTTACGGTTTTTTTTTGTAATTTAACTGAAAAATTACTGGACAATTTTCACAGAACTATTCATTGAGGGGCCCACTCTCGCATTTTATCTCATGTATAAGTTATTATAGTTGTTTGCAGTCTTATAAATCAAACACTGTGCCACTTGACTCATCAGGTATTTATGCAACTTATTTATGTTACTCACATTCACTTTTTCATACAGGAAACACCTAAAAAGAAAAAAATCAAGACAGAAGTCAAGGAAGAGCCCTTAGAAGAAAGCCAAGAATCCGCCGAACCAGTATCTGAGAAAAAGAAGAAGAAGAAAAAGAAGTCCGAGAGCCAGGATGCCCCAGCTGCTGAGGAGTTAGAGCAGACGGTGGAAGAGCCCAAGAGTGAGAAGAAAAAGAAGAAGAAGCGTCAGTCCCAAGTGGAAGAGGAATAGGTTAAGAGTTGAGCTACCTCCAGCCGTCGAGAGTCACTGTAATAGTTTAAGTGAAAATGTGTTATAACTACGTTATAATATAAGATTTAACTATATTCATAATTGGTGTTTATTTTATTGAGACATGTAAAACCACCCTTCGCGAATAATAACACAAATATCTTATTTGTAACGTCGCATGTAACTTTGCACGAACGAAATCAAAACAGCAAAACCATCATTGGCCCAATATAAATAGATGATAATAAGTATCAGATCAATCTCTTTAGCTCTGCCTACTTCCAACAGGCCTACTGCCTACTTCCAAAAGGTTAAAACAATTAAATGTTTTGGGAAATCAATCATTTTGCCCCTGTAAATAAATTAAAAACCAAGATAAACCTTACTTTGACTTACACCACTTGCAAATAATGGCAGTGATCGATTTTATATGCAACATACCTACTCGATATTTTAACGTGACGTAACGATCTATCCAATATCCAACAATGGTCTGTGGTTGTCCAGCGGTTGAGTCAGCAGTCCTCGAGCCAGATTATCCTGAATTGTCCCAGAAAGTGAAGGAATCCAAGTAACAACATCCCTACGCCTCCTCGCATAATGGACGCGAGTTAGCGACACAATACTTCCTGTTCCTTAAGTAGTTTGTGTAAATAGATTATAACATTTTTGCCAGTAAGGGCTGTTACCATCCGTGTTAAGATATAGGTTGCGTCTCTGTTTCGGTCAGATTTAAAAAAAAAATAGTTTTGTATTGGTTGTTTGGTGGTCAGCCCAGATTTTATTTTACCAACTTAGTAAGTTTTTGTAGGATTACCGACTCAAGACTCAATTCTGTACGTTAGATTTATTTGTATAAGAAAATACAATTTTTTGCCACACAATGAGGATCTCAATGCACAAAACATAATATAATAATTAATATGGAATGTTTTTTTTTTAATCCCACCTGGAGGAAAAGTGCTTACCTACTCTAAATACCGGATATAGCAAATTAAGCTCAAAAGAAAGATAGGTAAGTAGGTACCTTTATTTTAAAGAAAGACATTAAACAATTTTTTATTCCTACTATTTTTTATTTAAAAAAAATCCGTTTTGTAAACCAGAGAATCGAAAGGGCTGAAATGCGAAAAATTAACACCCTGTAATTTTATGGCGTCAATAGATAGCATCAAATCTGGTTGGTTCCATGTTCCAGGTGGCATTAAAAAATCCACCTGTATAACATGTTTTGTGCGACACAACCAAAGTATGCAAGTGGAAAATCGCCACCAAAACTACATAAATATTTCAAGCTTAAAGAGAAAAAGCTGTCATGATAGGTCTCAGGGGACACGTCAAGTGTTTATTACACGTCCTAGTGTGGATTAGATAACTCTCTCTAATGCTCGATTTTCCTAGATTCAGAACAAACAGCAAAAGCTCCATATACCTACTTAAATTCTTTTTAATATTATGTACTTAATGATATCGGAGTAGGTAGTCTGAGAAGTTCTAAAGCAACTTGTATATAGGTAGGTCGTTTCACGGGCCTGTTGGTCTAGTGGTTAGTGACCCTCACTGCTAAGCCGGAGGTCGTGGGTTCGATTCCCAACCAGGACAAATCTTTGTGTGATGAGCACGATCTTTTGTTCTGTGTTTGGGTGTAATTTATCTATGATATATTATATATTATATTATAATAAAAAAGCAAAAAATGTTTTGAAAACTTACCGCCAGGTTTCTCAGTAAATCTTACTTTATTCAAGTTTCCGAGACCAGACTTGTATATTATTCGTTTTATGATAGTCCCAAAGTTAGCTAAGTTTTAACTTCAAGTTTATGTCAAGGTATAACTTAGTTGGTAGCGGGCGACTGCTGCGGGTTAAGTTTGAATGATTTGTATTGGTTTGTCTTTGTTGCTTTAAATCCTAGGTAGCACTAAAGTTTTCTAGCTTCTATGCATCGCTCTGACCGACCTTAGCAAGGCGGAACTAATCGTACTACATCTGTATTCATATTAGCCCAAGAGCCCACGACGGCCAGACCTTCGTTATTTTATAAAAGCTGAAAGTTCTTCTGTGCATGTCCCCTATACAGGTAAGAACGACCAGCGACTATAGAGTTTGGGTTGTGGTTACTTGGGCAGGTAGCAGGTAGTAAAGGTGTACAAAATAGTACCTTAATTTCGTTAAAGTATAAAGCTCAATTTTTTTATATATTCTTCGGGATAACTTTAGAAATCTCGTCATCCATTGCCGGACACTTATGACAGTTGCTACCCCCTGCCAGACACCCCTAAACTTGAATAAATTGTAATTATACTTTCGTTATAGTATAAAAGCTAAATTTTATATATGTTACTTGGGGACCTATAAAAAAATGTTACCTCAATAGCCGGACAGTTTTAATGGTTTTTACATCTTGCCAGACACATTGAAAGTCCGCGTAGGTGCGAACGCGAGTGCTTGGTCGACTGCGATCTTTTAAGATATCCAATAAAAAATAATTACATTACGTTCATAGCCATGTTATATAAAGTAAAAAATGTTATTTAATTATCATAAAATCCAAAAAAAAAAAGTATAATTACATGTAATTACATGTAAAATGTTCACACGAATAAATGACGTAGTACCACGGAATAGACGTGACAATAGTAGGTTATGTCTTCGCAGGGCCAATACTACACTAATGCGCAAAAGTGTCTGTTGCATGGCACCGGAAATATATAATAAATTACCAAAGTCTTTAAAAGATTTGAATATGGCTCTCTTTAAAAAGAAATTGCGAAACTTTTTAGTAGATAAAGCTTTTTACAGTGTCTCTGATTATCTACTGGAAAAGCATATTGCTGTTAATTAGGTAAGATACATTTATATAAAGCATTTATAATTTGTTAATTATTTTCATATTTAAAATCTATTTATACTGTTAATTTGTAATAAGATATTATGTGTGGTATTAATGTTTAGAATAGCTTAATTATATACATTTGCATGCCTACCGGCAAAATATGGCTGAACGAATGTTTACTTTTTTATGTCACCACTAATGTAATACCCATATTTGCAAATAAATATCTTTTATCTTTATCTTTATCTTTAAAAAATTTTTTTTATCGTTTTTATAAATTTTATTCTAATAAATAACATAGCAATGAATAACAGCGCCCTTTCTTAATTACGTCTTCCTCGATGATGCCACTTATATATTAAAAGCTAATTGGTGATATTCCCGATGAAAATGCCAATCACTTTGACTGGATGGTTTTTTAGAAGAGGATATTTTATTATTGAAACTAATTCTACATTCTGTATGATAAGATATTTTTGGACCAGGTTTTTTTTTTCAATTTATTAAATTATTCTGCATACTCCTCTTGACCTTCGATGTTGGGTAGTACACTAGATTTAAATTGGTTGGTATCAGCTTTATGAAGTGGAAGCATTTTTTGTTACAAAACAGACAATTTGATAGTCGATATTATTAGCTTCTTTTTCGGTTAGAATATTTGCATAAAATTACGTCACGGGAAATAACGCGAACTCATGCATTCCCGTGACGTAATTTTATTAAAATCATGCAACGCGATAGTTTGAAAGTTAATAGAATATTTGCATCCTGAGTTGAATCATTTTCACTAACATCTGGTTCAAAAATTTCAATATTTTTTTGAGAAGTTGTAGATCTATACTAATATTATAAAGAGGAAACCTTTGTATTTTTGTATGTTTGTATTGAATAGGCTCAAAAACTACAGGACCGATTTCAAAATTTCTTTTACCATTACTTAGAGGGATTCTCCCGAATCCGTATAGGCTATATTTTATCCCGGAAAATAGATAGGATTTTTCGTGGTAGTGAAAATTGTGGAGTAAGTCGACGAAAAAACTGCCGTACGTTAACGATTCTCGCGAACGCTGCCTAAATGGTTAGAGATGTATGGTTGACTTCTATAGAAAAGTTGTAGAACTCAATAATGCCTACAAAAAAGTCCGCGATAGTATAAACCAAACATTTATATTTTAGCCATTATAACTACTTTTCCATACAATAAAAGTAATTAAAATTATTAGCCTATGTTTATTGATCATATTATCGTCAAATACTAATCCTTATCCAAATAAACTATTTATTGAGCAAGATTGTTTCAATAGCTATAAATTACTTTTTATTTTATTCCAATCGGACAATTCATTCAAAAGATATTACGAATTTAAAATTGTAATTGGTATTAAAATGCATGATGGCCGCCGGCCGATATGTGTCGCACGACTCGCACGGCGAAACCGCAGGGGAGGGGGTGCACATCTATGAAGAAATAAATGTCCACCCGTGCGAAGCCGGGGCGGGTCGCTAGTGTCCTATAAATTGATTCGGAAGTTAAACTTGATTGCAATGTTATGGAAGATTTTGTAGAGGAATACTGTAAATGAGATGGTTCTGTGGTCAACTTAAGTATCAACGACGAGGTTGTTGAGCTATTGTCCGTAGGTAAACTGGCTAATTTTTATTTTTCACTGATTTTCGTCGAATTTTCAGGTTCAGATGGTAAGTATTTTTTTCATAAGTCCTCTAAATGCTTTATAACATCCCCGGTGATAACTATTTTCTGTATATCTATATATATATACTCATCAGGCAAAATAATGTCTTTATATTTAAGGTTATGTTTTTTTCTGATTTTCAAAACAGTTTGACATTTTTTTTAAGTTTCCTCCGAACGTAATGAATTTTTTATTGGATATCTTAAAAGATCGCAGTCGACTGAGCACTCGCGTTCGCACCTACGCGGACTTTCAATGTGTCTGGCAAGATGTAAAAACCATTAAAACTGTCCGGCTATTGAGGTAACATTTTTTTATAGGTCCCCAAGTAACATATATAAAATTTAGCTTTTATACTATAACGAAAGTATAATTACAATTTATTCAAGTTTAGGGGTGTCTGGCAGGGGGTAGCAACTGTCATAAGTGTCCGGCAATGGATGACGAGATTTCTAAAGTTATCCCGAAGAATATATAAAAAAATTGAGCTTTATACTTTAACGAAATTAAGGTACTATTTTGTACACCTTTACTACCTGCTACCTGCCCAAGTAACCACAACCCAAACTCTATAGTCGCTGGTCGTTCTTACCTGTATAGGGGACATGCACAGAAGAACTTTCAGCTTTTATAAAATAACGAAGGTCTGGCCGTCGTTGGCTCTTGCTCTATATCAATAATTCTATCTTCTAATATATTTTCAATTGTTTTAATCAATCATGGAAGGACAATAATCGTGTTGTAATTTAAAGGACACCATGTGTAGGACGTATGGTAATACCTACATGCCAATATCGGATGCTCCAATTGATAGGTAGGTAGGTACTAGGTACTTACTTTCCTACTTAAGGCAATTGTAGTTGATCAAAATTTAAGATAATGTACTGAAGATAAAATACCTAGATATTAAAATAAACAGAGAACAAAAGATATCAGAATCGTTTATTTACCGACCTATAAAGATGAAACTTCATAATGCCAACATAAAATTCCAATTTTAAAGTAAGTACCTACGGTCGTTATTTATTTATTCGTTTCCATTCGACTCGTCTTCAAGTATTTCAATAATACAAACTTTGGTTATTGTTAGATAGACCTACGGACCAAAGTTCGTCTATTACTTCTAGAAGTTATTATTTTGTCTAAGTTCATAGTTTACTTACATACCATGAATGGCACCATTTTGAGGCTTAATCGCACGGTTCAGTGGGCACCATCGCCAGACTGCTTAAACTAATTAATGAGCTATATTTACGTAGGTGTGTAGCGGTTGGAAGTTCTGCAACAGTTGTGGATAAGTGATTTGCTTGTATTGTTGCTTCAGGCGCCTCTCGTTACTAATCTATAAATTAAAATTCTGTTTAGCTGTGTGTTATCTAATGAGAGAATACTGTATACCTACCTAATTACTTAGGTTCTTAATATGCTACTGTTGTTGTTTTGCTGTTTTCATACCGAATCCGTCGGTATGTTTATTTGCGTACAGTGTCACTTTTTACCCACCTGCACCAGAAGAAGGGGCAAAAGCAGTCGGAGCCAAACAATACAAATCATAATTAATTAATTACTTAGTGTATTTGATGCCTCCGACTGCGTTTGTGAACATTGCCATCTGTGATCATTCAAATTCGAGAAAAAAATATTAATTTTAACTTGTTTCTATCTTTTTTACTTTATACTGTACCTACCTAATTTTAAACCTTAATTGTAGGTACCTACATTGTAGTATTTCATCATTATAATTTGATCAAAAGCTTTTTTATCATGAAAAACTTTTCATTTCAAATAATAGGTACAAACCACATTTAAACGTTGCCTGCTATTTCCGCGATCCATAAATTTGTACCAATCTCTTAAAGCGACTGCAATAAAGATTGATTTAAAACTATAAATTTTTAAACTAAGTGAACCACGCTTGAACTGTAGAGTAAGTTAAAACTGTTGGCAACTTTGAACACGCGGTAACACGAACTCTTTAAAGTTCCCAATAAGGCCCCGTCAGCGAGTAATAGACAGTGCTCCATACTTCACTAATATGAAGATAGAAATTGTTGGTTATAACACGTAATATGAGCTTGTAGTTCAGAATATGATGTAAAGTTTAAATTGTTTGAAGATTGATCCAAGATTTTGAATCACTTTAAAATAATTAACTTTCACAAGATCAGGCATTGCTTGTACCTCGCACTGATACTTTAACAAAAATAATGCCTGATCTTCTAAAAGTTAATTATTTTACAGAAGTATTTAAAACTCATTCTGCATCGAATTTACGCGGATGAGCAACATTGCTATCTCAGCCACTTGTAGGTACTCGCTTTTCACATCTTCGCTTTTTATAAATGCAAATTAATGATTTTTTATATAATTTAAAGTAATTGCTAACCTATCTTTTACCCATGAATAGAATAGCATTGCCTGGTTTTGGATAATAACTGACCGAAAGAAGCCAAAAAAAAATATTGGCAACAAAATATTTTTAACTCTTATAATTTTGAGTCTTCCGTCTTAAAGCGTAGCTGACCCCTGTCCTTCGCTAGCAAGTAGTAATAATATAAATGATAGTCTCTTTAAAAGTTTATTTTACCGCGTCCACAGATATTTCTTTCAACATCAATGTTTGTATTTATTGTTCCGTGTAGCCAATAGGTTCCGTCCGGCAGTCGTATCAAAAGCTTTCGTTTAATCTCAGCGGTATTGACCGGGGAACTTTAAACTTGCAATATTACTATATGCTTTTGTTTTCTGATTCGGTTTGTATTGGCTTGAGATTGTTACATAAAAGTAATTTAAGTATTAAAAGATCTTAACCTTTTGTTGAATATTGGACTAGAACTGCAGGTACCTTCCAATCATATGAGTTTTGTAGGTGCCTAGTGTATTTTGGACACCAAAATCCCACTATTTTTACTAATAGTCTTTCAATAATTTGTCGATTTCGATTGGAAACAAAAACAATAACACCGACCTATAAAAGTTTCATTGCTGGCCACAGGTCTCTATAGAAAGAACAAGAATTAATCACCACTTATTGCAGGTTGGCGATTTCAGATTCAAAATCAAAATCAAAATCAAAATCAAAATGTTTTTATTTCTAGTAAACCTAAAATAGGCGCTTTAGAAACGTTAACTTTAAAAACTACTGACTCTAGGTGCGCGGTTCCAAAGTGTCATTCCTATGGAGAAGAACCGGCAAGAAACTCCATAAGTTACTCTTTTAAAAAATATATATATTGTTTACAATAGATCATGCAATAGGTATGTGCATCAATAACGCTAGGAACATAAAAAAAAAGATACTTAGGTATTAATTATAACAATGAAATCTTTCCTAGTAACGGAAGAAAGCAAAATCAATTCTATTCAATATATTCCTTACGCTGTTGACGCATTCACAAGTATTAATTTTATCTATAATTATTAAAACTATAACGTAAAAAAAAACAATACGGAAAAAAAAAAAAAAATTGTTACATACCATAATATGTACCTAGTCAATAAATCAACCCTAACAGGAATGTCAAGGCATGTCCTAGAAATACAGGCTTAGATGGAACTGTGTAAATAAACAAGCAGAATTTAAAGACCACCAGGGAAGCCACATGTGCAGAAGTTACAATATCCACGCGCTTTTGTCTTCAACATAGTCCCCAATTTTATAATAAGCTTTTTTCAAGAGAATTGATTTAATACACGTTTTGAATTTCTTACCAGGCAGATTAGTAATAGCTTCTGGCAGTTTATTATAAAATCGTATTGAATTCCCTAGAAAAGATTTGGTGTTCGTTTTAGTTAGTCTAAACTTTGGAACTACCAATTTATTTTTATTTCTGGTATTTATATTATGACAATCACTATTTACTTTGAAACTAGAAAGATTTTTACGCACATACATAATATTTTCAAAAATGTAGAGAGATGGCAAGGTTAATATGTTAATTTCTTTAAATTTTTCTCTCAACGACTCACGAGGGCCCATGGTGTAAATTGCGCGAATTGCCCTTTTTTGTAGAATAAAAATAGAATCTACATCGGCTGCGGACCCCCACAATAGAATACCGTATGACATTAAGCTGTGAAAATACGCATAATAAACTAATCTAGCAGTGGGAACATCCGTAAGCTGCCTAATTCTCCTGACCGCAAATGCAGCTGAACTTAATCTACTAGACAGTGCTGTGATATGTGCACCCCACTGCAATCTAGAGTCAATAGTAATACCCAGAAATAAAGTTTCATTAATGAGTTCAAGTTTTTTACCATCCAGCATCAAATTTAATTCAGATGGAGTTCTAACATTAGGGAGAGAAAACTTTAAACATTTCGTTTTAGATGAGTTGAGAAGTAAGTTATTAGCTGAAAACCAATCGGATAAGACGTTAAGGCCGTTATTTAAATTTGATAAATCAAGTATTTTCCTATTTATTTTAAAGATAAGTGAAGTGTCATCCGCAAATAATACGATATCAGTCAAACTAGCCATCATATAAGGAAGGTCATTAATATATGTTAAAAATAAAAAGGGGCCTAGGATTGAACCCTGCGGCACGCCCAATTTAATTAAAGACCCCGATGATGTTACGCCGTCTACGCCTACTTTCTGAAGTCGAGTTGATAAATAAGACCGTATAAGGTCTAGAGATCGTCCTCGTAGTCCGTAGTATTTTAATTTAAGGATAAGTGTACTATGATCAACACAATCAAAAGCCTTGGAAAGGTCACAAAAAATGCCAATGGCATCCTGCGAACTCTCCCAAGCCTCCAAAATGTGTGACACCAATTTAGTCCCGGCATCGGTCGTTGACCTTCCCTTGGTGAATCCAAATTGACGTTCGTGAAAAATGTTATGTTTATTAAAATGCCACATTATTTGGTCTAAAACAATTCTCTCGAAGATTTTACTTAAGGCAGGAAGCACTGAAACTGGTCTGTAGTTAGCTGGATCATTCTTGCAACCTGATTTAAAAATGGGAATTACCTTACTGTGCTTCATTAGATTTGGAAAAGTGCCACAATCAACACAGTCATTAAAAATGTTTGCAAGAATCGGAGCTATTGTGTCAATTATAGATTCAATTACTTTGACAGATATGCCCCATAAATCTTCAGTGGACTTTACTTTAATACATTTAAACGCCTTTTTTACAACGCTAGGAGATACATGTGTAAAACAGAAATTTGGAATAAGTCTATTAAAATGTTGCTTAACTAATGACTCTGCTCTTAGAGAAGATGAAGAAAGTGATTTAGTAACTTGAACAGGAATATTAGCAAAAAATGTTTCAAAAGCCTTAGCAACTTCAGGCTTATGTAGAATTATGTTATTATTAATTTTCAAAGACATCTCTGTATCTCTATGCTTACTACTACCAGTCTCAGAGTTAATAATCTTCCATACCGTTTTTATTTTATTATCTGATTTGCCTATGCGACTACTAATAAGTTTTGATTTAGCTGACAAGCATACTTTCTTAAATGTTTTTGAATACTTCCTTACAAAATTATGGAAATTTGGGTCAGAGTCAAATGATTTCCTATCATAAAGGGTATAAAGCTTATCTCTACTAATTCTTATGCCCTTTGTAGCCCATTCATTAAATTTACATTTACTATTTAATTTAATATTTTTCTGAGGACATGTTCTGTTAAATGATCTACAAATAATTTGCAAAAGCCTATCATAATCATTATTTGGAGCTCCTACAACTGAATACTCGCCACTACCAAGCTCCCTGGCAATACTATTTTGAAATGAACACAGTCTATGATTTGTTAAAGGCCTTACTGTAATTAACTTACTTGATGGCAATTTAATGTTGGCTTTTATTGATACTAGTTGGCCCCTGTGGTCTGAACGAATGCCAGGTATTAAATTAAAGTCTATCACCTCACTATTAGAAAAAATATTATCAATGCAAGTAAGGGAGGTAGTAGTTATTCTAGTGGGCTCATAAAATATATTATTAAAATTAAATGATTTGAATAATGATAAAAGTTTACATTTATCTAATGAATCTGTTAGAATATTAACATTGAAGTCCCCACAAATGTATATAGATTTATTGTTAGTACATAACTTATTTAAAATTTCCTCCATGGAAGCCAAAAAAGACAAATAGTGAGACGAAGGTGGCCTGTATACACAAAGAACAATAAGATTTTCAATCTCTGCACATGCTACCTCACATATGCGGTCAACAGAGCATGAGGTTATGTCTTGACGTTCCTTAAACCTAAAATTATTATTACATAAAATTAGACATCCACCCCCATTAGCTGAAAGTCTGTTGTACGCACTGGCAATCGCAAAATTATTTACATTAAAAAGCATTTTATCTGGTTTTAACCAGGTTTCACAAAAACAAAGAATATCAATTAAATACTTGTCTACTAAAAGTTCAACATCTAATATTTTGCCAGAAAAGCGATTTATGTTCTGATGATATAGCAAAATGCTATCAGACTGCTTCCCTATTGTCTGCGTTGAGAGTTTAAACAATCTACATTGTTACCTAACAACAAATCATTACTTAACCTATTCTGCGTTATATCTCCTATAACTGTGTTAATATTATAAGCTATTAAACTAGCAATAAAAAATTTATATCTTCTAGGAAGATACATCGTTTCTTGGGTTAATTGAAACCCACTTATAAACTTATTTGTATCAAAATACAAAAATTTGTCACTATGACAACAAGTTGACATATACAAAGTACTGTTCAGGTAGGTAATGAACATAATTATTGTGATTTGAACTTAATGTGTTTGCATAAGGCAAAGCACACAACATGATTCTACCTACATCTAATCCTAATAAGGTGTCAATGCCGTTAACAATGTCCTTTCTCTCTATGCCTAAACTATTGCCCACCAATAAAACAATGGTTGTATTTCTATTAAGTTTCATGTTTTTAACTTTTAATATAAGGTTATTAAAATGGGTATTATGATAACAGAAATTGGTAACATTGGGAGTGTTATGGTAATTTAGCAATGTTCCAAAACCTGCTCCTAGTTTATCTGATACTACAATGCACCTCCTTGAAGGAATATCACTGTCATCATGGGGCTGAGTGACTACAGGCAAGGCTGGTACTGGCAGAGGCTCCGGACATGCAACAGTGTTTGTACAGTTGCAAGATAGATTATTAGTCAGAGACTCGTATCTCTCTGCATTGCACTTCACCAGGTCCATAAGTTCACTAGCCTCTACCATACGCTCACTAAGTTGTTCCTGACTAGATACATATTTGTCAAAAATATCTTTAAGCATGTTCTCTTTGTGCATTAGCTCATCGTGTAACAATTTAGTGTCTCAATCATACAATAATCTACATTTATCTAATTCACAGGAATATGATTTTATTTGTGATACCAAGTGAATGTGCTTTTTATGATGATTAATATTAAGTTTAGAACGCTTAAGCTTTCTTAAGGCAATACGGGCCTTTCTAATTAATTTACTGCATTTGATGTACTTTTTTACTTTATTGTGACTATTTAGTAAAGGACATTGTGTAATGACATCATCACCGGTAAGATCTATAGTAACCACAGGCTGACGAATAGCTGAGGCTGAACAACCTACCAACTCATCAAAAAGGCTCTGGGTGTTCAAGTCCTGTTCACTAACTTTAGCAGATTCTAATAACAATATTGAGCTGTGGGCATTACTAAGTTCATGCTCGAGTTGAGATATGCGACTCAATGCTACTTCATGTGTTTCACTGCATTGTTGGAAAGAAGATAGGACTTCTTGCAGGTGCTGGTGGCGGTCAAGTAGGTCCACATGTTCAATATGTAGTTCGGCCAGTTCATTCTTGAGAGTGGTGTTCTTGTCGACAATATTCTTAACTTCAACCTCGCTATCATCTCTTTCCTGTAGTAGTTGCCTACAGAGGGTTTTAGAAGACTCCAGCTCCTTCAGGGTCGCTCTCAGCTTGTCTTCTAAGTCTCTTGCTACAGCTCTGCGGGTCAGCATGATGACGTTTTATCTGAAACTTGAAATTGTACAGCTAAATATCTAGATAGGAGACTATTTGAATTTATAGTAAAACTATTGACGAAATAAAGATTTAAAATTAAACAATGTAACTAAAGTAAAATGGAAAGATTAAGATAGGAAAAATGGCAAGTTAGTACTATAGGTTTATTAAATGAAACTTACTGGGGATATAACAATTTAATAGAGAATAGGTTTAGAAGTTAAACAGAGAAATCTATTAATAGTATAATAAAACTAAAGATTAAAGAAAATAGCTTAAAATTAGAAGGTAGTTTGTGAAGAAGATGCAAAGTACAAATTAACTACTTAATTAATTAATAATTAAATTAGTAAATAATTATTGTGACCTTGTGAACAAGGTGTTTGTCATTTAATGCAGTTTGTGGTGTCTGAGGCGTTGATTAAGTCGTCAATTTTGCTTCCAAAACTTGTCAAACAAAAAGAGACATAGAAGCCAGTGAGTAGTGTACGTTACTCATAAAAAATGAGCAGTAAGTATCAATGTTAGTTGTGTTTTATGGTGTGTATCATGTGAAATAAACCATAAATACGATGCGATACGATAAAGTACTCCCTGTTTCTTCTAAGTTTTCAAGTTCGTTGACCGTTGACAGCTGATTACTCCAATCAACTATTCCTACAAACTTTTACAAAACACTGCAAAAACACTAGATACTTAACTTAATAGCTTAATTAAGGATAACTGAGTACAATAACTTCAATTTATTGATAAAAAATTAATAAAAACTATTTTTTCAAAATTAAATTTTTAGGAGCTCGTCTTATGACGTCTAGTTGGCAGTGTTGCCAACGCAAAAAAAAAAAGATTAAACCTGGAATCTGAAATCGCCACGATGTTTTTCCTCACCGTTTGTGAATCTTAGAACAATTAAGAAGGTATGGAAAAGTCACATTGGTACACTTGACTGCAATGGAAATTCGAACTTGCAACCTTGTAGATACAAATCTATTCAATGATTATAGGTGTGCAAATTTACAAAACATAGCATATCATACTAGTTAATATGTTCAACTAATAATTATTACTATCAATCTACTCTTTATGGAACTTCCTAATAAGATAACAAAATGAGATTACTAGTCAAATAAATTGCAAATGGCAAAAAAGTTTTTGTTTTACAATTCACTGTTTCTTTATTTAAAATGACAGATACCTACTATATTTTTACATTTTATAAAAACTGATACCTGATACCACAACTACCCTCTTTTACGTAGCACTAGCCACATAAAAGATACGTAGGTACATAATTATTATATCTTTCGTTAGTTTAGCTTATTATTGAACCCTTCGTAAACACGGTGTAAATTGATATGTATAATAACATAATGTTATTTTAACTGAGACGTAAGTTACGTTGAGAACAGTTCACCACATTCATTAGGAGGGCTTAGCGGGGCAGGCAGGGAAACCACCTCATATGTCACCAGATTGCTTCGGGTTCGAGACAGTTTACTGCGATCTGTTACAAATTAATTATATGCTATTGTTTACTCGATTTATTAAGTGTCTTATAATATAAGTGTCTGCGTGGACTTCAGAATTGGGTACAAAAAGAAATGAAAAATGTGATAGTAATGAAAACTGGAATAACATTATTAGTTTTAATTTAATTTATGTATTTTATTGCTATGGGTCTAGTTGCCTGAAATAAATGGTTATTATTATTATTTAGATACGATTTAATTTATCGCATTAACCAAGTGTTACCCCGTCGTAAATCCGTAATGGCCTACTTACTAACACACGAAAAGACAACGTAAATCGCTTAATTTAGTTCCAATAATATTGTTATTTATATCACAAGATTCCCCATTATAATTGACCCACAAACAGTTATTACGAGGGGCCTGTAGACGTCTGACCGCAACCACTTTATATCCGATCTCCCGGGACTGCCTGCCCAGAACCTGCTATTCCGCGCTGCCAAGATGGAAACAAGATCAAAGGGTGATGACGCGAAAAATGTAGGTCACCGGCTTTAATGTGTTGTGTTTAAAATTATTGTATGAATATTTGAAGAATTTTGACGAAAATGAGTAATTCAAATAAAACTACTTTAAACGGATTGTATCGCGGTTTATTTTGATTTTAGTTTAAAGTAGTTTTATTTCAATGTCTAATATTCGCGTAAACCTCAGAAAACAATATGAAAATGAGTAACATTATCTAGGAGTGGTACTTATAATAATGAAGGTTGCCCCATAGTGCCTAGCTGTATGATGTTAGGTGCTTTTATAATATGATTAAGAGAATCAATAGAAAATCATGAAAATAAACTCAATAATCACATTCTTAGAGTATAAGTTTATTGGCCCGTAACCAAAAGTAATACTTAGCAATTACAAACTCGCTGTACATGCATGTAGCAACATTAACGATGAAGCATTATTGAACCTTTTTCAGCTTTATAATTATGCTTAATTTTAAAGATAATGTGATACGTAAAAAACACTGAGATAATTAATAAAGCACCATACAAAATATGATCAGACTAACGTTCTATATATAAAGCACCATTATTTACAAATATTAAACATAGTCTATTATGTATAATTCCAGTGTCACGATCTTTGTCCGGGATGAACTCCGAAACTACTGAACCGATTTTAATCAAATTTGCACACCGTGTGCAGATTGATCCAACTTGAAAGATAGGATAGCTTACATTACAAATATTTAAAAAAAATTGAGACCACGGGCGGAGCATCGGGAAACTGCTAGTATTTCTATAGTTCTATAACTAAACTCCCTGTATTATCGCCAAGGAAATTGCAATTTAAGAGACAATGGTCCTGTGGCCGCGTGGGCGGTATTGGCCGACAGGCTGCGGGCTGCGGCGCGTTACTAAGGCACAACATTACACAGCGGCCAATCCCATCTGTAAACAAACACGTCTGCATAAGCTAGTGGTATTCAATCTATTGATAGCTATAAAGGTAAGTTAACTCGATTGATTTGGAATCACGTTATCGAATCTGTAAACCACTTAATTATGGCCTTTGGACCGTTCACAGACTCGTCGGTTGCTCCTTTGCATCGAATATTAATTGACATACAAAGTATAATAATATAATTACCTACAGAAAGATCAAAATCACCACTTCATTTAAGTAAATGATTTTAGAACACAGACGTAAGTTACATCAAAAATTCAGTTTACTAATGAAGACAGACATAAATTGGCAAAGTTTAACGCATGTCATCATTCAATGTCACTTAACTTAAGTTCAAAGGCATCCATATTTATTGTAAAGGTCACAATCTTTGAACAATGTATAATAAAAATGGCGACGTGTCGCTCGACGTATACGTACAATTCTCGTAAATGTCAAACCAAGGTAGAGACGTGTAAATATTGTGATACAGGTCTCGTTGAATGAAAAAATATCGTATGCTTTACTTTACAGTAAATAGTGAATTGGATTAGTTGTATAGAATGGTGTAGACTGCAGATATTAAAGTAAGGTTTATTGGTTTATCTGTGGACAGATTAGACAGTTCAGACATCTTTTAATTAAAATCCGTGTTTTGGAAATAAAAATCCGGGAAACATGTTTACAATGATTCTACTTATAATAACAAAAAAGACGCATTCAAGATTGATTTGATTTGATCCTTACTCAACACTAGCGTGACTACACATCTTTAAAAGCAAAAATGTTAAAAGTCATTATTAAAAACTGAGAACTACGTGTACATCAAACCATACATGTAGGTATAGATCTAGATACAGCATACGTGTATAGATCTACCACTTGTGACGGAGTTCCTCGTTCGCACTCACACACATCAATCAGTGCTGCCTTCTCCGACAGATCTCAGGTGGGAGGCTGTCGTGACGTTTACGATCCATCACACGTGAGATCACTCGTGTCTCACTGAACTCGTGTCCTCAAATGACAACAGGCCAAGGAACCCGTCAAACTTTTGACAAGATATCCCGTATTGTTATTCAGCCTTGACTTCGAACTACATGTCTGCTACTAACATTTGATAAGAAATTCCTTTTTGGGTTCGATAAAAGAATCCGAAACCCAACCAGTACCTAATCAACGTATAAACTAAAGGAGGAGATAGACAGACATTATTTACAGAAAGACACAAACAAAAAACTTCATCTTCTTTATAATCAAACAATTATAACTCAATCAGAGCACAACAAATTACAATAACAACAAACTCGTTTAAATTGGATCGTAACAGCATTACATCTTTATTTCTAAAGAAGTGTTCAGACAGCGCGACGAAGTAACAAAAAAACAACAAATTCCTGGCGGCAAGTAGGTGGTAATTCGATAAGTGCGTCGCCTGACGAACGGTATACAACGCGCCGCCGATTCAATTACAAATAATCTAATATTTCTTTTATCCAGCGTTGTATTGGATACTGGACTTTATGAAATATGTCGTGGACTCTATTTAGTGTGAAATTTACATTGTTCAGTTTTTCTTTGCGATTTTCAACTGGACAAGTCATTGTTGTTATTTTTATAGTTCCTTTTGTAATATTATTACTACAGCTTAAATGAGACAGCCGCGTGCTGCTGTGGAGTTTGTTGTGCCGTTTATTCTCCACAGCTAGAGCTCTTAGGAAGTGGTGAAGGGTGGGCGAATCATGGTGCTGTCGTAATAGAAATATTTAATTGGTTTTTTATTTTACATTTTGAGATAAATCAGTGTTTATGATCATAAAATAATCAGTATAAAATTGACACAATAAAATACTTTAAGCCATTATGGATAGAACATAGATTTCAATTATACGTCTATAATAATTTTGACTACGTACAATATCTATTTGTTGAATATAATAAACAAGTAATTCTTACGCATAAATGCGGTATAAATCAATAAGAATAATAATAATGTAATTTTATCAATTTAACACATTCTGCACCATACATGACTAAAAACGTTGATTTTTTTCAGGATCTTTTTTTCTAAATGATTTCAGTTCAGCAACTTTTTGTCGATTTACTGTTTCTGAAAATCCGACCGTCTACACATACATTTAACCAATATCGGCCGGCTCGCAATTTACTGTACACACGGACAAAAACTCGGAGATATCTTTTACAAAAACACGTTCTATCGCTCGACGTATTTTAATTCAATTCTATGTTTTGCTAAGCAATTACGACTAGTTTAGGTATTGGACAGGTTTTGTCGTGAAACAACTGAAGGGAGTTGTTGTTTGACGACAGTATCCACACGTACAGCGATTGGTAAATCTTATGGACTGATAGATATATTTATTGGAAGTTGTTTATTTGTGAATGTTTGTTGGTGACGTGAAAAGAAATGTATTTATGAAATAGGGTCTCTCCCCTATTTCATAAATACATTTCTTTTCAGTTTTGTGTTTTTATAAATAAAATTGATGTTGAGCGAGTATGTATTGTTTTATTATCGTGACAGGCTAGTTGTGCGAAATACAATTATGTGGAAAGACGAACTGCTAGAAAAATGCGGGTACGGGTCACTTGAGAGACAATTAATTTCCACGATAGTAACTTAATTGACTAGTTTTCTTATAATTATGAAGGAATAGTGCATTAATCTAATTCTACAATATTTTTCTACCAAACACAAAACCTAAATGAATTTCTTTTTAACAGATATTTATAGTTACGTAAGCAGACTTGAAATTATTCATCAGATAAATTTGACTACCGCATAAAGAGGAAAACGCTCTTTACTTGACCACTTGGCCTATAATTACACTACATCTTCAGATATATCAGGCTTTAGAGAGAGCCTTTCTTCGCGAAATGCCAAAAGCTTTTAACATTATGCTCTGTGAGTTTATGGTATCTTTAAGATTTTCTTAGCGGCTGTATAGAGTACACCTATAGCTAAAATTTAGTGTAGTGGCTCGGTTAGGTTTTGTACGGTACGAAATTGTATGTTGAAACAAGATTGTATGTTGTTATTTTGGTTTATTTATTTATAACTAGCTTCTGCCCGCGACTTCGTCTGCGTTGGGTCAAAAAAGAAATGAAAAATGTGAAAGTACTGAAAAATGGAATACAATTTTCACCCGTGTTATAGATTGCGCCCACGGCTTAGCTCGTAAACAATTTTCAATTTTCCTTCGGGAACTGCAGGACTCCAGATAAAAGGTAAAAATTACCTAATTATGCATTTTTACATTCTATGCTTATTAACAACAAGGCTTTAAATAGCATTTTTTCCTCGTTTTTGTTTTCTCTTAAAGGATATGCAGGTTTGTAATAGGTGACACTTCCGTTAAATACCTAGAGTAATGGAGTATTTCAAGAAGCCAAACCCACAGGTGTATTTTTATTTAAATGACAAGTAACCTTAACCTCAAAAGTAATAACCTGCAAATCGAAGGCATAACACAAGTCCATATACTGCTCTATGATGTGTACTACAACAACGAAATGTACTGTATGTCTCTAGCTAGCTCCATGTACATAGCTACAATCCTGCCAAGCTAGGCGACCGACGTTGGCTCGTCCGTATTTTTCCGCAAATAAACATCGCTTCCGTGCCTCCCTGCGATTGTCGCCCTCCGATGAATCGAGACGATTGTACCGAGATTCGTGTTGACTAAACAAACACTATATAAATATACAGCTTGTTAAGATACGAGATGCTTTATTTGTAGAGGAATTACAACAAAAAAGAATTGATAAATTGAAAAAGAATACATATTCATCGAAATTATTTAAAATTACTGACTGCGAAACCGAGGTTGCGGGTTCGATTGCCACCCTAGACAAATCTTCGTGTAATGAGCATGATCATTTGTTCTGTGTCTGGGTGTAATTTGTCTATTAAGTATATATTTACGAATATGTATGTTTATCAGTTGTTTGAGATCAGATGACCGTGTATGAGGTGCCCCGAAAGATTATATTATTATAAATCTTTACAAATATCTATTATAGTTATTGCTGACCTGTCTTTTGAACGGCCATTACTCAACAACATAGGTACATACAATATTTAGACAGGAATGCGCTCATTATGCAACGTTGAACCATCCTATTTATCCAAGACAGTGCATTCTACAATATCAAAACAAAAGGCGACCAAACATAACCTTTTATTGTAGCGATTGTAATAATGCGCACGTGACGCTATAAGATCTGTTAACGTTGATATAATCACAGCTTTTATTATCTTAGGGACATAAAGCTGTTGCAGACACATTTTATTAATGATCACAAACATACGTTTCATAAAATAAAAGGGATGTTTGTTAATATTTATACCTATGTATAAGAAAACCGGACAAGTTCGAGTCAAACGACGATTTTTACGATTTAATTACAAATGTATAGTTTTTAGACTTTTCTCCGTATTTGTAGTATATGACGATATTACTTGCCAAATTTCAGAGATCTAGGTTAACAGGAAATAATACCCTATTAATTTTGATTCCCTTGAGAGTGTCTAAATATAGGTTTTTGCGATATAATCGACTGTAGCTTTTTTTTTGACGTTAGCGTAGATGTTTGCTTTTGGCACCGAATCAAGGGACTGTGGATCTTAACGTATGGTATTAATTTCAAGTCTATTCTCGTACCTTCACGCGTTCCCTATATAAAGGGTCTTGACAGACAGACGGATCGCGGTCGGACAACAAAGTGATCTTATAAGGGTTCCATTATTCCTTTTGAGGTACGGAACCCTAAAAAGAAAGATACTAAAAGTGAAATATGTAACCTGCTTCTTGGAAGTCGGTTAATAATCGTTTTACAATAAAAACTGAATTTATTATGCAACATATAACAAAAACCCTGTCCGATCCTTGAGAGTATTATTCGGTGTCGTACTGCGAACACATATACGTAGCCATTAAATGGATTGGAGATATTTTTTTTCCCAATTGAAAATAATTAAATCAAAATAAAAACTGATCCAAGGCAACAGCAACACTGACCGCTCCTCAAAGTTCACGTAGGTAGTTATTGCCTGCAGCTTTGTGACAAAGAAGCCGCCTATGTGACACGGTTCATGAACTGTACCACGAATACGCCTTTATTGAATCTGACAGGGGTTTTGTTACATGTCGTATAAGTACTAATTTAATTTATGATTCAAACCAAAATCTTATTTCTTATTGTTCCATATAATATTTGTACAAAGTATGGAAAATAATAAGCCATATCCTACTACAAAAATACGTTAATACGCTAGTTATAGTAAATTACAGAAACCAATTAAAATTAAAATCTCTGCTAGTAGGAAACCAATATAGGAAAACATATTATAATCATCTTACGTACTCGTGTTCATACGCGCATAAAATCTTCGGAACTAGTCATGCGCTAACAAGGACCTACAAAATAAACCGATTGCTTCCCGAAACCGATATTACATTTTTTCTCATATATTAATTTTCTTTGTACATTGTATGGTATCTGTTCGGCTCCTAAACTTTGCCGCCTTGAAGGAAATTTGAGCTAAAGTATGGAGTTTCTTGAAAAAAATTTGAAGCTTTCTAAGGCTTCTGTTTGACGAGGGATTGATGACGTTACGTGGTGGGCTTTGTTATTGTTTTACGTAATTTGAACCTTATATGAATGTATAGTAGACTTCTTATCGAATTTTAGTTAATTGGTCAATGTTAAATGATGTTGTAGATATGCGTACTTATCTCGATACGATAATTGCGAAGTGAGATTAGTACATGAAAGACACGGCTTTTAGTAATCTTAGACAGAGATTGAAATTACTTTGATAATTCCAATTTTTGGAACATTAATTGAACAGAAAATCATAATGCGTTTGTAATCGCAGCTACATAAATTGATTAAATCATTATTCCTTAAGCTGGCTGATCAACGAAACAGATTAAATTGAACATAAATATCCCATGTTTGATACTATTTTTAGAAACAACCTTTTTCATTAAATTATTGGCGGTACACGTTTGCCATTGCGTGCATAAAGTAACACTGAATAAAAAATATATTTGTAGTTTAAATTTAATATACAAGACTGAGTTCTTTATCTATTCTACAGTACTTTAGTATACAATTACAATAGTGATGTTATCGGCTTCCGGCCTCTCAATTAGGTCAAGATGTCATACGAAACTCCTGTCTTCGAGTCAGGTTCACTATTAGAATAGGCTTTCTAGTTATAGTGAACAAGAGCTCTCTCACGACCTCTTCCATTAGTTGAATTGTTTCTTATCAGAAATAGATTTTTTAAGAGTAAAAATCATCTATTTTTGGACCACACAATATCAATCATCTGAACCTTTTTAAAGCTTGGGTTGTCTGTAAATAAAATATCAGATTTTGGGAAATTTCACGAATGCATTTTAGTGTGTGTAATATTCTGAGAAAAATTGGAAGCTTATTCAATTTTATAAATTTTTCCAAGAAGGTTAGGTACATATTAAATACAAAAATAAAAATTATTTTTATTGTTTTATTCCTATCATTTTTGTAACTACGTAAATAGGTACCTACTGGAAAACGCGACGAAAAATGTTAAAATAAATTCGTATATTTAAATAAATTCTCAAAATACTCAAGAGTAAAAAACACTTTTCAAAAACAAAATCACGTATTATATTTTTCGCCATCGTTTAACGTAATTAAAAATCCATCTACCCACATTAACAAAAACAGGCAAAATATAACGAACACTAGTAACCTCCAATCTGTTGGCATGTACCCGCGATAGTGTCATTGTAATCGGCGGATAAGCAAGTACCCCTTCTTCTCCTTTTAACCCTCCCCCTATCTCCAACCCTCAACCGGGTCAAGACGTCCCGCCGACGACGTCGCGTTAATAGTATTCATCTGTAAGCGTTCGGGGTATTTGAGGGTCTCAGCAGTGTTTTGGGTTTTGCTAAACCGTAATTATAAATTGGGACGCTCTTCGTAATTTATTGAGTCCTGTTTTGATAATTTGTTTTAATGTTCTGGTTTGTTTGGTATATAATTTCATTTTATAATACTATTATGGTTAGTCAAGCAGATCATTTTGTCTAAAGAATAGTTTTATGCTTACTTCTAGAACGATAGAAAGTTATTTAATTTGATTCGATTCAACAGATTTTTTTGTGAAATATAAATCTGTACTAAAAACTGACTTGGTTGGTACATCTATTAAATTGTTTATCTTAAGCATACGTGAATAGAACATCATGTTTGTGAATAACTTACAAACAATGAGTTACGACATATTAATCAATGTTTTAAAAATATCTAAGTTTAGAATACAATTTTGAAACTTTATTTACATTCAAATAGCACAATTCCACAGAATATTTAAAATATTCCAAACCGTCTGGACACTTCAACCTTCTAACTTTGCCCATTCTGCCCTCATACATGACCTTTCTCTGACAATCTGCTTCACTAGGCTTGTAATTATTATTGTATATTGCGGATTTAATTAACGAAACAACGCCAAAATTAAATCCAAAAGCAGCTGCCGAAAGCCGAAAACACTAAGTGAAAACTTTGCTAGTTCAAAACGTACCTATTCACTAAACAGCGGTTTTCAACAATCCAACTATGTCTGTAAATTAGCATCTATGGGTTTAATTGGCGACACAGGCCCGAAAGGGGGGTGTATAGACGGAGGGGGGGGGGGGTGTCATGTGTCTCAGGAACAATGGCTGGCTGTTGGCGAGGACACCGCACGGCCGTCCTCAATTAATTCCAACACAACTTGCCGGGTTCGAATCCCGATTGAAGTAGTTCGCCAGTGGCTCGTAAAGTTTGCATAGTTCATGCTCGGTCGTAAGTTTGCCGAGCAGGCTAGCATTATTGATAGAAATTTATTTGTAATGGCTTTTAATTTAAGATCATAAAGAATAACCTTAATTCATGCCACGCAATAAGTCGTGGCTATTGCTATTTAGATTTAACATGACTGCCCCTTTAGTCAAATATTTGTTTTCCTGGGAAAATTAATGTTAGACCTCAGAGTTTATTGATTCCGCTGTCTATAGAGACACGAATTTAAATTCTACGAATTCTTTATTCTCAAAATTTACTCTGTCTGTCTTTTACGGTTTCATGCCTGAACAGCTGAACCGATTTTGAAAAAAAATGGTCGGTTAAGCTATTTTCCCAATAAAGGAGTGGAGCCGAGGGCAAGGGCTAGTAGCATATATTGTGAAGCCATACACGACTCTTTAAAACTATATTCTTGGTTAAAGTTTTAAATGCAGTTGGATGCAGTTTGTGCTGCAACTTCGCACATTAATTTCTTATTAGTTGTTTATCGAACAAGTGTTGCGGGAGAGTTGTGTAATTGTGGCGACACTGTCGTGCCATTAAAGCAAGTATGAGCACGTTGTTAATTCTTTTATTTATTTATATTGTTATCTGAAGTTAACGCTTTACATGGAAATAAAACTACTTTTAAACGGATTTTATCGCGGTTTATTTGGATTTTAGTTCTCGATTTTTCAACGTGTTTGCATTACTTTGATGGGCATCAAAGATCACCAAATATAGCCTAAACCCAAGAATAATGTAGCTTTCTACTAGTGAAATAATTTTCAAAATCGGTTCAGTAGTTCCAGACATTATTTCCTACAAACAAACTCACAAGCTACCTCTTTATAATATTAGTATGAATGTGGAAGAATAGTCTGTTAACAATAGGTTCTCAATGTCTGTTAGAAAATGCAATTAATTAAAATCCTCAACAACAATATACTACAAAAGGGATAATATTCCTGTAGATATTTGTACAAAGGTATATTGAAATAATCTGCTAGACAAATAACGTTTCGTACGTAGTTGGTTTTATTTTAAGTTACTATTACTTTAGTGTCCATATAACATGTTTGCTTGTCATGAAAACAAATAGGTACTTTCACACAAGGCTCGTATTAATTCAGGAGGCGTTCTCAAATACACCCGTGGTTTTCTCTTGATATTAATCATGGTATTTCCGTCAATAGTCGAGGAGCCTTTAATGGATGGCGGTGTGGCGCCCATGAATATTGATACCGTATCCTGACGTTTGCGGGCTCTCCCACCATAGTGCATAGGTTGACATTGGTTAACTTAAAAACTTCTTTGTTAAAAGGTTAGTTCTAGGTCTTGGACTGGCTTTTAATGTATTAGCTTACTACAATACAGTTTTTTTTAATAAAAATGAAGCCCCACGAAGTATTTTGATCCTTGTGTCGCGGAGTTCACATTCAAATCACATGCACAGAGAACACCCAGACATGGAACAAGCATTAATTGTGGATCACACAAATGCTTGTCTCATGCGGGGATCGAACCCGCAGCACGTCGCGCAATGTGGTAATTAGCGTGGTGACCTACACCACTCGGCTAACCATGTAGTATTTTTTTTTTTCAGTAATACACTTAGATCTTCAGAATTAGGGTATTCATCAGATGTCAATTGTCATAACGAGGATCTCGCTAGATATTAAATTATAGGGAAACAAACATTATTCTGAAAGAGTTTGAATCACACTCTGTTAACGATATAAATTTCATGATCATTCAACGCAAAATATGAGAAATAGTTATTACAAATACCAATAAACGGTTAAACGGAGCTGAGAAACTGTAACACTATTATACCAAACATGAGTAATATATCTCTATTAAGCACACAGTTCTCGAGCCCTATAATTTATTTTGTGTGGCCTATGCGTCTGACGCAGAGGTCTCGGCGTCTCGGCCAGACCTCTGCCGACCCCACTTTGGCACTTAATCCGCGGCCCCGAGTCGCAATAAATTTGCGATATTCGCCCTCCCAGCCCTTTAGTGACCTCGACTCGCTAATAACCAAATTTGCGATCCGAATTTTATTGAAAACATGCCTTTGGCTGCGGCGTACGCAAAATTATGCATGGAAAATGTAAGCAGACCTTTTTTGAATAAATATTAGTTTACTCCACCCCGTTGGAAACTTTACTTTAATAAAGGTTGTAAATAATTCTATCGTATAGCGGTGGATAGTTTCAGGATAAAATGGGTCATAATTTGACGTGGAGATTAAAATAAGTCCGAAAATTTGAGGTTTACCTTTAGGATATAACATGAGTATAATATAACTTAGCAACATTTTAAGCTATTTTGCCATTTGGCAGTAATTGAAATATATCTATACATATAATAAATCTGTAGAAAATTCATTTTTGTACATTGAAGAAATTGGAAAAAAAAAATAGCCAGCGTGTGAAAAGATAACTAACAGAACCCATTTCCATCATTTTTGAAATTTTTGTCTGTTTGTCTGTTTGTCTGTTTGTCTGTTTATATGTTTGTTTGTGCGCACATCACGTAAAATCTATGAATCCCATGCAGACAATGTTTATATACAAAAATTATACGTAACTTGAGGTATTACTTAGTTTTGGTTTCATTGAAATCGGTTCATAAACAAAAAAGTTATGTACATTTGAATCAATAGAAAGCGATATCGGCGACACAAACTCCAATTTAGGATGAGCTCTCATCAATATGGTCGTCCATATTAAATAGGGATCAAACTCTAAATTTACATAATCTCCATTCATCTGTACACGTAATCTTTGACATATAAACAAAAAAGTAACCATGGCGAAAATAACGTTGCCATAGCGATCAGTTTATTGAAGTATGAATAACTATTTAATATGCTTACAGTAGTATTAAACAGCTCGGTGGTTATGCGATAGGAAATGTGAAATATCTTGCTTCGTGTTCAAATCCTGATGTTACTACATATTTTGTTTTTTATTTCTAGAACCGACTTTCTTACAGAAGTACGAATATATCGAGCTAAACCTTTTTGTGTTTTGTATTATTTTTTAGTTTGTAATTTTTTACATGGCTAATTTTTTAGATAGCTTGCTGCTCATGTAATTTTTGATGCCTGATCGAGACAAACAAAAATGCATAAAGTTTTTACAATCACACTTTACTGTTAAACAGGTGAAGTTCATAGTCAGTTAGTTGATAAGTCCATCATCTAAATCCCGCAATTTCTGCGACTTACATAAAAGAAACCAAACCAGTCAAAAATATTTTTCACATGCATACCTATTACGACTGATCAGCGCGAACAAAGTCGCGGGTACAGCTAGGTCCTCAAGGTTACTTTATTCATCTTTTTGTCTATATTAAGCTGAACGGACGGTATTTGAATATCGCATCGACTACTGATTAATGCCTGTGTGTGACGAGATCTGATGGCAAACTGCTAAGCTGGCATAAATAAATATACTTTCAGGATATAGCGCATGTTCCAGCTTTTGATCTGGTCATTATTATCTATACCTACTAATATTATAAAGCTGAAGAGTTTGTTTGTTTTTTTGTTTGTTTGAACGCGCTAATCTCAGGAAGTACTGATCCGATCTGAAAAATTCTTTCACTGTTAGATAGTCCACTTATTGAGGACTATAGGCTATTTTTCTTTTGGAAATCTATCCCCTAAGGGGGTGAAATAGGGGTTGAAAGTTTGTATGGGAAGTTCGGTATTTTCAATGATAGACATATGAAATTTGGTATACGGGTTTCTGGTTAGAGATATATGAAGACGTATTTCAGCAATTTTGAAAATCATCCCCTTAAGAGGGTGAAATAGGGGTTGGAAGTTTGTAGGTATATGAATTGTGTCGTTTTCAAAGATAGACACGTTTAATTGCATACAAGGATTATTAGTTAGAAATAAATAAGACGTATTTCCGAGATTTTAGAAATCTACCCTCTAAGGGGGTGCAATAGGGGTTGAAAGTTTGTATGGGAAGTTCGGTATTTTCAATGATTGACACATGAAATTTTGTATACGGGTTTCAGGATAGAAGTAAATAAAGATGTATTTCAGCGATTTTAAAAATCATACCCCTAAGACAGTGAAATAGGGGTTGGAGGTTTGTAGGTACATGAATTGTGTCGTTTTCAAAGATGGACACATTTAATTTCATACAAGGGTTATTAGTTAGAAATAAATAAGATGTATTTCCGTGATTTTAGCCTTTTAGGAATCTACCCTCTAAGGGGGTGAAAGAGGGGCTGAAATAGTTGGTATGTGAAGTTCGGTATTCTCAAAGATAGACAGATGAAAAGATAAGTAGATAAGATAACGCCCATCTAAGACATATCTATAATGACGACCCCCGTGGTCGAGTGGCTTTCACTCTGGTTTTTAAGGTGTCGCCAGCTCTAAGGTCCCAGGTTCGATCCCCGGACAGGTCCATGTAGAAAATAACTTTTATAAATTGTCTTGAGTCTGGGTGTTTATGGTATCTTCATTGTCTCAGATTCCATAATACAAATGCTTTTGCTACTTACTTTACGTTAATTATTATTTTAACGCCATAATATTTTATGAAAAATTTTATTCATACTCCTTACTTTGAAAATCACAGAATACATCCATCTACCTTCAATACTACTCTTTATTTTACGCGCGAGCGAAGCCGCGGGCAACAGCTAGTATTGAAATAAAAATAAAATCTCTCTATTCCGCCGTCGCAGTTAGAAGCAACCTGTCGTTTTATTTTCTAATAGAAATCTATTGATGTGAGCAGTTTGGTTCACTGGCAACTGGTTGGACTAGTTATCACTGTTTGTTCGGTCTGCAAATAGAGTTACATATAATTCGAAAACTTTTTGGGTATATAGAATTGCAAATATACCCAAAAAGTTTTCGAAGCCATCAAAAACACTGGCCACCGAAATATAAATTACTTTTTTCACATAATATTGAGAACTATAAAAACTATTCTAAATTTAAATTTCACGTACGTATTCGAAAATCGAGCAGATAATAAACGAATAGGCGCTCTACTCATATTCAAATTGAACGTTCGAAACCGTTGATTTTAAATCACGTCCATCCATATTTATGGCGCATCAAAACCTTTTATCTAAAATGCCATATGAAAAACAAAATGTACAAAAATTGTTGATGTAGGTATACGTGAGTTCATGTGACAGTGATATGAAAAGCTTATCTATAACAATTTATCTGTCGCGTCCGGCGCATGTAATGGGTTCGAAGCTGAGTCGTGCGTCATGCAGCAAGCCGGGTCAGCGCGGCCCTCTAACATCGATCTGGTGTCAATATAGCCTTATAATGACTGGTGAGGGTCGTTAAAAGGCCTTGATGTAATACCTATTATGTAATCGATTCGAGAATTTTTAATAAATTGCTTGATTTATTGAAGTGTTTTTGTGTTTTTAGTTATTAATACGTTATTTCATGCACGTAAATATTTGACTAGCTTTCAATGTGCATGTTGTTGTTTTTGCTAATCGCTTATAATAAGCCTTAGTTCGTGATTATACGTTGCAAAGTGCATGTTGTACGTCTGAATTAAATGGAAAAAATCTCACTGTTCCAAATAATTAATGCTTATATGAAAATAGCAACATTTAAGTACCACAATCAATATAAATTTTACTATGAGGAGTCAGTTACCTTCGCATTGTAATTATAAGTTGTTAATACGTAAATCAACCGCGACCACAATTAGCGTGACGTACGCAATAAACCTTACCATTTTAATTTCTACCTGAGCCCATTTATATTATTCCATTGAGGTACTCATAAACTTAACATACAGTGAAAATTGGACCTTATACTTTTGAATTAAGGTCTAATTCAGATGGATGTGTTATGTGTATTTGTATTAATAAGCTAGTTAAAATCCGCGGCTTTGCGTGAACGTGTATAAAAGAGCATTTTATGTGACTCGCATGGTTGATCACGGCACAACTCATTTGAATTAAAATAGCGACGTGGCACGACACTTCATATAAATGCATTGTTTTATAATTAAACTCATCGAACCTTATTTAAATGTAATAACAACAGTTTGCAAAACATTTCCTCTCTGTTATTTAGATACTCTGGAATGGGTAATGTTAAACTTATATAATGTAAACAAAAAACGGAACGAATTGTTAAACCAATTAAATTGGCCTGAATGGACCAAAGAGCTACGTTTGAATGTTACATAATTTGTGTACAAGAAGCAAAGATTTAAAATATTCTTCACAAAATATTTTATTTCTTAATAACCCAGTGTTTTGTCAACATACCCATTTAACATTTTTTTTTACTCACACACAGCCATCCAATCCCAAACTAGGCAGAACCTGTACTATGACAACCAGACAACAGATAACCAAACATATTTTTTTTATAATAATAATAAAAAATAATATCTCGGGACCACTCACACACGGCCATCTGATCCCAAACTTGGCATAGCCTGTGCAATGGTAACCAGACAACTGATAAACTAAATATAGATAAATATAGATAAATTACACCCAGACACAGAACAAATGATCGTGCTCATCACACAAAGATTTGTCCTGGTTGGGAATCAACCCTACGAACACCGGTTTAGCAATCAGGGTATCTAACAACTAGACCAACAGGACAGTCACAGATTTAAGTAGGCGCTTCAACCCCCTACTAACGATTACACTCAGACACTTGGAAGGCGAATATAGTAGGAACTAATTACTTCCCGATATCAAGGCGGGTTCCTCGTATCAAGCTCGAATATCATTAATGTCTATACACGAAAGGCTCGTTCTCGATGTGAGCCTGATTAGTTTATAAACAAATGTGTTATTAATTACCATGCCAATCGAACCGCCATCTTTGTTAACACGACGGTGATGGATTCAAATGTAATTAAGTTTCGTGAATTTGTGTGTTTCGTCTTGGGGTTCCAGTATACTCCATACCAAGTTTCATCAGTCCATCCATGACCATGACATCGGCAAAGGCGTCGAAACGTGGGCAGCTAAATATACCTTTTAAAGTAGTTTTATTTCAATGTCTAACATTCGCGTAAACCTCAGAAAACAATAAGTTTCATCAAAACCGTTGTAACGTTTTTTTTGCATTTACAATAACTTCAAAGTTTCTGAAAGAACTGAAGAAGAAACGTGGAGATCTTCAAGTGTGAATTCAACTTAATAAAATAAATAATATCCCGACTGCAGCATGAACAGACTCTCTTCACTGATTTCATTGTATCTCGGGCAGAATAATTCACTCGTTAGTTGTTTATTAAAGGTTCAAGTTGCTCGCCGCGTAACACCTCCATGGAGCCACGTTTTAAAGCATTCTGTCATGAAATAAAGTGATTATTGATCGATAAACATTTCTCAGGAAACTTTTGTCCTTGGTACAGAGTTGAGCAATAACACAAACTTAATTATAAGCTGTCGTTATATTAAAGACGATTAAAAGTGTGTCGCGGAACTTTCCAGAATAAGAATAATATTTATTTAAATTACATATGTTTTACACTTTCTTGTAGATCCACATAATTTTGATGAAAATGTATAATTTCCTAACCTTAGGTGTATGTTAATGATTTGGATATACAAAAAATGACTGCCACATCAAGAGATTTACTTACAATTGACTGGCGTTTGGGATATCGGTGGATAGACAATTTGGAAGCAGCGGTAGCCTAATGGCTAGAGCGTCGGACTTGCGATCATGAGGTTGCGGGTTCAAATCCCACCCATTACACTACCGACGTGAACCCACTCGTAACACAAGCATCTTAGCTTGACACGAGGGGTTAACGAGATTACCAGTAAGTGTGTTTAAAGAATTTTATTCTCAAAAGAACAATAAACAGTTCACTTATATGAGAAATTTACATTTTGTCATAAAAGTTATAGGTACATTGTCGTCTAATGACGAAGCATGCAGATTCAAACAGCTATTACGTAAACATTACAATATATAGTAAATATTAAAGTAAGGTCAAAACAGAATTGATTTAAGTGTACAAAATGCTATGGACGTTAAAATACAAGTCTCAGTACAAATACTCACTACATAACCGGCCAGCAAATATCGTCAAAGTACCAGCGATAACGTTTACAATATTTCTTTAAAGTGGGTATACTGAAGATTGTGAGGATATCATTCGCATAACATTGTGCGACCGTATGACATGCTTGAGTAAATATAGGCAGCGAGCGCGTGTCGTGATTTGGTTAAATATGTGTGTTTTTGTTTGTGTTGATTATTTTTTGATTTTTTTAGTATTTTAATCTATTAAATATATATATTATATTAGATATTGTTTATTCTATTAAATATATATATATATATTTTATGTATATTTCTGCTTACGTAAAATTTAAAGTAATTTAATATGTAATAATGTTTTTGTTCTTTTTTTTTTTTTTGTTTTGTTTTGTTTTTTTTTTTTTTTTTTTCCTTTTAGTTTGGCTTTTATGACTTAAAATTTTTTGTTTGCTTGTAAATTAACTACCTATATCTAAGTAGGTTATTGTTTTTGCTGGATATATTCCCTGAGTTTTCTTTTATATAATTTTATGCTTTTACAGTCTTTTATAACATTCGGTAGCTTATTATACAATTGTACTCCTTCATACAGAATATTTCGTTTTCCATATTTTTCTGTCCGTGGGGGACGTAGGACTAATTTGTTTTTGTTTCTTAAGTTATGTGTATCTATTTTTTTTGATAGTTTAATATTTGTTTGGATACTGTTATGTAATATCTTCTTTACTAGAACACAAATGTAGTAAGCGTACAGTTGTTTCAGATTAAGAAGTTTGGTTTCTAAATACAACTGTTTAGTTGGGGTTAGAAAATCATAGCAGTACAGTCGTTTTATGATTTTATTTTGTGTGGTCTGTAGGTATTTGATGTTGGTCTTGGCTGCCGATCCCCAGATTTCAATAAGGTACTCTAGATGAGGTTTTACTAATGAATTGTAAATGGTGTATTTGATGTTACGTGGTAAGCAGTTCCCTATTTTGCGTAAGGCTCCAGAAACGGATGTTAATTTAGTTCTCACGAATTCAATGTGGGGTATCCAGGTCAGCTTATCATCTATGAGTAGCCCAAGGTATTTTTCTTTACTGGATCGGTTAATAATGTAATTATTTATTTTTAAAGGGTCGTAAGGTGGGATTATTTTATTTTTGGCTGTAAATATCATATATGACGTTTTTGTCGTATTAATTGTAAGTAAATTATGCAGAAACCATTCATTTATTAAAATTAAATCATTTTGTGCTTCTTTAATTATGGCATGTATGGATTCGCCATAGTAAAATAAACTTGTGTCGTCCGCATAAAGGGTTACGTATCCTGTCAGTCCTATCTGATTTATGTTGTTTACATAGATAAGGAATAATATAGGTCCTAAAATGGAGCCCTGCGGAACGCCGCATGTGATTTTTAGGGGGCTGCTCTTATAATTTCCCAGCTTAACAATTTGCTGTCTGTCCGATAAATATGATTTAAATAAGTTGTAAGCTGTTCCAGTGATCCCTAAGTTTTCAAGTTTTTGTAGAAGCTTAAAATGACTGACGGTATCGAATGCTTTCTTTAGATCTATAAATACACCCAAGCATATCTTTTTTTGATCAAGATTTGTTTTGATACTTGTTATTAGATCAACTGTAGCTGAAAGAGTGTTCGATTGCTGCCTGAAGCCATATTGTTGCTCTATAAAAAAATTCTTTTCTGTTAAATATTCATTTAGGCGATTAAATATAATTTTTTCAAATAATTTGGATATCACTGGAAGCACTGATATCGGTCTATAATTGCTTGGATCAGTCTTAATCCCTGATTTATAAATGGGACATACTTTTGCAAGCTTCAGGCTATCTGGAAATAAACCATCATCAAGACATTTGTTTATGCAACGAACTAGAGGTACAATTACACCAGGTTTTATACATTTTAACGCCTTTGTACTAATGCCGTCAACCCCTGTGCTAGTGTTAGTATCCAAGTTGTCAATTAGTTTAGCTACTTCTTCTACAGTACAATGTTTGAATTTAGTAAGTGTGTTAGTGTGCTGGTGTCCATCTGTGTACATTAGAGTGTTACCTGTATTTTGGTGGTATCCTGATGGTATTTTACTGGCTAGTTCCGTACCGATGGTCGAGAAGAATAAATTAAATATGTTACAAATTTCATCATAATTTGTTACAACCTGTGAATTAACTATAAGCTTAGGAGGTACAATATTCATTTTAATTTTATTCATAGCTAGAGAATTAATAACTTTCCACATATGTCTTGGATTTTCTCTGCACTGTTTGAATGCGTTGTAGTAGTATTTATTTTTTTCGTTTTTTATTTTCTTTCGGGCTTTATTTCGCGCTTCTAGGAACTTTGTTTTCAAATATTGATTTTCTTTATTCGTTTTAATTTGTTGCCACAAAATATTTCTGTTTTCAATTAAATTAATGATATCCTTATTGATCCACTCATCTTTTGGTAGGTTAACTGTTTTTGTTTTTATTTTCTTATTATGCGTTATATGTGATAAAATATGATTTTCTAGATACTCGTATTTATCTTCTTCGTTTGTGTACGTGGTTTTCGTGATACTTTTGCATAAATTGTCATAATCTAAAGCCTCGTATTGGACCTTCTGTTTTATTTTCGGTTTGTATTTAGAGACTTCCAGGTATATCTGCTTATGATCAGACATGGCAGACTCCATGAGAGCAAAATGAAACAAGTTTTTTTGCAGGTCCGTTGCGACGTGATCTAAAATTGTATTTGTGGTATCGGTTTGTCTTGTGGAGTAATCCTTGTCAATCTTATTTAATATATCATAGCCAGTCTCTTCAATTACTGACAGATATTGAGTGGCACACGCATTTGGTCTTAGTAGATCCATATTGAAATCTCCGAACACTATGGTTCGTTTTCTAGTTTCTAGCTGCAATGAATATATTTCTAGGAAATCTTTTATGTTTGTGTCGCCTGGTTTGTAGATACCTCCAATATGCAGTGCAAATTTCGGTAGATATATCCATAGGCTATGGTTCCTATCCTTGTAAGTTTCCTCTGTAATTTCAAAAGCAATAGCTTCATGTATATAGATAGATACACCTCCTCCTTTACTGTCAGTTCTATAATTGTAAGAATGATTGTAGTGCGGTAAATTAAATAATTTTGCATTCTGTTCTGAAGTTATCCAAGTCTCGGTTAGTATTATAATATGAACAGTAGAAGGAATAGCCTTAAGTACACATTGAAGTTCTTCAAATTTTCCTGGTGCTCTAATACTTCTGACATTTGCATAAAAAAATTTAAGGAATGATGAGTTTGAAAGGATATCTTGATATTTACTTGAAATTTGGTACGTTATATTTTTAGCGTTGAATTGAGTAGTGGAAATGTAGTTAGCTACTAGTTTTTTGGACTGTGGTCATTTTTTGTAATAACAGTAACTCCTTTGATATATTTAATTGTAAGGTTGGATTCACCTTTTTGTTCACGTTGTTTCAGCTCAGCTTGCAAGTTTTGCACATAAACCCGTTGAGCTGGGGTTTGATCACTATAGATTTTAACATCCTTATGCAACTTCACGCGATTTTTCAATAAGCGTCTTGGTGTTTCCGAGGTATCAAATATTATTTTTAATGGGCGAGCCTTTTCTGCGAGATATTTTCCCAGCCTTACGATTTTCAGAGGCATTGGACAGTCTTGATGGATGCTTTTTAAAATCTGGTGAACTTCAACTATGTCATCACTTTTCACTTCTGAGCGATTAATCTCATTTTCTTCTTTTAAACCCACCATGATTATATTTTTTTCTCTTTGCAATCGGTCTTGTATTTCGGTAAAAATCTCTTGCTGTTTTAATTGTTGTTCGTAATTTTTTTCTTCCTTCTGGTTATCATTCTTAAGTTTATGGAGTTCATTTTCAAGCAGTATAATTTTATTTTGGGTGTGTGTATTTTCAGATATTATGTTTTCCACGGACTCATGCAGCTTTTTATATTCTAATGTTAGGTTTTCTGTGGTTGATTTAAGATCTTGAATATCTTGTCGAATTTCATTCCGCATTTTAGTAATATTTTCAATTTGTGTGTTCATAGCTTCTTTTATAAAGGTCATTATTTCACTACGAAATTCAGCTAGATCCCTCTTGAAGTCGTATTCCAAAGTATGAGGTCTCCTTTTTCTTGGATTTTTGTTAACTAGACCTTCATCTTCGTCATAGTTTGACAAATTAGACGTAGATCCACCACCGCTTTCACTCATCATTAACGAGGAGCGCGGTGGAGTACGCGGAAAACTCATAGTCACTAAAAAATTTAACAAGTGGTTACTAGCTCCCGGACTAGACAACCAGAACCAGTTACGGCAGCTTATCTTATTGGTCGGTAGGTCCACTGCCCGGGCGTATTGCGTAGTTTTAATTGTGCACTTTATGACTTATAACACAGAACTTAATTTAGATAAGTTACAATTTATATTATTTAAAATGATTTTAGCAAGTAAACAAGCACGCGTCCGCACGCTTCGACACACGACGACGAAGTTGCTAGCTAAGTGCGACCCACATTGCTAGCAATCTTTTAAAAAAAAAGTTACAAATATTCTAGCTGCAAGTCTATGTGAGTCGTGTGTGGAACAGTTACAAACGTTCGACGATCGTGTAAAAGAAACTCCGTCCAGTCAAACAAAGCGAGTTACTTGAGCGGCTACGGGCGGCGCGCGGGGGGCGCGGGGGGCGCGGCCGGCGACTTGAGAAATGATCCAACGTCTGTAACATCAGTACTCCGCTATCTACTGAACGTGTCATAAGATTTTTCGAGGTCATTGACGCGACGAATTCAAATAAAATAATATTTTCATGATAAAGTAGCAGCCTATTAATATTAGTATGAAGGATCAACCCCAGTAAGTTAGTAAGTATTAGTTTGTCTGATAGATATTTTATGTTTTCATTGGTGTTGAAGTTTCTCCTTTTTTTTCTAATTTAGTTGTCGCCCAGAAAAAAAAACTTTTAAATAAAATGTTAACTACTAAACAATAATGATAAACTACCTTCTACGAGTAGGTATAATAATATGTAATGTTCATAAAATGTTTTTTCTATGTTGTGACATTCTCACACAATTTCCCAGTCTCGAGATGACGAAGCTATTTTCAGAATTTTTTTTAATAACACTTAAACTGGAGTTAGAACTCAAAGTTGTCGGCATTTTTTGCGAAAAATCTTTAATCCAGATTAAGTGGTTAGGTTTCTTTTTCACAACCTTAAATGTTAGCATTAAGTATATTCAGTGAATTTTAACGTTGTGTTCATATTACGGTATTTACATAAATATACGATAACTTTGAGAAATGACCTTACCACTTAGGGTTCTTTTTGAAGATAATTTTGAACCCTAAAGTTTTTGTGATGAAAAGTTAAAGAAATAATTTAGTCCGTAGCTTTGTTGCGAATGTTTTTGTTATTTTTTATTAAAGGCAGATATTTTCCTATATTTTGTTGTTTCCATTCCCATATAGTATACTGTACACGATTGTTTGGTTCCTGCTCCCAATACTTTAGAATTTTAGTTGCATAATACTGCTCTATTTTTTGTAACTTAATTTTTGTTATTACTATTGTTTTTAGTTTTAAACTTATTTTTATTAAACATTGTTCTTGGCGCAAATGCATAGCATGTGGAAACTGTTTCGGATAATGTGTGAGATTTATATATCCTGTAATTTTTTTTTATATATTGTGTCTGTTTGTTTCCCAAATAGAAATAAATAAATAAATAAATAGAGCAATTTTTACTGTAATTAACGACCTCCGTAGTCGACCGGTTTTCAAGGTGTCGCCAGCTCTGAGATCCCGGGTTCGATCCCCGGACGGGTCAATGTAGCAAAACCCTTTTCAACATTGTCTCGGGTCTGGGTATTTGTTGTACCTTCGTTGTCTCTGATTCCATAACACAAATGCTTTAGGTACTTACTGTGGCTTCGGAGCAATATATGTGATGTGCACATTTATTTATAACGATACAGTATTGAAATACAATAGTCTTGGAATACTTCATATTCAAAAATGAGTTTGTTTTGGGTTCGTCACCTTAAAGTGAACTAAAAACAAATGAAACTTATCGCAAACAAATGCAAAAAGCAAAAGAATTAAAACGTTATTTATATAAAAGCGTTGATTCTGTCATTTGATTCAAACGATTTGTTCGAGTTGGCACAAAGCCTACAGAGGCATCGGAACTCTCTTCGCGATGAGTATCAAAGGGGGAAACAATTAATAGCCGTCACTAACAGCCATCGACTTTGTAAATCATGCCTTTATTTATGAAATAAATTGGTTCATTATACACTGATACCTTGTGGATTTGTTATTAATTAGCTTCCCGTGTTCAAGTTGAGTTTGTCGCCCTAGTAACTGTTGGCATAAAATGATCACTGTAGGAAGAGGCCGACCTTGGAGAGTCATCATGGTCTTAATGTTATATAATTATATAATATAATTGACTGAATCATTAGTTCTCTATGCTTGAATATGTCACTACTGTGTCTTCTTACTTCACGAATTAAGGTCACAGCTCATTACAACCACCCGGCACCCACTCCGCACCGACTCGCCTCCTGCGGTTAGTATTCTTTATATGGAATTGTATGGGCATGCGCTCACTATATCAACTCCGTAGCGTCACCAGATCGCCTCGGTTATAAGCCCTTCACGCGCGGACGGCGGGTGGACCACTCGGTGACAACTCGCTGCTCGAATGCTTGCCTTGCGTTGACAGGGCGTTGCTTACGCGCGGGTTCCGAGTGGACCGCGCGCTACCTGCGATTGATACACGCGAGGACGATACTTGGCGATGATTTTTTTTTTTGTTTCAAGCGCGATAGCTATGATTGCCAATTCACGGTTTGTAAAATTTGTGAAGACCTAGTGCCAATTATTAAAAGACTACTCGAAAATTCTTGGACCAAGCGGCGTCCACTCGTTGACCACTCGGCGTTCACTCGTTGACCGCGTGGGGTCCACTGGTTGACCGCGGGACGTTTATTGGTGATACCGCGACGTCCACCCGTGGACTACCTGTCGACAACGAGTGGATGCCGTGCGACGAGGCGGTGCGGGGTGGGTGCCGGGTGGCTCTAATGAGCTGTGTCCTTAAAGCTTTAAAGTCGTATTGTTTTCAATATTTATTCTGCTATTCGAGACGGAGGCGAATCCAACCAACCAAGGATCATGAACATCGGTGCGCCCGTTCTTGAGATATAAATGTTGTAACAAAACAGACTTGGTTTTAAGATTATTAATTCAAATAAGATAAATAAAATAAAGACCAATAGAAAAGAAGAAAAATGAACCTCAGGCAGGACTCGAACCATTGACTCCTGGTTAGGCGCTTTACCAACCAAGCCACGGGGATCAGAAGACTTGCCTGTGATTTCAAATTCATCCTCTGTACTTTACACATCTTCAGGGACGACGTATTTTTCCTGTCTACCATTATGTATTTAATTACTTATATCATATTCTATATTCGCTTCGCATGTATGAAATAATAACCTTTAACAATCATGAATACTTCCAAAGGGTGACATTGGTCCTACTCGTCTGTCTAAGTCTAGACTGTTCTCATTAAAACTGACCTTCAGCGGTCACTTCAGCCTACTAAATAATGGTTGCAAAGCTTACACCTATGATTGCATAGACCACAGCCTAGCAAAAGCAACAGAGAGGTGCAAACTACTTCGGCTGGAACTGACAGCCGGGATTAATTGCGCGCCCGTTCTCACACCACTAGCGAACCGACCGCAACTAAAATAAACAGTAAAGAACTAATTAATTAATAGAAAATAGTTAACGAAGGATTAGCTAAGTTTTATAAGATATTGATTTAATTGAGCTTTAATATTAATTAAGTAGAAACTGATCATAAACTTGGTGAGGTTAAATCCAAGACATGGTGGTTTATTTTGTAAAGAATAACGAATATTTTTAGATTTCTGCGAAAAACATGTGATTTTTAGAAATCGATTTGATTCTTGAGGGTATAGAAAACTCTTTTTTGGATGTAAATAGTTTCAGCCCGTATTGCAATAATTATGTGACCAAACAGGGTTAGCAAACTAAGTATTGTTTTAAAACAATAGGTAATACTTTTTCTCAAAAAAATGCTTAAGTACGTGATTGTAAAAACAATAAATACGAAACTGGCAAATAATCTAAAATGGAAATAAAAAGACAAATCTAAAAATCCTAACTTTTGCTCAATGTATTGCATGGACTTGCAGTTTCTTTTTCACAACTGCATTGCCGTAGAGCCGAATATTTTCAGTGTTAAAACCGTTATTCAGCCCAAATTGCACCTCCATAGTGCGGCTGAAATATACTTTGAAATATTCCCGAAAGTTAGATTGTTATTGGGTGGTGAACGGATAGTGTTCCTGGTAAATTCCGTTTCGTGTTTTTAGTTTGCTATAAACTTTTAGATTGTAGTTGAAGTCTGTTTATAATAATTCAAATACGGTATTGGACAGACTGTTTAATAACGATATTCCAAAATAATAATTATTACGTTTTGTCACAAGGCATGCTGTTATTTATTTAGTAAGGTATCAAATCATGTTAATAGGTGACGTAGGTTTATGCAGGCGCGAGGTCCCTCACGCCTGTTCTCGGAAGGAGTGAGAGATGGCCACTAGACACCCACCCCTCTAGAGCCAAGCAGTCAACTCCAGGCAGTCTTCGGTCTCTACGGGACCCCTGTCCCGTAGAGACCGAAGACTGCCTGGAGTTGCAGTTGTAGCAAGGGCAAGAATAAGACCGGGGTTTTTTTAGTCGGTGCAAGTCCGACATATCACCACGCTATGCCCTCAGCGTGACTTGAAGCTATAAGCGTTTCAACGCGGCAAAAAAAAAAAGTATGAGGCAGCCCCAGTAAGTTATTAATAATACTTGATTTAAATATTTTAATCTAACAAGCTGCATTTTATGTACAATAATTGGCGTCCAGCTACCGAAACTCAACAAGCAAAAAATTTAATCTATTTAAAAAATATAAGTTACTCGCTTAAGTCCGTCTTCACCAAAACTAGCACTCAAAAATCTCAGCAGCATCTCAAAACCCCTCGTTTTTTCCACTGGCAACATAAATCCGCAGCGGAGTGCTCAGGTAGGCACAAAAAGCTTTCATTTCACTCCACGACTTACAGTTATTTACGCCCAACCAAATTGGTTTCTCGTAAGTCCAGTTTCATATTCCATTAGGGTCGCCATTATGTTTCGGTTGCAAATTATGGCTGCAGTATTTAACGACTTAGGGCTGAATTATTCAGTTTAGCTGCGTGGTTAATATTATATGCTTAAAAAATTATTTTGTTCGAGTTTTTCATGACTGACCTGTCCTAATATAGATTTTCTTTAAACCTACCTCAAACTTCAGTCTTTCATATATTTATGTTCATATACGTTTCCATGTGTAACTTGGTAACCCTTGTGAAGAGAAAATAAAGAATTTGTAATTAAATACAAATTGTAGAAGGAAAAACTTAAACCTCAGGCAGGACTCGAACCTGCGACCACTGGCTTGACGCGCCAGTCGCTTTACCAACTAAGCTACCGAGGTCACTCCCTGGAAGTTTAAATTTCTCCTTCTACTTATGACGTCTTTATAGGGCGACGTATGCGACATCTAGTGAACCTACCTTACGGTTGGCCTCACTGACTCTGATTAACAATGTGTTAATTAGAAGTCCGAGAGATGGCGCTGGCCCAATACTTATTATTTTTAATTATTTATACACATTATCGCATGTGTTAGCGAATATTTGTAATTAAATACAAATTGTAGAAAGAAAAACTTAAACCTCAGGCAGGACTCGAACCTGCGACCACTGGCTTGACGCGCCAGTCGCTTTACCAACTAAGCTACCGAGGTCACTCCCTGGAAGTTTAAATTTCTCCTTCTACTTATGACGTCTTTATAGGGCGACGTATGCGACATCTAGTGAACCTACCTTACGGTTGGCCTCACTGACTCTGATTAACAATGTGTTAATTAGAAGTCCGAGAGATGGCGCTGGCCCAATACTTATTATTTTTAATTATTTATACACATTATCGCATGTGTTAGCGAATATTTGTAATTAAATACAAATTGTAGAAGGAAAAACTTAAACCTCAGGCAGGACTCGAACCTGCGACCACTGGCTTGACGCGCCAGTCGCTTTACCAACTAAGCTACCGAGGTCACTCCCTGGAAGTTTAAATTACTCCTTCTACTTATGACGTCTTTATAGGGCGACGTATGCGACATCTAGTGAACCTACCTTACGGTTGGCCTCACTGACTCTGATTAACAATGTGTTAATTAGAAGTCCGAGAGATGGCGCTGGCCCAATACTTATTATTTTTAATTATTTATACACATTATCGCATGTGTTAGCGAATATTTGTAATTAAATACAAATTTTTCCTTCTACAAAGTTCTAAAAGTTTTTCCTTCTACAATTTGTATTTAATTACAAATATTCGCTAACACATGCGATAATGTGTATAAATAATTAAAAATAATAAGTATTGGGCCAGCGCCATCTCTCGGACTTCTAATTAACACATTGTTAATCAGAGTCAGTGAGGCCAACCGTAAGGTAGGTTCACTAGATGTCGCATACGTCGCCCTATAAAGACGTCATAAGTAGAAGGAGAAATTTAAACTTCCAGGGAGTGACCTCGGTAGCTTAGTTGGTAAAGCGACTGGCGCGTCAAGCCAGTGGTCGCAGGTTCGAGTCCTGCCTGAGGTTTAAGTTTTTCCTTCTACAATTTGTATTTAATTACAAATATTCGCTAACACATGCGATAATGTGTATAAATAATTAAAAATAATAAGTATTGGGCCAGCGCCATCTCTCGGACTTCTAATTAACACATTGTTAATCAGAGTCAGTGAGGCCAACCGTAAGGTAGGTTCACTAGATGTCGCATACGTCGCCCTATAAAGACGTCATAAGTAGAAGGAGAAATTTAAACTTCCAGGGAGTGACCTCGGTAGCTTAGTTGGTAAAGCGACTGGCGCGTCAAGCCAGTGGTCGCAGGTTCGAGTCCTGCCTGAGGTTTAAGTTTTTCCTTCTACAATTTGTATTTAATTACAAATATTCGCTAACACATGCGATAATGTGTATAAATAATTAAAAATAATAAATAAAGAATTTGCTTATTATTTATAGACAGAGATCGATCCGTCAAGGTTGTATATAATATCGGGAGTTCTAAATTGCCATCACTCAAGTAGTAACCTTACACCCCAACAATGTAATTATTTAAAACGGCCATTTCAGATTTTGAGAACCTTTTCATCTTACCCAATATCCGGTGCACAAGATGGCAGCCCTAACCATGTTTCTCCGCGTAACGTGAGTGGTCGCCATTCGAGACATTGTTAATCAGAATAAGAATTTGCAATATTAAACGAGGAAGGATTGTTAAAAGTTTTAACGATCTTAAATAGGAAATAAATGAAGAAGAATTTACGTAATATTCGATAGATTGGTTATTTGCGATAATGATGTAACTATAACTCGAGAGGTTTGTTAATGAGGGACTTTCCGTCCGTTATTAAAAGGCAGTCGAGTACAATCTGCGGAGTAATAGGCTCAGTAACTGTGTTAAGAGGACTTCAGTTGTTGCTTTGCTCGTTAGCGTTACTTTATTAATTGAATTCTTATAATGGATGTCCTTAATTTGACATTTTTTGCTCCGTTGGAGATTATGTTTTAAAAGTTTTGGGTACCGGAATTTTAATTATCTCAGTTTTAGTAACAAGTGTCTGTCTTCGTGATGAATGATTCCAAACGAGATTTGAATATAAATATTTAGTAATAATATTTATTAAATAAATATGTAACTAAGATTAACGTTATAAAAAGTGTTTGCAAATTTATTAATCCCGTTTCCGACTCTATTATTTTATACAGGAAAATTCTCCGATTCTTCCCAAAATTATTAATCGAAGTTAAAACAAACTAGGTAAATTTGTTCTATTGCATCGCCTGCTGTCAGAACATTTAAATTTAAACACGATTTTATATATTGTGTATCTTCTACAAGAGCAACAACACAACCTGGGATGGCTATGTGTCCGTAAACCGTCAATTTCATGTTATGATAATAAGTGTTATGATCATTTATGTATCCCTAAATAAACATCCGACCTTTTTGATAATCTTTATTACACATAGTAAATTAAACAAAATAAACAAATCGTCCCTTTTCCGAGGATAATGCTGCTCTTATGTGTAAATTTATAATTAAGTGTACAGTTTTTGTAATCATCTGGATGGGTTTCATTTAAAAACGCAATCATGGTACTGAGTACACCAGGTTATTTTTGCTGTTCCCATCACTTTTATTTGCTCGGCTTAAGATCTAAAATTGCGTGTTTCAGGAAATGTTTACTTGGTCGACGTCTAAATGAGATAGGAAAGGGTATAACAAGATCAAATTAAATTTTTGGAGTTCTCGTAAAATGCATGTGTGCTTTATGTGTATGTGGTGTAATCCTAATGTGTATGAATACTGTTACTTATATCTTGTGAAACTTTATGATTCCATATTAGATAGACCATCCCATCACATCTCACTGTCGCACTGTATCTCGAGCTCACTCTCCTCTGTGTCAAATGCACGGTACAATCAACGCCCTGCTTGTTGCTGCACCTGATAGTGATATCTTTGTTGATGAATGGTGTGCCATACTAGCAGCATCCTTAAAGATTTGTGAGAATTTGGATTAGCTCTGTACAGTATACTATGATTAATTTCCGCTGGTTTTCGAGCTTATTCGTTACAAACATAAAATATACAAGTCTCTACTTATAATATTAGTGTAAACTACTTTAGATTTTGATTCTAGATAAAAACATAATACATGCCTGCAAACCATAATATCCTATTATAAATGTGAAAGTGTGGATGTTTGGATGTTTGTTACTCAATCACGCAAAAACGGCTGAACGGATTTGAATGAAATTTGGCATGCATGTAGCCTTTGACATGGAAAAGAATATAGGTCTAATTAGGATAAAAGGTATACCTTTTATCCTAATTCCTTAAGTAGTTCCCGAGGGACGACCCAATCCTGAAGTCGTGGGCAGAAGCTAAAATAAAATATTTTTCAGTATTTGAAAGGCTTCTAGTTAAAAAAGTTATCAAGAAGTTTGGAGTGTACTCTACACTTCAGTCTTGACCTTTTAGTGCTTGTTATGATCAATATTATGAACTTTGAATACCTAACTTTGTCTTGAAAGGTTTTAATAATTCAAAAGTAAACTTGAAGTTCTGAAGTATTTAATAAACAGTCGATTGCTCTCTATTTCTCTGACCTCTGGAAACGGAGAGTTAAAACACTTCAGTTAAGTACAAAAACAAAAAAGGTTTACAGCTTACATTACAAGTAAACGTAAGTACTTTTATTTACTGAATCTTATTCTGTTAAGTGAATTAGTACAAGCTCCAGAAGATAACATAAATACTAATAGACCTATATAATAGAATAAGGCGACCTCCGTGGTCGAGTGGCGTACAAACCGGTTTTCTTGGTGTCACCAGCTCTGAGGCCCTGGATTCGATCCCCGGACGGGTTGATGTTGAAAAATCACTTTTCTACATTGTTTCGGATTTGGGTTTTTGTGGTAACTTCGTTGTCTCTGGTTCCATAAGTGCTACTTACTTTGGATCCGGAGCAATGTATGTGATGTCGTCCACATTTATTTTTTATTTATAGGAAACATGAGTGTATGTAAATATATCTAGATAAACTACACAATGAAGAATACTAGATTCAGAGCTAGTACAAGCAGGTCTCATAAATTACACCTATTGGTTAGGTTAGAAGGGTAAAAGTCTTATACACCATTTATAATAAGGTAGCGGACTAAAAAAATATATCAAATCCGTAAGTTAATAATAAAAAACTATTAGAAACATATTTTTTAATTATTTTTCATTGTCTAAAACCGGACATTAGTTTGCATAAATATGTATTATTCAAAGTTTCGTCATTCACAAAGATGTCCATTGTCCAACCACCTGAAGTAACAAGGCGACCACGTAATTCGTCGTCATCAGGCCAGACTGTCCAATCTGTAGGCGGACGTGATCTAATTAGTGAGCAAATGAAACGGCCGCCGGATAAACAGGACGCTGTGTAGGGAGGCTGTAATGTATCTGATTCAGAGGTACATGAGAACGATGGGACCCTTTTTTGTGTTGTTCTAATTATGCTTCGAAGGGCATGGTTCTGTTAGTGTGGGGTTTGGGTGAGAAAAAGTGGCAAGGCTTGTTGGTTACTGTAATTTGTTTAAAAGGGTGAGCGAATTAGGAAGCTGTCTATTATGTCGACGTTCAAAAAGTTTTGCTTATATTACCATACTACTATTACTACCTTTTATTAAGAACAGCAAAAAGGCGGTGTTATGAGTTAGATGGCTTTCTTGAGAATTGGGAAAGTCGAAAAACCGAAATAGATGGAAAGAATCGAGGCATTTGCTCTGCAGTGGGACAGAACAAGCTTATAATAAAATAATAAAGTACAATAATATACAAAGTTTCACAAAACTATTGATTGTTTCAAATAGCTTTCAACCTTGGTTCTTTGATAGTTTGTACCGGTCTAGAAAATAACTCCTTGAGTCGTCATATCACATTTAATTTTGAGGGCGTAACCTCTATATATCAACCATCTATTCTATCCGTCATCATTCTTTAAGCAAAAACCGTTTTTTTCTACATTCGTATTTTTCTTTCTACCAATCTTGACACTTATAGTTGTACACACAGCCAATTACAAATATGTGTGTTTATAAACGGAAGTATATGCATGTTTTATCGTAGTAACTCGTTTTACTCACACACTGGCGTTTAGGTAATTGTTACCGACAGCTTTGTTGGTGTGCCTGCATACTTATCTTGTTTGCCGTGTAAACATAACTCCCGCATACAATACGGTGTCCGCACTAATTAATGAGCTCCACTAAGTATATAAGATAATGCCGGTATAAGCTGCTCCGTTATCATCATCAGGCAGTTTGGAAGACGTCCAATGTACCATAATCCTATCTCACCGACCGCTAATTGCAGACAGGTCACACATTACGTAATATATGATGAATATTGCATGCAACCTCATTATCTAAAGGTGAATAAGCGGCGGTAGCCTAATGGCTAGGGCGTCGTACTTGCGATCATGTGGTTGCGGGTTCGAATCCCATCCATTACACTACCGACGTGAACCCACTCGTAACACAAGCATCTTAGCTTAGCACGAGGGGTTAACGAGATTACTAGTAATGTGCGACCCACATTGCTAGTAATCTTTAAAAAAAAAAGAAAAAAAAAATGTTTATTATCAATTAATAAATTTAGTAATGGATTAGAAAGAAAGAATGTTTTCTCTTCAAAACCAAATAATTGTATTTTAACTTCACAGGGAAACATACATACAAGTCACTCACAGCGTTAGATATTCTTCTCGATGGCTGTAGCTGATTAATTATTCAACTATCATCGGATACAATACATACATTTTGCATGTCGAATGTTTAAAGATTTGTATGCCCACACTGAGCCTAAAACTGAGACTATTTACGATGACATCTTAGAACTGAAATTATAATTATGTATATTTGCTTCCAATTCGAGGAAAACCCGAATAACCTAGTCCTTGTTTTCATCAGCACTGCCTCAACAAACCTGTCTGGTGCTATCTAACAATCTGTGTAGATTTAGTGGCGCCCCCCGGCGGTTGCCACGCAACTCACGTCGCTTCATTAAGACGTCGTTGACTAAACAACTGGCAGTTTAAGGCGCCGGTTATTGTTAACCAAACTGTCTGAGGTGAGCGTGGTTAGTGCAATGAACTTCGAAATATAGGAAGGTTGTTTTGGAATTATGGTATAATTATTTCGGATAACGAACACACACTACATAATTATATAACCTATAGAACATACTATATGAAATATGCTGTATGATGTTATTAAAAGTTTTGACACGGTCCGTGAGGTGCAAAGTCGTGAAGCAAAATAAGATAAAGGATTGTAGTAAGGAAACTCTCTTTTAAGAAAAAAAAAAAGGTTTATATGAAGTAAAGGCATGTCCTTGAACTTGCTAATAAAAAAGAATAATCAATCAAAATTAAGCAAAAAAAAAAAAATATTGTTTCTGTACAATTTAGTTAGTTTATTTTAAATGTTTAAGTATAGTGAAATAAACAACCGGATCAGATAGAGAAAGGATAAATAAAATTAAATATGAGTATTGCGAATGCTAAAACGCAAACTATATCTCGTTTGAATTTGAATTCAATTTGAAGCCTCAGTCCGCAGCGGCAGCACAAATAAAAACAAACAACTCTCGACTTCAAAAACTCTGATTTTAATCTTCAACAATCTCATCTCTGAGCTAAGTATTTGATTTTCTAAGCATGTAGACAGATTTGAGTCTGAAGTCAAGATCCTAGAATCAGAATCAGAATTTTATTTGTAAAACAACGGTGCATAATATTCTTAGTAAGTCATACATGTGTAAATGTAAAATGATATAAAATAAATTCTATGGAATAAGCCGGTTCTGTTTTCTTCATAATTAATTACTTTTGTACCGGTAACTGAATCACCTAAACAGATTAAAAAATTGTAGGAAATTATCGACGACAAACTTTTTTCTGTTTGATAGTACCTAGGTTATTAAATAGGTATGTACTTATATCGCTTTCTTATTTTTTTCAGATAAAAAATAGCTTTTGGATTAAACAAATTATGTCCTGTTTAGCAAAGTTTGTTTAAGAAACACATCACCTTTAGAATATCACTTTCCCAAATATAGTTAGAAAACAATAGGTACCTCAAATCTGAGCGCAGCTTAACATAATGTTCACATAATGTGTACCCGGTTTATCCTCATAAGTCCCTAATGAAATACAAGTTGAAGTGCATAGCGGCGTCAAACTCTCGTCTATTCCCACAAATTGTATGCAAATTCCTGCTAAATGGTTTTTTCCCCGTATCTCCTTAATATGCCTCTGGTCGTTTTAAGCATTTCCATTTTAATTTCGGCGAGTTTGGGCTGTGCGCGCACTGTGGCGGTGCTTACGACTACGTGTGAATATTCATGTTTGCCAAGAATTTGGAGGATTTTGAGACGCGTCAGTGGTTTTGTTTTGTCTCTTTTTGTTCGGGGTTTATAAGATTTTAATAATATGCGGCTGCTCCGGGTTTGGTGGAGGAAAATTGTTATTATTAAAATACGTATTACGTAAACAAATAATATATAATCATTTCGTTGGTGCTTATTAAATTTTGAGGTAAATATTGAATTTTTTGATACTTGTGAGATTTTCATTACTGTCGTCGCTCCTAACATGAATATGTATTGATTGTCAGCCTATTAAAGTTAAGACATGTTTATATTGCACCGATAAGTTTTCGAACTTAATACAACAGAAAATATAACAGTCTCGATAGCTGTAATACCTGAGCCACACGTGCTGACCGTAAATATTGTAATTTATGTTGTGCATTTCGAACTCCAGACGGAGTGCACTAACTGTCACGGAGAGAGCTACGCCCGGCACGTGGGCAACCAACAGTTCATGTAACTATATCGACTGGCGAGCACAATGGACCATGTTACATAAAAATATCGGTTTTCTAAGCAAATTGGAAGAGTAATATAACATTTATATATTGACTTATTGTGAAAGGTTCTTTGTGATATTTTGAGTAAATTTTACTTATGTATAAGGAAAATGTCTTTTATTGCCACAATACTTTATTTTCAGAAGAGTTTTTTATAGGCACTTCAAATGGACTGGCCAAATAAGCAGACGAAATCAAAGTTCTATCAAGTAAACCCGAATGCTTTTTTAATAGCAATGTTGATTTATTCAAAAACATGGCAAAATCACATTCAATAAAGACGTATAATGCGTTTCTAAAACAGTAATCAGCCATGTTAATGGTTTCGTTACACCTTAGTGTACGTGAGCCCTTACCTTCGTTTCTAATTCCGGCGTCACGAGAAAATTATTATTGGTTCCGAGCTTTTAAGCCGGGTTTTGGTGCTCGCTGAATAAAAAGTAAATAGGTGTAATATTGAGCCAGGGGAATTACTCCTGTGGCTCGAGCTCCCCAGGAGATGGACTGTTCATGAGCTAAAGTGGATTTTTATTGCTGCAGAGTGGGGAAGTCGTATGGCTAGCTTTTATGATTAAATGGTTCGTGTTTTTACGGTTCCAAATGGAAATGTCATCATACCTGTAGTTCCTGTATTTCAGGTTGGATAATTTAAGCTTGGTTATGCTATGCTGTTATACTAGCACTAGTCTAGTTTCGAATACAGTTTAGTAAAAGAACGTGAATTTATAGTATCTCAAATCGGTTATATTTATGAATAAGACTAGTTTCTGCCCGCGTGGGCGTCGGTTATCGTGGCAAATGCCTATAACCTTCCTCAATAAGTGGGCTATCGAACATGAAAAGAATTATTGAAATCGGACCAATAGTTCCTGAGATTAGTGCGTTCAAACAAACAAATAAACAAACAAACAAACTCTTCAGCTTTATAATATTAAGTATAGATGGACTTGTTTTATGATAAGTTATAAAGTACACGATTTATGGCTATATACATCGGTTCGGCGTTAGCGTAAAACCCAAATTATTATACATAAGTGAAGTAATTATGTAATGAATCATAGTTCCCCGTAAATAAATGAATATTTTTATTATAGTGCCATAAATTCGGAATATAACAGGTAAGTAATCCACGTTAATTGGTAAGTCGTTACAAAATTGATTTGATTTGGTAAAAGTTATTTACCGATACTATAAGGAGGTTTAAGTGCGAGCGGGAGTACTCAAAACGTAAATAAGAAGTATTAATAATTCATTTTTATCATGATTCAATGAATAGGCAAGTATAGAATAAATATACTTTATTGTACACAAAATTTTACACAAATTACTTACACGAAGAAAAGAAATCTCAATAAAGTTGACTGCACGGGTAGCCGAGTGGTATTAAGTCACCACGCTAATTACCACTGTGCTCGACGTGCTGCGGGTTCGATCCCCCCAATGGGACAAGCATTTGTGTGGTCCACAGATACTTGTTCCACCCAAGGATGACCCAAGGATTAAATTCCTTAGAGAGGGCGTCGTTTAAAAAAAAATAGGTTAGAGTCTAACTAAAGTCAAACCGTAATCACTTTGCTGTTTGTGCATAATACTAAGTTTCGACTACATAAATCCAATAAAAACAACTTCCCTAATTAGCCTTTTAAGGTGAAATGAATTTATTTACCAGTAGCCTTGTTTATGCTCTGTGTTTGTAGAACTAACATCAAATTAAAACTTTTGCCACCATTAGATCAATAAAAACCCTAACAAATACACAAGGAGTTCTTTAAATATTAACAAACTTATTAAATCACTTTCGCATTTTGAGGGATTTGTCGTTGTCTACCCCATTGAGGCAAGATAATGAGTTTTAATCCCATAATTATACTTGAACTCAACCCCTATAGATGAAACAACTGCTTACAACCCCTTTCGGGTTTACAAAGGTTTTTGATTCCAACCCACCCTCGATTAAATTTGTGTCAAATGTATTGTGGCGGCCATTTTTTGCGAGTAATTTGGGTAAAGGTGAATTAATTGTTTTGTTTTGGGTTCCATTGATGATAAATTAATGTTGTTCATTTTACCTTTTTTGCTCAATTTGTCAATGTTGGTCGCTCCGTGAGATGTGTTTGTTTTTTTTTCTAAAATTGTATTCTAATATGTGGTTTATTATAGTATTACAAGTAAAAATTAGAATGTTCATATAATATTATGATAAACGTTTTGGCATGGACGTTATTATGTCCATTTTTTATATCAAGTACAAATGTGTCTACGGCGTAGCACCGCAGAGTGCTACGCTGAAGTGTTATTTAACAGTAATATTTAGATCATAGCCTTGTGTCTAACTTCACGAATACATTAATTAATAAATCCATTTAACGTTTTATTCAAAAAATATTTTCAATTAAAGTTCCTGTTTTATTTGCGTGTTCATTTTCTTCTTCATAAAACGACGACTAATGTACATATGTTGGATAATATACATAGTATAATGTAGGTATCATCTCTCTAAGAATGCAACACTGTTCCCCGCGATATTTACACCTGCATTACACTGTGTACCACACAGCTTTGCTATGCTTCTTACAATACCACACAGGTGAATACAGAAGAACCACTATTAATGTAGGCTTCTAAAATGCTTTGGCTTGGACCTTCAACTTGAAACATTTGAGATTCGAAGATTTTGGACACTGTTTGGTGCATGCCTTAGTAGAAAATATAAAGTAAGACCAATTTACAAAAAAATAATCGCATCATCATTTTTGTCGCAGGTTAATAATACAGTTTATTTTTCAATTCAATACATTAATAAATACATTTCACTGAAAGGGTTACACGGGAGTGCCGGCAGAGGTGAAAACTAGCAAATAAAAATAGCATTAATAGATGCACTTTGTTCAATTTCCATATTTTAAACAGTTTAAATACACGAATTTCAAGTATTATATTTTTGCACAGCGCTGCTAAAGAAGTATTCACTCCAAAACATTTTCACAAAAATGACACACACCCATTGATATGTTTTCTATGCTGACACCGGATGACATCTTACACTCGCGTAAGCGCCCTGCGCCGCATCTTAGGATCAGTCACGTGACCCCTGACGCGAGTTTAACATTTTTTATCCATCCCAAAAAGTGCACAGCCGCTAAAGAAGTTTCCACTTCATAAAATCGTGCGGTGTGGGCTTTCTATAGTTTGTTACATAGTGGTAGTTTCAACTCCTCATTCCGTTGCACTGAAATAACTGGGATTTATTAGTGCGAGGTGAGAGAAATATACCGCGTGCCACAGATAACACCGGTATTAAGATGCGGGGTTATATTCACTCTTCATTCATGTTTGTATATTCTAGATATTATGTTTAGGTTAAAACCTTAGCTTTAATTGCTAGGTTGGTTTGGCTTTAAGGTAATACTTTGATTAACTTGTACATCATTACAATGTATGTAATTTTTATAATGAATACAATTAAAACGGCTAATTTTGAGACTTTACTAGTAACTATAAAATCTATTTGTAAAATAACGGATTTATGTACACTAGGTTGCAGGTTCAAACCCAGTACAGGCAAGTACCAGTTGACAAGTACAAGTTATTTATATTAAATAAGACAAATACGTTTATTCAATTTAATAAAGGTAGAAGGCAAACAAAGAGATGTTTAGCGATGCAACTTTGAAAAGCAATTTGTATCTTAGCTGCGGTGGTCCGGGATAACATTAACAAAGCCCAACTAGTTTGTCCCGGGGCTAATTATACTGGCGGTCCGTTCCCGGACTGGTTGGAATAACTCTTTGAGTTCTCCGGACAAGTGTTGCTTTAGTTGTTTTACTTACGAAATATGATTGCTGGCAGGTGTAAGGACAGATGTTCCAGGGAAGGTTTCGTTAGATCAACGATTAAACATGCGAATAAAAAAATATGACTTTATGCATGTCTAAGTTGATGCACAGACAAATAAAAATTATGTATTCATTTTTCATAATTTTTGTCGCGGCCCAGAAATTTTGCTACAAGAACTACATTATCATTAGCTGTTTATTCATGTTCAACCTATGCTGAGCCAGCGTTGGGAAATTAATAAATTATTATAAAAGCAGATAGCATAATATATGCATTTCAGCGCACCTTGACTCTAGGTGCGCTGAAATGCATATATTATGCTTTAGTTTTAAAGTTAACGTTTTTAAAGCGCCTATTTTAGGTTTACTAGAAATGAAATGAGTTAACTTGCACATATAACCGAACAGTCACGAGCACAAATATGTAAACACATAGCGAAATTGTAAAACTTATTTATCGAGAAGTTTTTGTTGAAACTCAAAATCAAAAATACGTACATGATTTGAGAACTGTTATAATTTTATGTTGTTAAATGATTAAAAGTTGAATTGATGGTGAGTTCCTGTCAATTTATACAATACACTTGTTTTACAATATCGCTATGTGTATAGGTACATATTTATCCTCGTGACTGCACCTGTAGACACATACTGACAAAATAAAGTAACTTCATAGTTAAGCAATTCTTAAATCATACTGCAGACTATTCATAGTATAAGATCCATAACGTTCAGCAATAACTTCTTACCTTATCAATGGATCGTTATTGAAACGGATCTGTAACAGCATCCATTGTGTGATCCTGAGTGCTGGTGACAGAACATGGCGGCCTGAAGTATGCCCTCATATTTCATCTCCGCCTCGGGTTTAATTACTTGGAATTAATTTGTGCGTTCGCTGTTGAAGATATCTCCAGGTACTAATGTTACTCTATCATAGTTATAGGTAACGTGACGGGAAAGACGAAATATAATTGGCTTAATATCGAAACGAAGTAATGCGTAATTCTATTGTATTAACACGGGTAACTCACAAGTTGTAAGAGTGTTACCGAAATATCTACCCGAAATAGGTAAAGATTTTTGTAATCCGACTTCATATTTGATGTCCGAATATGAATTCGTTTTAAAAAAAATCAGATTAAAACTGACAATTCAGATTAGACAGCATGCTTAAGCGATGTATCTTAAAATCTAGATCTAGAGAGTGTGGTACTTAGATATAATCTCCCAGAATACGGTGACACGTCTGTTATTGTTCTTGCTGCCGAATAATTTTTGATGTAATAAATTGAGTAAAAAAAATATTAACTTCTTTTAAGCTGAAATAGTATTAATCAACTCTATACCAGATGTACTCTTCACCTCTTTTGGATTGATATACCCTATCGGTGACACCCTGTATACTTCAATATACAGCTATAGAATTTCTTTATTTGAAAACATTAATCAGTGGGTTTGGATTGTTTTTGCATTGTATAGCCCAATACTCGTCAACGTTTATACATCACACTACTTGCCATGGGAAAAACGTAAGGCGAGTGAATCCGTGGGCACAGCTAGTATATAACTAGTAGATATACAAATATTTTATTATATTATTTAACTACCTAAGCGGTTGGTTGGTGATACATTGAAATCACATATAAATGAACGTAGGTACAGTAGACTAGAATATTTGTAAAAGCAAAATAATATTGGGACCAATACCTACAGGAAAAATATTTCAAACTTATTAATTTTGTTTAATTATTTTGTGAATTATTTAAAGTATTCTGTTCAGGTATTAATCAGTACATCTCAACGTCTTAATAATGCGAAGTTGAAAACATTCTTGAATGAAGAGGGACCGGGTGTGGAGGACATAACTCATCGTGTCAGGAGCACGCACCGCTGTGGCAGCCAGCCAACAGTTTTAACTTTAATTTATTTCATTCTCACCATCGCATTGCCATGGGTGAACGAATAATTTGTGAAAAATGTACTTAGTTTACCTACTGATAATTTGTATTTTGTTATTAATAGCACACATGATGTTCAAGACATCATAATCGTATCATTACCATTTACGGTAACTCTAATTTCCTTTCAAAAACCTAATAATACAAATATGATAATAATAATGCCGGCCTATAAATGTCCTACTGCTGAGCACAGGCCTCTTCCCATATTGAGAAGGAATAAGCATTGATCACCACGCTTGCTCATTGCGGGTTGGCGATTTCAGATTCCAATTTTTGGAATCCAGGTTTCCTCACGATGTTTTCCTTCACCGTTTGTCAATGGTGTCTTAGAATAATTAAGAAAGTACATATAACTTTGAAAAAGTCACATTGGAACTTGCCCGGGTTCGAACCTGCAGCCATGTGCATTCGAATCCGGTCTTTGGACCCCTGGGCCACCACGACCACAAATAATACAAATATTATTTTTTTTAATCTTAAACCTACTTTCTCATTTAGAAAGTGTTAATTATTTCAACCTCACTATGACATGAATTTATTACCAAAATATTGTAGGTTATACGTCAGAGATCACAAAAAAAAAACTTACAGACATAGACTTTCTCCATTTTGGAACTGTCTGCAGTAATAAACCTTGTTTTGTTTGAAATTTGTAGTGACAGCATCTATACACACACACGCATAAAACGCGTCAAACTCTAACAAGGGGACCATTGAATAATAACTAAAGGGGACACATGCAGTTTGTGTGCGTATGATGGAGAAGCGCCTTCACTGTCAGATTGTTATCACCCATGCGTGGCCTACTTCACATTAAACATGAGCACCACAAACCTTAATATCGGTACTCCGCAAGCTAAGCACACGTGTGTAAACAGTTCATTGCTGGCTCAGTTTCAAACGAAACATTCCCATTCGAAGCCACAAAGTAATGGACATAGAGGGAATTACTGAGCTGTCGATGAGTGATTTAATGAGCAAAGGCTCGCAGTTCTAGTTTGTCGCGAGATTGATGATAGTGCTCACAGGAGGCTGTGTCGTTCGTGCATTCAATTTCCTCGTTCAGTAGATTATAAGCTTCAGATTGCGTAGAGCAGCTTTTGCTAGGTAATATTCAAGTAAATGAAAAACTCCTTATGTTATAATAACAAGCCAGTTATGGAATCCTAAGTCATTCAGATTAATTACCCTAATTCCCTAAGACTAAGTCATTCAGATTTATAAACCTGACTAGTTTTTGATCAGATCATTATTTTATGCTCATCCCAAACGAAAAACGAATTTAGATAACTAATAATATTTGATTACACATAAATGTAAAAAAACTTCTTTAATTGTGGGAAATTTCAAAATATGCAATTTCATTAAGAGGTGATGAAGATAAAATTATAAGGCCTCTTTGTGAAGTATCACTTACATATTTCATTTGCCGCATATATCGCGTAAAACAATCAAAAAGTAAATATTGTCGCGCTATTGCGATGCATACATACAATTTTTTTCAGCTTTTTATAGCTATTTGTTTCCATGAAACTTTTAGGTAATCTATTAAGTACCACACAGAGTATTTTGCGCATCCGAATCCTTTTAATGACAATGCAACGAAACCACTCTCACCTCACGCAACTATCACAGAAGTAACACTAAAATCACAAAGCATACTGCAACATGCACTCCTGGTATAAAGCTCTACACACATTATTGCGTAACCATGCACTGTGGCACGTATAAACTATAGGGTAACACTTGGTATTTAAAATAAAAATCTACATATTTGTCCGTCAGTTAGATAAATTTGACACGTATTTTTCCAATAAAAACAAAGATACAGCCCGTAAAGTCACAACGTTAGTAGTAAATTTTGCACCCAGTACCCAGAAAAAAACATGCGTGTCTAATATTTTTTTCCTTAAACATCAAAATGTATTCAATTTTGTCTACTAGTCTTAAACGTGACACTGATTTACTTAAAGTCACCCCTAGTCATTTCTCACATATATGAGTACGAACTTAGTGTCTCCCAAATTATTATATTTTCTAACATTACCACGATCAAAATACTAACTTTAAAACCATCGCGTTGTATGATTAAAATAAATAACGTCACGGGCATTGATGAGAACACGAGAACACGAGAACCCGAGACGAGTCGAACGAACGAGACTGACCACGGCCGGTGAATCCCGGTCGAAATGTCAAGCTTAAAAGGTTTGATCATACAAAATATTGAAGTTCTACAAGTCGTACAGATGTATTCGGAAATATCTGAAAACACCTGCAGCCCAAAAAAATAGTGCTAAGGTACATTCCAATGAAAAAATATCCCTTACCATTTTTAATTAGCTGATGTTAATTCTGTATGGTATGGTATCCTTTTTGGGAATGAACTTGTTGTTAAAACGAAAGTTGTTCGTTTCTATGAAAGTATTAAAAAATAACTGAGAATTACAGCACCTGTATAACCGTCAAACATACAACTTTCAATTAGATATATAACAACAATATACAACAAGCTTTACAATCCTACACAGGTCAACAGAACGCACACTCACAAGCGTTCGGCAGGTTTTTTATAGAGGCAGAGGTAGCCTCCAGGCTTTTAACGTTAACAGTCCGTAAGCACTGCAGGTCATGTCGATTCGAGTTTGCTCCACAAAGGCAGGTTTTCGGCGCAATTTTACCTGTTTCTGCTCTCTCCAACATAACAATTTGTTTGCCCTGCTGAAGCCTGGAAACGTTGGTTTTCACTGCACTTGTTAGAAGATTTCAGTTATAGGGGTTGCTTAATGAGGTTTTATTTAAATATCTCTTGTAAACTAAAATGTCTAATGAACTTTAACAGTTTAGTTAATCTAGGTAATTTATAGCTATGATAAAAAAAACACGCTATTGCTTTAGGAATTTTCATTCCAATATTATTAGTCATTTCATAATTTGCCTGCCTTTTCCCAAGCCATACGGGGTCGGCTTCCAGTCTTATCGCATTATGCTGAATACCGTATTTTATATGGAGTGACTGCCTATATGACCTTCATAACCTATTGCTAGGTAATACAATATCCCATAGTTAGACTGGTTGTCAGAATTGTAATGATTTAACGACTATCTAAGATCACTGTGTGATAGTCGGGACCAACGGCTTAACGTGCTTTCCGAGGCACGGAGAAATCTCGATTATTCACAAATGGTCACCCATCCACGGACCAACCGCGGTCAGCACGGCTTAACCATTATTATTGGTCAAACCGTACGGATTACACTTAGCCACGCGCGCCTCATTATAAGTCATTTGTAATTTTATCTAAAACGATTTTTAACATTTAATCCATATTTTATTTTTCTATTTTCAGTAGGTACATTTTCATTGCACTAGTTAGCTAGCATGGTGCAGTGCATGCCATATCTTATGTTCACGGCTAATTAATCAGGCGCTTGGTATCGTGCCACTAATGCGGCCGCACTGTTGTAGCCGCAGCATACAAAGCAAGCTCATTACGTCCACAACGTTATTATCTAGGTATCCAGATTTAATATTATCGATGTTCGATGAAATATGCGATTTAGATATCAACACAGAATTTTATCTTTAATCTATAAACTACAATACAATACACAAGCTTCAATTCAAAAGTTATATAGGTACATTATATCGCTTTGCACTAAAATGCTTGCAAATGTATTTCCCGGCTTCACACGAGTAGAACAGTAATAATTACCTATAAAGAAACTCAAAACTTTTCTTTCCATCTCTCTGTCTATTGCTGACTACATTTAAATCCATTGCGTGGTTTACAGCAAGCGTTCTGACAGCGAAAAAGACTTTGTTTTATGCTATTTAAAAATTGGAGATTATCGCTCGCAGCATCACTTCGGGTTAAGCGAACTACGAGTCCAGTTATCCCACAATAGCTACGATACGACACCCTACACATTTTATCTAAAAAAGTAGAAACAGTTAATTTATATAACCTATCAAAAAGGCAGTGTACATAATATACCTATCTACGCTAGAATCAACGATGAACATCGGCAAATAAACTCGGAGTAGACTCTACAATATTTTTCTTATTTATTTTATGAAAAGTGAATTATCCTGGGGTTGAATTTTGAATCGAACGATTTATGAAATGTTTAAAACAAAAACCAGACTAATGATGAACATGAGCTCATGATTATGGACCCCGGTCGGGTACGAAACTAGTCGGGCTGCTCCGATAAATATACGTGAGTAAAAGCCGGTTTTTGTTTTAAAATTATTTAACAAGCCTCACGAAAGATATTAAACAAGATTTAGGAAATTTCAATGTTTTTTCTTCCTGCTAAAAGAAACGACGAACCGAACATAGACTCTTAATATTATATGTTAGATGTAACATAGACCTATCTTAATATAAACCATATTATAAAACATCCCATGGATCAATTTATATAGGACTAGTTAAAAACGAGTGATTAGTTAACGAGGTAATAAGGTGCATAAAACTAACCAATTTACCCCAAGGAATATAAGTCGAAAAGGATTTTTTCATACAAAGTGACAGGTCACGTGACTTATGTTTGTATGAAAAGGTGATTTTCCATTTTAAGATTTCAACCTATGTTTCTTGGGAAAGAAGGTTCAGTTTTATGCACCTGATTGCCTCGTTGAATATACGCACTCCTTTTAAAATTATCCTGGGCACACTGCAGTGTTTATGATCGCCTAGTACCACTAATAGGGCGACGATTTACGAGCGTCCCCTTCGACAAAAACTTTATGTGCTAACGCTTACGTTTTATACTCTTATCGCACTAGCGGACAACCGCACCGCGCGGCTTTGAATAGAACAGCATGAACGTACATGAGTGCTGATTTACTACTTAGAATAAAATTGAAAAGCTGCCGGCCGCTAGTTGCGGTTTACTAGTGCGTAAGAATGCTTACAGTTTTATGTTACTTCTATGCTTTTATTGTCACCACTAGGTGTCGCTATGTAACACTTGAATGAGTGTTATTGGTTTCTTATTGCAGTGGTTATTATTATTTTATTGCGTAAATTATTATGGTTTTCTTTACTTTTTGTAACTATTTTAGATGTATTAGTGATATAGGGGTTTACTGTTTACAATTTCTGTATTTGTTCTGAATTTGTTTTATTGTTTTCATGGTGACTCTTAAATTATTAAATTATGTTAGAGAAATGAACTAATAAGGAATGATTATGTGTATTGTGATAGATCTGTATTATGCATTGATTTAGTTATTACTTTGTAAACAATTAATATAACCATTTTTGCACATATATTATTATCCTATTGCCTTTTGTAGAAACCTTTCATGAACAATATGTCATCTATAAATAATTTAGTATAGTTATTACTAATTAATCAAACAGCATACATATCGCTATTAATTACCGTAAAGCGTTCTAATTACGATTATTGTAACATATTAGCATTTGTCATTGTTATGTAGATCAGTTAGGTCAGTAGTATATCAAATTGGATAATCTAAATTGGGATATAGTTATCTAAAATTACATAGATATAAGTATACCTCTTTAGTTACGTTAAATATTATACATACGTTTACTTTAAACTGATTGAGAAAAACTCGGTCCTTAACTCTTCACGTCCAGTTTAAATCGTCGGGATCATCAATGAACTACTTTTCTCAATCAAAAACTTATTAGCTTACCTAATTTAAGCACCTAATTATAATTTCATTTCCGTGTTATATATTAATTTGATTAACATCTCCTCTAAAAAAACGTATTTAATATTATTAAACAAAATTAAAAAAAGAAGAGTCGACAGCAAAACATAAAACCGTCTAGCTACATAAAGCATCAACTAGTTAGCACTAAAGCAATTAAATTACATTCGCCCACAATTCTTCGTGCTCCACAATTCGTTGAAATTCTTCGCCGCACACAACCCCTTGAAGTCGTTAACCCATTCTGGTTAATGTCATCCTGGCTCATAGCCAGAGCCTGCAATAAGTACAGTTAACCACACGCCACTGTTAATAATAAATTACGAAAACTTATCTTATTACGTTGACATAGAGACTATTGTTTTAAGGTGCACCACAGATGTTTGGCCCACTGTACCTTGTTTAGGTAGGTATACAATTATGCATGTTTTATAAAATGGACGAGTTAGCGAGGTCCGATAAGTGTGTTTTGGGGTCGTTAAAGAAGTTATGGGTCATGTGACTACCATTAATATAAAACCGTTAAGAAATTGAATAATGATATTATATTATGGTCAAAGAATTTTTTTACGAAGCAATATACTATAAATTAAGTGCTATCTGAATTATTATTTTTTCTTATTTTTTTACATTACTGTCATGTTATTAAGGGGAAGACACTAACACCTGCAGCACAGTTTTTACTAGCACAGGTGCTAGAGAATCCTATAATTAAAATGTATACATTATGTCAATAAAGAATTATTATTTGCATTAAACACCTTAAAGCAATTATAATATATTATGTAAGTTATTTCCAGTAAATTGGGCTTGTGTTTAAAATTGACGCACATAGAATAATTTCGTTTTAAAGTTAACCTTTCAAGCGCCTATTTTAGGTTTACTGGAAATAAAAACATCTTGATTTTGACGTAATTATCTTATTTTATTCATTCCTCTCCGTACCGTACCGTAACTAAGCCTAATACATAACTTGTCGGTGTTATTTATTTACGCATAAAATACAAGTGAGCTCCCAAATTCAAGGTTGACACAATTAAGATAACTTTCGACAACGAACTCGATAATAAACATACCATGAGGCACTTAAACTTAAAACTTACATCATTTAGTGGGTCTTACCCCGGAGGTGGGAGGGTCGAGGGGGGAGGGTACATAGCATAATGACGTCATAACAGTGAGGTGTACGATTAATGGCATTATTATCACGCTCGTTAATTCGACGGCCCGTTAACTTGGTACGTGGAAGGGTGTAGGACAGTAGAATAAGTTAGGGATGAAATATCGTTTTAATTAGTTCTATTATACCTGCGTCTGTGGGGTTGAAGTGCTTTATGATGGAGATGATAAATGTTTTATTTCCAATATTTAGGTCTAAGAATAAACTGAATCTAGATAGCTTTAAGGTATATTTTGCAATGTGGCCTGATTCCCTTAGATTTGTCGTCAGGATAATCTCAATACACAACGGTACTTGATACATTTTTCTTTACGCATTTTAGTTTTCTGTACGTACTACCGTTAAGAGGTTTATCAAAACTCTTTGGTTATCTGAAGGTGCTCTTAACGGTTACGGTATATGGCTTTAAGTAGCGCACCTACAATAACAGACAGAATTCCAATTTCAAAACGTTATTACAAATATCCATTCAGTGAACTTCTTACTAGAAATACGTTCAGTAATAGATTGTCATCCAAAAAGCGGTTACGAAGAGTTCAAAAAAGAAAGTCAAGTTGAAATATGAGCAGTAAAGAAGCAAAGTGGTTGAGAGTTGAGTCTCTGCCAGCTCTTCACCGCTCCGTTAACGATGCATCCATAAAACTGTTTGATGATCGGAGTCGTTTGCATCTACACCGACATTGTTCGCGACTATCAATGATATCATAAACTAATAAATAGGAAGCTTTTCAGAATACATTTTGAAATAGAATTTTAAAAGAAGTTTCCAAAATTTTGAGAATTTATATGTACTTTTCAAGGGATTTAATTTGAAACGCGACACAAAATTTGAAATATACCTAATTTTAATAATTTAATTTCACAAAGTTGTTTTTTGAAAAAATAATTTATTAATCATACAATTAATACTTTCGTTTTATTACGTAACCATCTAAATATAATAATATCGCTTTTACATCCAATCATTCAAGAAAATCCTTGATATAATTTCTTCGTTTCGGGAAACCACCATAAAATGGTAGCAACCATCTCATAATTAGGTAAGGGCATCGTAAAACGCGGGCCGTTTGAGTTGAGGAGGATCCATGAAGCGGGCTCGTAAAACACCACCGATGCAGGAATTGAATGGGATTGATTGGAAATGTTTATGGCCACCGGGTTGGAAGCTATAGGCTCGGGAACCAAGGACTCACTTGTTGGTCTGTCTGCGAAGTTTGATTGATGACCTCTGTAAATTGTATGAAAATTGAATGTTAATTTTCTTGTTCGTCCTTCAGGTCGTAAATACCTTCACATAATATAAAGCCCATTAAGGAACAAAATCTCATATCTAAATATTTATGTTAAATAATTTCTCTAATTATTATATTATTATTATTTTTAATTTCTCTAAAATATTTTAAATGGCGAGTTTGTATTATTGGAATGCAACTCATTTGGACTAATTTCAACCAGAGCAGTCTATTAAATCCTAACAATGTACAAATCAACAAATAACGTTTCGTAATAAATTCTCAACCATTCTAATTTTCAATCTAAACAGCTCTCTGAAGCCAGCAAACAAAATACAAACACCAAATAATCCTTGTATCTAGGCGAAGACAAAACGATAGTGTTATCGTGACGTCACGAGTGTGGAGCGCGGAGGCTGCGGCGTCACCGAGATAACGCCGCTCTCTCGCATTTGCATACAGACGCTGCGCTTAAACGCTCACTTGGGGCCAGGAGGATCACGTTTTTACCTTTACACTGCGGAAATTCACATTAACTTTCATCATTCTGAAAAGAGACGCTGTCCAGTATTTTGGTATATTGTATACTAATTCTTACTATTAAATTATCTACCCACCGGGCTGTGATTTCAGCTATCAGGCGGAAACAAATTCGCAATTTACCGCAGTGGCACTGGTCACCTGGAACACGTGGCCTAACAAATATTGATTAGTGAAATAAACTCGAGAATATGATTCGCTCGTGTCTAAGTATAAGCTGGCAGCTGTTCTAAATACATCATTGCCTTACACCCTGCCAGACTTTGCAGAAAATATTTCCAGCAGGTCAAACGCGGGTCTCCTGGCCCGATCGTTCTACCCCAGTAGCATACACCCAGTAAGATCCAAGCGACGGCCCTGACGCTCACGCCGCACCACCAATATTTGTCCAGCAAACAGCGCAGCCCCTGCACTTACTGGTGTCACTTCAACAACAGCATCGCGATACAATTAAGTTTCAGATGTTCACACTGTTGCTGGATGTGTCCAAGATCGTGATGATAACTATATCCTGGCAGATACGTTCATGATACACGTATGGTCTGCGCGGATGGTGGGAGAATTTTGATTACACACGTCCTACATATTGTCAGTCAGACATTGTATCAGAATCCGAATTGAATCGGCCGGATCACAGGTCATACAAAAAAAATCTAGGGAGGGTTGTCTTATTTGGTTTTGAGAAGTCATCATCTGCCTAGCCTTTTTTCCCGAACTATATCGGGGTAGACTTGCAGTCTTACCGGTTTCAGCTGAATACCGTATTTTGCATGGAGCGACTGCCTATCTGCGATTCACAACCCATTGCACTGGGTGACACAGCACATCCTATGTTCAGATTTGTACTGACATAACGTCTGCCAAAGATGACGGTGCCCGAATGACGCTCTTGTAACCCCCGTCCCGCGCTCACGTTTTACTTCCCCCGCTGACCATGGGAGTGTCACGTACCGTATTGCCAGGCTATAAACAGGTACCAGAGCATATTTCTTGCAACGGTATACCTACGTTTGTGTGTTGGTTGTGAGGCGCAGTAAGTGTTTCATTGCAAGGGCAATAGACACTGAATAGGTTAATAACTGGAAAGTTAATGAGTAGGAATGGTACAGTTATACTTCTTCTTTTCGCGTCGATGGTGTTTTATTTATAATTATTACTTGGTATGAAATAAAGTTTAGGTACCTGACAGATCAAAATGGAACTCGCCGATGAAAACATTACGACCTGAGGTGTTTAATATTATATCACTGAACTCTTAAAATTCAGCTTTAAAATTTAATTAGCATTCATGACGGTAAGCGTGTTTGTTACCAAAGCGCTCTGAAGTCTTATACTATTCAAGTAACTGTTTATTTCATGAAGCATAGCACCAAGTTTAAAGTCGGCTATAGAAGGAGGATTATTTGAAATTGTCTTATAAACCCCGCTGGCCAGGTATAGCCGGTTTATGCACGGCTATAAAAACGAAGATAGGGTAAAAGGAAGGATTAGCGATGCAACGGAGTTCTTATGTGTGGCTCCCATGTTTAGTGAAGGGAATAAGACTGTATACCTAGTAATAATTATACGGTAGAAAACTGGATAGAACAATCAATGCTTCAATGTAGTGACTTAGTACTACTAGGGACCGTTTAAAGTCAGTAGTAAGGAGGGGTCTGGGACTAGGTATCGACTTTCTAAGCAGACCAGATTGTTTATTTTTTATAGCCACTTCTCAGTATAAGGTTTGTAACCAATACTTTATCAAAGTATTAAAAAATAAATTACAACGGCAAGCCAATGACAGTAATTTAGTAAAATACATTATTTAGTGTAGGTACAGAAAGGTAAGGACAATTTATACAATCAAAACGTAATATGTTAGGTTTTTACTTAAAAATAATTAAAATTAAACAAAGTATCTAGTATACTGTATCGAACTACATAATAATTCTAATTATTACTACTGTCTTCGGCGTTGCCTTACGTCGCTTAGTTAATGACAGTAAAAAATTGACCTAAATTACGTGTTCCGATCATAAACAATAACAAACTCTGTTAAACACGTAAATATTACACAAAAACGTAAATATCATATCATATCCGTGGATGAGAGCACAGAAAAATTACATTCATATATCAACTCCATGAACAGAGCATCGATCACTCAGAACAGGTCTAATGGCTCGTCAGCCAAAGCGTTGTCAAAGAGCAACAGCATCCATTTCTATAGTCTCACCACAACAATAACATTACAACAAATTATTTCGTCCACACAATCCCTCTCAGCGTCTCTATTAATCAAAACCAACTCCGGCTCTCAACAAAATGGCCATTGTCACGAACAATTGCCACAAAAGCAGAATAAAACCGAACACTACCGAAAAATACCGAGCGCGTACGAAATTTGCCGAGCCTGGTGGAGAATCTCTGTGTATTCAGCCGCATAAAACTTTAACTAGGGCGTACTATTACGGAGATTTTTACGCGCTCCGGGACGCCGGCTGCACGCAATGGCAAATAAATATCGCGTACAACAGCTTTTAACAACAAATGGACATTTAAAAATACGCAAAATGCGCGAAAACAAGCGAATAAATGTAAATAGTTAGGAAAATATTAAAGCGACGCAAAGCGAATGAGCGCTTTGTTGTGAAACACGAACATTTTTAGTTTTGCTAATATTGTGCTTTTTTTGTTGGAAACGAAATTTTAATGAAAAGCGGCTAAGCTACGCGATATTACGTTGTGCATTTAATATGCAACGTTGATTTGTAAAGAATAATACACACGGAGCCAACGTTTACTTGATACGGAGAAGAATGGAAAACGACACAAAGAATTTAACTACGGAATTTTATATTGTATCTTATGAACGTTATTTTATTACGTTGTGCATTTAATATGCAACGTGGATTTGTAAAGAATAATACACACGGAGCCAACGTTTACTTGATACGGAGAAGAATGGAAAACGACACAAAGAATTTAACTACGGAATTTTATATTGTATCTTATGAACGTTATTTTATGTGTTTGTGCAGAAATACAAAGTTTTGCTTCCAGCATTCGTGTACGTGCTTACTACTGGCTGTAATACTGGAAACAATAAACTTATATTCTGTTCTTCAACAGTTCTATCGAGTTTATGTATAAGTATCTATATCTTAAACACACCTTTTCGGAAGGGTTACTACAACTTTTAAATAAAAATAAACTACCTATGTCTTAATGCCTTTAAGGCCTGTCCCAAGCTTTCCACTACACTGCGTCCTCCGCCTTTTGCATCCAGTCTAACCTATCAACATTTTTCTGGTACAAATACACTAAGTAATCATATTTCTTGAACGCATATAAACTATAAGTAAATAGTAATATGTATTGGACAATAATACAACATTTATAAGCATTCCTCAATTGGATCAGTCAGTGATTTAATCCAAGAAGGCATTGCGACGCCTTGCGAGCCAGTGGCTTACAGCGGCATGTTGGATGCAATTACAGTAGCTACCAACGTGACGACGTGTGACGTCACCGGCCGTGACGCAGCCTAACACAGTGATTTAGTGTTTCGATCAAGGATCAATTAGTTCATACAGGATTGTACAAACTATTGTATTATGATGCCATTGTGTTGACCACCATTATGAAGATTTGAAGTTTTTATTACATTTAATATGATTCTTACTATATCATAATAAAGATAATGAATTAATTAAGCCAAGTATAATTTAAATTAAACCATGACGAGTTATAAATCTAAGTTGGAAATGGGTAAATGTGATAGGGATTGGGAGTTATTTGGGAGATCGCAAATCATGTATCGACTATCTATAACCATTATGCCTTCCTAAGAAATAGATACACAGGAAAACAATAATTTGAGTTTTAAAAATTATTCGAATGTTTATTGGTTACAAAGAGCTAGTTTGGGCGGTTCTATAAGTCTATTATGGACGCTATTATTACTCAATTAGGTTCATTTCTTATTCAACAACATTGACACCTTAACTCATAAATTAAAACTGCTCTTAATACTGAGCCCTTAAGTACCAATCTCAACATACTGACAACCTGATACAGCTGACGTCATGGTGACGTCATCGTGATGCGGCGTGTCGGGTTCTGAGTATACCCGAGACAGAGAAGTATACTTCCTATGTATTACAGGAAATTTCGTGTAAAAGTATTAAGGGTAGGTAAAAACCTGTACCAAGCATAATAAATTATATTGTAAGGCCCAGTTTTTTGTTCCCGAGTTAACTCAACCAATGGTTAAATATGCCAACTAATGGTTTCAAAACTCGTTTTTACATCCATTGCTAGTCTATCAAATGATCAAGTTAGTTGGAGAGTTAGTTGATTAACTATTTGTTAGAATAAAATTAATGAATAAACGCGTGCTACCGAATTTTGAAACTATTAGTTAGCATATTAACCATTGGTTGAGTTAACTCGGGATCAAAAAACTGGGCTTTAGTAACTCTAACTACTAACAATTCGTCGTAAAAGTCATAATGATATTAATAATAAAAATTATTTATTCATGGTAGCTGAAAAATGTATAGACGAGAATTATAATATACAGAAAATAAAATGAACCAATAAAAACCCATTTTATGGCACAGCCATTTTTGTGTATAGTTCCAATCTCGGAGAGCGCAATTTGTGAAATAAAACTGTTCAATTTTCCGACTGTTATTGCTCCCAAGTCTCGAAGTAAAGTCTAAGTGCAATAACGTATCGGGTATAAAGAATTCACTATACGTATTTACAGGTAGGAGAAGTTATCATCAATAAAACTGAACGTTCACTTGATTGAATTTTAGAGACTGTTATATATCTAATACCTAGTGGAAGTTGGTAGGAATTGAGAATTTTTGAGGAATTACATTTACATAATTGATATTATATTTAGTACGAAAAATTACCTGCCAATTAATTATACAATAAACAATAAAATTTGGGTAAACCAAGACCGTTCGCTTAACATTCACGTTTCGAGGCAACACCAATAAAGCGCTCACATAAACTCATGCAAGATTTATCTTCTTAAACTGCACACCATAATTCTCAGCACATGAAACTCGTATGACACAAACGACCTAAAGACTTGCTCTATTATCTAAAATAATACTATTATAGTCTTCGCTTGCGGATTTGCAACAGTATCATATACACCTGAGGGAATATAAGGATATGTATACATCACGACACTTACTGCTCCACTGATGAGTGTGTGTGTGTGATGCTGGTCTCATTTTAGTAATGTTTGGCGGTTTTAGTGTCCTTGGAGAGAGTTCAGAAGTGGACGAAGAAGAAGAATTCGGAGGCCTTCATCATAAGCGGACGGTGACGACGACTTCGTGAGACCAACTTAACTTTTCTCACTACCTGCGATTCTTTGTCTGTTTGTCGTGGCTATAATTGACCCTCATTTAGACATTCATACGTAGTGTAGAGAGTGGCTGGAAAAAGGAGGGTCGGAGTGATGGCGGAAGGCCGAGAATTCTTCTGAATTCTGGCGTAAACTTGTGAGAGGCATGTCCAGTAATGGACAGAATTCAAATCCGATACTAATTCTAATCACACACTCAATAGTGCTGATTCCGTTGTATGCAAACTTTTTATCTCTGCTATTTTTTTACTAACATAAAGCGTGAGAGAAGGACGGCAACAGACTAACAAGTAACTTAGCTTTCACCTTGAACATCACTGCGTTTTTAGTGCACATCGTTTTGCTTGGCGGCTATGAGAATTTTAATCGGAACTAAATTTGACAGCCCTAACATTCACCTGTTCTTTTTAAATTATGTGCAAGTTAAAAATATACCGATGCACTAAAATAAGTTTAGTGCGAGTTTACCAGAATTGGGGCCATTGTTTGAGGTGAGTGTGAAGTGTTGAAGTATAAACTAACGTTAACTTGCTAATATTCGTAGAAGCGTCATAACACGAATAGTTGCCTTAAGCTTTCAAGATGTAAATAACAGTGGGTAGTGCACATCGATTCGAGTTAGTCGGGTCAGTGCACTTGACTGGCGTATAGTGCAGCCTCGGAGCAGTGCCGAAGCCAGTCTACTATAATATACTACGAACTGTTGGGACTCGCTCTGATTTGTCGTGGTGTTTGAATAACCTCAAAGAAGAGCTTTGTTTTCTCATATATTTTTCATTGAGAGTTTTAATTAGTAGCTATGTACTTTTCAAATATTGGTTTCGTTTACTTTGGTAAAGGTTACATTTTGTGCTAAGTCTTTTCATTTCACTTCGAAAAAGAATCATCTACGAGAGCATGGTCATATGGTAGACGAAATTTTAGCAGGCTATAAGATTGAATAAAAAATTCACTATATAGACTGTAAAAGCCATTTACCCGAAATATAAAAAAATACCTTCTATCTCTATAAAATTATTATAATCGCCAGTGCAGGGGAAAGGGGAACCTTTCCATTTGGAGAGAAACTGTGATGAGCTCCAAAAGTTAACAGCCAACCTTCGGTGACAAAGAGGCACTAGAACAAGAAGATAAATTATAAAATTAAAAATCTGCTACTTATGATTATTAGGTACCTATCTATTTTAAAAAGTTACAGTACTTTCATTGCCGTGTTAAAAGCCCATGTTGTTTATTTATTGTTTAGAAGTAGCTTCAAAAACTACCTATTGTTGATGCCCGATGAAAACACACGTGACAATAGATTGCAATTGCTAACAAACCCTGTCACCACTTCACCAGTGTTATAATTAACTTCTGCTCGCTTGCCTTCAAATGCCTGTGTACACAAACCCACCAATACCACAATAATTGAAACTTCAAAACAAACGCTTTCTGTATTTATGTTATGAAACGGGTTAGACCGATGTATTTGGTTCTGTAAATGGGTGTGTAATGAAAAAATTACGCATATTACTTACTAGAAAGTTTGATTTAAGATCACAGGTAAACTGTATATTTCTCACAGGTCTTATGGTTTCAAATCTTCATAAAGCATTCTCTTCACAATAGTTAAAAACAAACAAAAGAACAAACATTTCGCAGCCTCACCTCGCGTAATATTCCGACAGTCAATTTATTGTCTCCGAACTCGGTCCATAATGACGTCACTCTAAATGCAAACGGGAGCCCGCGCTAATGAGCACGAGGGACTAAAAATACTAAATAAACTCGAGAAATATTCAAATTTGTGGGTATAATGGTTATTTGATAGACCCATCGATTTGACGGCTGTATTAAAAAGGTTTTGTGTTAATTGGAGGTATATTGTTATTAATGTTTTTTAGTTGAAAGAGGTATATTTTTATAAGAAAGATTTTTGTAGCCTTAGTTCCAACAACTTGTGTTACAATTAAGACTACTGGATAGCTGTGCTTTAATAGTCTGTTCATGTGATTTTAAGAAAGACAGTAGGTAGGTAGGCTGCCGGAGATCATAGCCGTTGCATTACATGAGAGCATAAACTACATGAATAAACCAGACTTTAAGTGCTTCACATAAACAATACGTAACACGCATTACAATAAAGAATTATAATCATACGACTAGCTGACCCTTGTCCCTTTGCGGGGCATCAAGCATTAGGATTAATGTAGCTTTCTATTGGTGAAATAATTGTCGAAATCGGTTCTTTAGTTCCAGAGATTACTTCCTACAAACAAACTCACAAACATTACTCTTTTATCATCATTTTCTGCCTAGCTTTTCCTACGCAATGTTGCGGTCGGCTGCCAGTCTTTTCCAAATTTAACTGAATACCTCTTTATGACATTAGTATGTTATATTGGAGAAATTACACAATTTATTTTGGATTTTTTTCATATTAGGTTTTCGTATACTCCTATTTTGATTACAAAATAAAACAGCACACGTCTAAATCCCCGTACACCTGACGTGTGGTAAAAACTAAAACACAGACAATTAACACATTGTTGGTACAATCTCTGCCAACAGTAACTGCATTTCAAGTATATTTTGTAAATATTATTCTGTGCAGCGAACGCCGCGTGCGATTTATTTCAGCGACAAAATAAACGCAGCGCACCGTCTGTCGCAAATTTCGCAGATTTTTATCACTTATTTATTCAATAGAGCGGCGAGTTGTGCGCTAGTGCCAACTTTTATCGATGCATTATATTTTGTATTGATGATGATTGGTAATGGAAACCTTAATGTAAAGGCATTTTTAAATTGTAGATGTAATGTGACTGAAATATCGATTATTAGAATTCCTTATGTATATTATATTATGTCTAAGACGTAAATTTTATATTTACGATTATTAAGATTATTGTTTAAAGCGGCGGCAGCGTTACAGTTAGGGCGTCGGACTTGTGATCATTTGTGGTTGTGGGTTCGAATCCCACCCGTCACACTAACGACGTGAACCCACTCGTAACACAAGCATATTAGCTTAGCACGAGGGGTTAACAAGAATACTAGTAATGTGCGACCCACATAAGATTGGGAAATTGCGCGATTGCATTGTCTACTCTTTCTAAAGTTGACGTTTTGGTCATATTATGCAAATGCTACAGGTCACAAGCTGAGGAAGTCTGCTGACTGACATATCACTTCCGTTGGAAATTATATTTTAAGCCACTGAGTGGTTATAACCTCGAATTTTACAACAGATGGTTATAAGATTCCTTAGTTAAACTTTAAATTTTATTATCTAGTATGACTAATTCATTAAAAGAAAGACGTAAGATGAATTTGAGCTATTTACAGAAGACTCGTCGAAAGCTCCTAATATCACACGTCTCTCGATGATTTCCGAATATATAAGTAATTCACAATCCATCGATAAGTTCGGCACATGTTCGCGTTAAGTTGGCTCAACCATTCACAAGTCAAGCAAGCTCGGTAAGCCGGGAGCGGAACTTATACGGATTACGACAAGTTCAGCTCGTTCGACAGCGCTTAATGTATGTATTGTGCTGCGTATACACTACGACACTCTATATGATTTATCGTTGGTGTCGAGCGGTTCAATGACCGGTTTCGTATTCTTAAAGTTTAATTCAGGTGAATGCTTATGTGATGTTTTTAAATTTATATTATGGACATTTTTAATTATTTATAGTTTGAATCTGAATCGCAAATTTGCAAGTAAGCAAAAGTGTTGATTTTTTATTTTAATTTTTATGACAGTTCTACTATCGCCAACAAACTGTACTAAAATTTGGCGATTTTTGATGTATTTGTATGTCTAATATTTAATAAATAAATAAAAAATATCCTGGATCCTTCTCATCATGGGAGGAGTCTATTGGCCAGTAGTGGACAATACGAGGCCTTTTAATAATTCAAGCAATCAATTAAATTCAATCTTCAAATATACACACGATTATATGTACCTATATACATAGCTAATAGTATGTGTGTCCACATTTGTGACACAATAAGTGTTGAAGTGTACACGCATCTTTATAGTTTAGCTGGTTAAATATTCAGAATATTGTTCTAGTTGGCACTAAGTTATATAAGATGGCCTGTTATTGGGTTAGTCTGGGGGTGACAACGTATCGGGGTGTTGCGTACTATTCGAGCTTCTATATTAGTAGTTTACATAGATTGTCTGATCAATATTGGAGAAGGAGGAATTTATATACCTACTTCGGAATATGATAATTTCAGTTAGATTCGGTGAAGATTTGTATATTTGTAACGTAATCATGTTCAATTAAATCGTATGACCTTTTGTACTTTATCGTGTAACGCAGGTCTCTATCTATTTGGAGTTACAAAAACAACCATAATGCTTTCTAATTCTACTAAAGATGCTGTGGCACATGACGCTTTCATTGAAGACTTATCACTGACGTTTAGTCCATTTTACTTTTATAATCTTTACTAATGAATCTCTACTCTTTCCCTTATTTGGTGTATATGTATATATAACGATGTTTGCAGTTATTGTTCGAGCTAATCTGTTCGCCACTTAAATATCTGTCGAGACTAATGTACAGTCGGGTGCAACAAAGGCGTCTCGAGTGAGGTCATAAGTGTACAATGTACTCCCCCCCCACTAAAGAAACATTGTCTGTCACCAGTTACAAGATGATAATGAGACAGTGAGACTTAGGTTGACAGTGTACTTATATTGTTAGTGACATGACATTCAAATAAAATGTATCTTTATGCGTTTAGTGTTGTAGCTATACATATTTAACCAGAAAGAGTTCAAAGATTCAAATACGCGTACCTAAATACAGTATAACACAGGTTTTGCTATTAGCTATTATTACTCCTCAAACTTAAAAAAAAAGATATTTAATGTAACAATATTTCAAGAAATACTTAGCTGTTATAAAGATTGGCTATGATCATTAAAGGTGAACAAAATACCTTTCACAAAAACAAACGCGTTCTAAAGCATTATTTAGTTCCATAAACCAAACCAATTTACGCGACTGGTAAACAGGGCCCTAAGTTCATATCCACAGTAGCGGCACTCCTTGAAACAAAACAACTAAACCCAATAAACATCGGAATCAATACAAACTTAGACTCGGTCCAACTTGATCACGAAGTATGTAACAAACACAGCTTCTATCTGCTGTTCACTCGTTCACTCGTTCACCCGTTCAGTAGTGAAGGCACCCAAGCCCCTGATCCGTATCAGCGCATTCCGGCGCACGTGTCTGTTTAACTTGTGTTATGAGTTGTCGTTGCCTTCAGGTGACTGTGGACGTACAGGGGTAGAAGGTTAAAATAACACATAATATTCTCGTGCAGTGTTCGTTACAAAACTTCTCCGAAATGGCTTGACCGATTCTTGTAATAGTAATATGTATTTTCTTTAATTATTGTATTTTCAGTAAATCTGAGAATTGAAGGTATTTTTGGTGGGTTGGTGAGAAGGGTGGACCTCCCCAGATTTTTTTAATTTGGCAAAACAACGTTTCTAGCTTCTAGCTAGTATCTTTATAGTAATGGATCGTGCTGGCCACTCACAAAATTATGTAGGTATTTAGAAAAGTATTTCAAAGAATTAAAGCAACTGGGTTGACAGTTGTATTTATTTTCATTAGTTAGTACTTTAAACATTTTTTTTATATAACTATTTTTTATATAGGATACCTACATTATTATTATTAAGTGTACGAGCAAACCCGTACACTATCAGTAGTATTAGAAATTAGCTGATATTTCATACATGTTAAGATTGTTTAGCATTTAAATGTTTCACAAGCGTTGTGACGCATTTACTTAATAAGCATTTTGTATATTATAATTTAGTACCAATTAAAGCATCGGTCGAAAACACTTGTCTTATCATTTACTTCGGTCCGCGGTACTCATATCATTCAATCAATATCATATCTTACAAAGGTGTACTATTACCCCGTACATTAAGTAAACTTAATTAACTTAACTTATAAATTGCTTTATCCTGTATACGACAATAGCAAAATTCTTTTTGCAAACTGTTTAATAGAAAAAGTCGGAACGTTTTAAGAGGTGACATAATTGCTATTTTATCAGACAATTCTAAACCCAATTTCCTGCAAAGTAAAAAAACCAGTTTGCTCGAACGTCAAGTCCTTAAGTTACAATTTCCAAACTTTGCGAAAATGGTTATTGGATTTTTGGAAGTTCGCAATTGCGGCGCAAAATAGAAACTGGTTTTTATTATTCGACTATTTTCTCCCACAAAGTACCTACTTGTGGTATCCTTATTTATTATTATTATAAAGTATTATATACAACAACAAAGTAAGCAAAGTAAATTTGCTAAAATATCTAGGCATAGGGACCACTATACTATTGAATATCCAATGTTCAGTTATATTCTCACTAAAATATATTCCCATTCAATCTTCAAGCAAAATTGAACACAAAGAAAGAGTATTTTGAGGGAATCAAAAGAGAAAAAACCATTTCGTTTCCACATATTCAACATGAATCAATACAAAGCTGCTTAGAAGTGTTGGCCTGAAAGGCAACAGATGAATGGCCTGGCCTGTTTGTTTGGCCTTGAGCGGAGTTAAATGGGCCTGCTCATAATTAAGGCTGGCCTCGTTCGGATCAAATTGCCGACTGTAACGCGTTAGTTAACGAGCTTTTAAAATATAAAACCAGACTGCTCGGGTTTCGGATATATTTATAAATTATGTATTTGAATTTAAATACAAATTGTATAATTCTGATTTTTATAAAAGAAACAAGACTTTTTTATAACAAGAGTTATAAATAGAAATAATTTTACATGAAAATTAAAAGGTTCGCTCATTGTAACTTAGTAATTAATTATTCTTTGATAAGGGTTAACCTTAATAAAAAAAACATTTATGATACCGACGTACAAGGAGTGAATAAGCCTTGTGGCTTAAAATCCTTGTTCATAATCACACACAATATAAAATGTCACAGAACTTCGTAAATCCATTACAGGTAGGCAAACAACTCGCTTCATTTATCACTACCGCAGAATGAAAAACGGCATTAAAAACATGATTTATTCGTACCTGCGCACACAAATTGATTCGCCATATATTACGCACTTATTCAGCAGTCAGTTAAAAATATAATGACGGCGGGCGGTAGCGGCGACGTGTGACAGTTAAATTAAAAAAAAACTCGCAACTTTGTTCGCCGGCCGTTTACGCGACACTATTCGCGATTAAGCTGCCAGTCGCACGAAGCAAATTACAAAATTTTCCGTCGCACAACGCACTGTTTATTTAAAAAAAAATTGGCTTCATTTATTTGAATAAAGTATTCTGCTAGGTTCCCGGGACGTGTTTCGGTTTTTGAAAATGGAATGCGCGCGATTTATGTTAAGTTAATTAGGGCTGTTAAAACAAAGTCATTTTTTTATTAACTTCACTGTGAAAACGGTAAATGAGTTATTTTTTCAGTTCGGCTGTGGAAATCCTTATTCAATATATATTTTGATTAAAACGTTAAAGGATCAAAGAACTTCATTTTTTTAGCTGACTTAGACTTTAACACATTTTAAAGATAAAAATTCGATTGACAGATTTATTAACGGCAACTCTCGTCTGTCACCGGCAGAACCATTAATTTTAGGGTTCGTTCCAATATTTATTGTATCCGGTTCCGAAGTGACGTCACATTTATTAAAGAAACTTAGTAATATCCGTTTTATCGACTATCATTATAGTGTAGGTAAATGTGTTTGTCACACTTTAGCGGCATCTGTAGGTCTAGGTACCTAGTTATATGATAGAATATATTGTAATCAGATTGTAAGCCGTTTTGGTGCATATACATTAAAGGCTAGTATGGTCACATTTATATGTGCGACAAAACAAATTTTTAACACACATATAAATGTGTTTGTATATTATCGTGGATTTTGATACGCCAATGTACTACTATAACCTTAAAGGAAAACCTCTCTATTCATGCGTGAAAACAGCAAGAAAATCGGTGCAGTAGTTTTTGAGTTAACCGCAAACAGACTGACAAAAACGGCGGAGCACTTTGTTTAATAACATGTGGTGATTATGAGAAAAAGTCAAGAGAAGGAATGAGCCGCTCATTTTGATCAAAATATGCTACAAAATATAGTGCTATATTTTCTCAGTGCTCTCGATTTTTGAGTGTCGGGATCCAGTTTATGAGTTACGAGCTATCAGTGAAACAAAAAGCTATCGATGTATGGATGATACAAGCAACACTCTCGATGAGATATGGTCCAGCGAATATGTAGCAAAAAGGTAGGTTGTATGTTGATAAAAAGTCTGGTTCCTACCTATATTTATTACTAGTTAAATTAATGCCGTGTTTGTAACTGACTTTATGACTAAGTAATGACTTTAAAAAAACTTTAAACAACCATAGGTAATAGGGAAAATAATTAAACCTCTTGCTACAACTAATGACGTACTTAGCTTATGTAGTAAAAACAACAAAATAAAACAATTGACAAAAGAGTCCATTTTTTTCTGTTTGTCTGTCAACCTATTTTTTTTTATGCAACCTAATTACTATCCTACGGCTGGGCAAAGGTCTCCCTCGTTTGGTTCCAGATTTTTCGGTCTTAAGCTACTTAACGCCAATCACTTAAGAAGCGATCGTTGTCATCCCGCCACCGTCTCCTTGGCTTGCCTCGTTTACGAGCTCCGGTCAACCTACAGCTGACATAAATATAAATCAGTCGTACCGTAGTGCCGACAGTACCAGTGCAGACTGTCCAAAGATCCGAATAACCCAACAAGTATTCCAAATAACTTTTCGAAATTAAATAATGATGCATAATTAAGTACAATACAACTATTAATGCAGTTTTCAGGTCAGTCGTCAGCACAATACCAATCTGTTTATCAGAATTGTCCATCCACAAGTAGCCATATACAGGTATCTTCCAGCATCGCGCAGAGCGCAGCGCGCAGGTCATTATGCCGCAATAATTTAACAATATCATTAAGCGGCCGAGCGATACGCGCAATGAATCAATCACGGCGATAAGCGATGCGACGCCATATTTATTCACTATTTATTATAAGAGAAAAATCTGGAATTTATTGCTGCTGTTTGCAGATGAAAACTTTTTTGTTCTAGTTTATTTCATATTTTTTTACAGCGGTTTTTTTTAAGCCTGGGAACAGATTCCTTCAAGTTAACATTTTCCTACGTTATTTATTCGATCGTGGTCTAAAGCGTTAGCAACACGTTCCCGCGTGGTCCCCAGTGGAAATTAAAAGAGAAAGAATCCGGTAGATTAAAATACCTCTCTTTCTTTGCCAGGGCAGAAGAAATCCATAAAAGATTTATGACTGGTTGGCAGGCGCTTAATGCTATTGAAAAATAGCCAGTGAATGTATCTGTGATATGACAACAGCGGTTATGTGACGCAAGCTATTAAATATTAACCCGATTAAAAACAAAATAAACATTCGCCGTCAACATGCAAACTTAATTATATTTCATTATAATTACTGACAAACTAAATATAAAATCTCGTTTTATTTTGCGCTAACAACGAGCTTTATATGTTATAATTTATGTAACATGCAATTTTAAACTGCTCACGAATTCTACACCAAATCAAACAGTGGTTTAAAAATGTACTGTAATATGAACAGGTTTTTGAAACTTTTCCAAACACTTCGATATATGAATAAAATATACTTAGTTCTCTGCTGATACCTTGGAGAGGTAGTCATCTTAAAAATAGACTAGTTGAACTATAAGGGAACTCGATTTCCGCAAACCTGATCATCTGCAAAACCGGAGAAGTGCGAGTCATTTTCATGTTTTCATTACAAAGGTATCGTTTTCAGACTTCCCTATACCTACGTAGTTTATAACGATATTAATTGCCAAATTTCAAAGTTTAAGGTCATTAAAATAATGTCTTGGGACAGTTCACACACGGCCATCTGATCCCAAATTAGGCAGACCCACACAACAACAACTGATAAACATACTAATATATTTAAAAATACATACATGCTATTGATAAATAACACCCAGACACAGAACAAATGATCGTGCTCATCACACACAGATTTGTCCTGGGTGGGACCCACGACCTCCGGTTTTGCTGACATGGCCACTACCCACTAGACCAATAGGCTAGTTCATAAAAGATCGAATCCCACTAGTGATCACGTCATGTCAGCCTTTTGAAAACCGAGCGCATAGATACTAGTCGAAAACTGACACACAACACAATGAGATCTGCTCCGAAAAGTAAACATGCTTTACATTATCCTTATTTTTCGTATTAAATCCAATACAAGAGACAAGTAAACAAACTTGGAATTTCAACTAAGGATGACCGAGATTTACTCTACAAAAAAAACATCCACTACACTTGTCCTGATCCAGTAATCGAACATAGGACCTCAAGTAATAAATAAGTAATGTAATATTGAGCCGGCGTGAGTGCGAGTGCTATCGGGTCAACTGGCCTCGCGCCAGAACCGAACCTGCACTAAGCAGAAAACATGGATCACGTAGGTGTGTTATCTCAGGCGGATTTAGTACTTAGCTGTGATGTCCTAATTGAGATTATGAAGGTATATCAGGAAGTGACGTATTATAGGACAACTTTATTCTTAATATTTAATAGAGAATTTCATCCAGTTTTTTCATGCAGCCAAAGCGTGTCATATAGGGCATTCAATTATTTTGAAAATTAATTTTAAAGTAAAAGTTGACGGTATTTTATTTATTTATTATCATATACTATTAAAAGGTAGATAAATCAATAAGATGTTAACTGCAGAAGGACATATTTACAACTAGCCACCCGCCCCTACTTCGCACGGGTAGCACAGGAATAAATACCTATTATTATGCATAAAAAACTCTATCTTGAATCACTTTATCTATTGCTGAAAACTGCATTAAAATCCGTTGCGTAGCTAAAAAGTGATTTTTTATACTATTTAAAGATTACGAAACGACAAAAAAATAAAATAACTATAAAACTGTCGTTTGTAAATGAAATAAATGTGTAGAATACAAAACAGTAGGTAGCTCGGCTGAAACCGACATATTACTCAAACTCAGCGAACAGAATATTCTAAACATTTTTAATTGAGAAAATCTCAATCCATCAGGCAAGTGCTTATAATCGGTCGGATCCGATCAGTGCATGCAACCGTTGAGCATATGAAGACTGGCAGTATGTAGGTCAGGGCAGCGGGTTCGAGGCCGGCTAATGCAACGATCCCCCCGGCTTTACGCTGCGCCGCTATTGTGAGGGATAGGGTTATGTGAGATGATCGAATGTGTTTTAAATAAATTATTGATAAGTAGGTTTCATCAATAAAACGTTTAAAGTTGTTAAAGTTTACCATTGGCTTTTCATTTTAGTGTATAAGGTTTATTTTGAGTAACTTTTGTGTTCAACAACAACTTTTTCGAAAATCCCCTAACCCAAACCATGCAGAGCCTGTATTAAAGCATAACTTACTGATAAACATGCTTACATATTTTTAAGCGATCATGCTCATCACTCAAAGATTTGTTCTGGGTAGAAAATTAAAAAATCGATCTCCAGTTTAGCAGTCAGGATCACTAACCAATAATCAATAGGTCAATATCCAAAAATATAAAAAATAATTTCTTATAAAAAATTAAATCATCTAGTAAGTTTATAAAAAAATAAACTTACAAGATGAAGCTGAATAAACGTAAATAGTGAAAACACAAACGAAAACTTCAAAATCTATTTGAACTATTAAAATACTAGTTTCACAAACAAATATAGATTTTGATATTGAAACACAAACTAAACGTCGATTCCAGAGGGATTCGAATGAAGTCAAACGGCGAAGTGAATTTAATTAGAGCTTAAAACTACCGCTTAGTCATAAAAGGAATTCACGATAACGCCATTCACGACAGACATACAGTAGCACATACACGGCAAGCTTGACAGGCCGAAAGACGCATGACATTTTAGTGTAGAACGAAATCAAAATGCATAAGGTTTTGTATTGTTTGTGTTTATCACGCATGTAGCACTATGGTACAGCGAGTAGTCAGAAATCTAATTATACCAGTCCAATAGTACTTCACATTCACAATCAAATTTTGGCTTTCCGTCAAACCATTTTGCGCGATAGCATGACATTTAATGGCCAGCTTAGCAGCCGGGTTTCTCATAGGCCAGTATTTAAATCCGCCATTAATTCAATGTTTGTAATCCCTTATGATATTAGATATTAGTAGCGGGGGTCGAAGGGACCGGTCAGGTGGCCACATCTTTGTTTATTTAATGTTTGTTGTGCTCGCTAAGTAAGGGTTGTTAAGGTTGCTTCAAGTATAACACATCTTTGCTTTTATCATCACCCATGTTAGTCGTTTGTTTCTTTTATACGACATCGTTTTTGACACAAATGATGCCGAATACTTATTTTTATAGCAAAGAACATAATTATTTTTTGTATGTCCGGGTCATATTTTATGACTGTTTTTTTAGAGCTTACAAGCAACGTGTGTGTACTGGCAGTTATTTTAATATACAACCTCATTATACAACTGTCTTTATGAAGAAAGTTCCTTCAATTTGAAATAAATCTGTTGACAACAAGAGCGTGGTGTCCTATTTATTACATAACATGGTGACAGCGGTGGGATTCGAACCCACACCCTTTCGGAATGGTCGTGCGACTAGTCTGAAAGGGCGTAGGTGCGGCTTTTCTAACTTGTATCACACGTCTCAGTAGTATTCTTGTTAACCCCTCGTACTAAGCTAAATGCTTGTGTTACGAGCGGGTTCACGTCAGTAGTGCATTGGATGAGATTCGAACCAGCAACCATATGATCACTAGTCCGATGCCCTAAACATTAGGTTACCGCCGCTTACGTGACTGTTTTTTAATAGGAAATAAAACTGGTTACATAAATAAATTAGACTTTTATTTGATTTCAGTAGGAATCTACACAGCTGCGTAAATATACCTCACCGACGTAATGCAAATGGTCGCAGTGCGGACGACGCCGTCTCATAAAGAAGTCACGAATGAGGACGCCGGACCTAGATGGACATGCAATTTTAATTAGCTTCCGACTTTTTCCTATTTCGTGGCTCATTTTCATACTAGCACCAAACTTTAACCTTGTGAGAGCTTGTGATATGAACGATCATAAGATGACCATTCTTGTATTGTACGCAGACCTTATCATATAGTTATAAAAAGATGAATGCACAATTTGCATGGCTAGGGCGTCGGACTTGCGACATGATCGGTTGCGGGTTGGAATCCCACCCATTACACTACCGACGTGAACCCACTCGTAACACAAGCATCTCAGCTTAACACGAGGGGTTAACGAGATTACTAGTAATGTGCGTCCCACATTACAAGTAGGTAATCTTATTAAAAAAAATGCTTGAAGGAAAACAGGTTTTTACACGGCACTTGTATAATCATTTTCATATTAGCCATTTCATTAATTAACTAATTGAAAACTGTCGCTATAATTTGCTATGACAAGTTAAACCACCCTCTATTATACATAATAACGATAAATGTTATTAAAACATTTATAAAGGTTTACTTCATTTGTTACCTACCGCATACCACCGTCCCTAGTAATATGTTATGGCCTGCGGTATACATTGCGCGATATGTAGGCTTAGCGCACGACGCAGCGATGTTAACGCGAAGATGAGCCGCCTTGTATACAACATAGCGATACTGCATACAAATGTTTAGAATGAAAAGTGTTTATTTTAAAAGCTTAAGCCATATTCTTGAGCATACATTTCAAAAATTTTATTATTGAGGTGAATTCAGAAATGAATTTAGTCTGGCTGAAAAATCTAAAAAATAATATCAAGTTAAAACTATCGCGCACAGTATAGGAACAAACAGGAAGGATTGTTAATGTATTCTCCAAGTGTAACAATAAAAAGGATGGTAGTACAAATTAAGTTGACCCTGTATCTGTGAGACGTGACGCATGCGCAGTAACTACCGACGTGACCGAGGACCAACAATCTTACGATGGTCGGATATTTAATTTCAGGATATTGGAGAGCCGTGTCTACTTATCTTTATTCCGAACATTAAGGAAATTGTGCTTCCCTTTATGACAAATTAATATTGATTTCGTTTATTTAACAGTTTCCACAGATTTTTCTTGTGGACGTTCAACATGAAAAGTCAATGACTATATTATTAAATCCTTCTATAACAGTTATTGAAAACAAATGAGCAAACAATTAGCCCTCAACGAGACTTCAAAATTTTACTGGAAAAGTTCGGAAACAACGAATCCTTTGAACCTAAATCGGCTTTTTGTTAAAAGCTAAAAATTGTCATGAAAGAGTTCTATTTTTAGATGTAGACTTGTCCGCGCCTCGGGGACGCTTAGCCTGTCAAAATCATGAGCCCGGTATAGTGATTTCTGATTCCTTTTTGGAAGCCGTAAATATAACTATACTCTATAATAAACGAAATGTATTTATAGGCGTCTGTCGGGATCGAAAATAAATGCCGCTAGTGTGGACCTATTTATAAATACCAATACGGACCGATCGAAGCATTTGCTGTAAGCAATAGTAAATATAACTATTTAGATTCTTTCATATTTGTAGGGTCGTTTGTATTGTCCTACTTGTGAGTAATAGAATCTTCAAAATATAAAAAATGCTTAAGAAATACGTTACAGCATGGCCAATTATCTGTACCCGTTTAACAGTATCAATCTTGACATTCCAATCCTAAGATAACAGCGCCCACTTTGATTCTAAATTAAACACTTTCGACGGACGATTACAAACTTCCATACAAACACTTGTGGCCCAATTACACCGTACCTGGCAATATTGTACCTCGGCAAACACTTAGACCCACTTACAAGGTCTAATGAAACCCTGCTATTTTGCTACTGTTATTGAAATTCATTACACTACCTTACCAAGAGCGGAAATAAGCAAGCTTACTAAATTAATTTAAAATTTGTCTCACTTTCATTGCGCGTTGAAAACTTTTTGTTCAATACTGTGTCGTCCTTAGACACGCAATGGATAACGAACGAATGTTTATGTTTGCTTAAAATGATGTCGTGGTAGGTTGTGAACTACACTAATTATTTAGATCGTTTTGTTTGGGTGAACTAAATGCGCAACGTGTGTTACGGCCTGATTAACGGTTGTATAATTTTGTTTATGTTTTATTTTGTTGCAATGGCCACCTTAGTTGTTATAAGGTTGTGTTTACATGTTTTTAATTGTAGACAAAAGATTATGTAATTCTTGAAGTAATATTTTGGCAGTTGAAAACATGGTTTAAATAAAAGATCCACAATTCAGATTCTTTATCATTTTACCTAATAATGATATTGTTTTAATGATTTCAAAGCTTGGAATTTTTTTTTAAATTACTGTTTTTAAAGCTGACATACTCTGAGCACAAATAAACTACAAGATAGGTTGACATTGACTGTGTTGGTTCACCTCAGTTACAAAGAGGAATACTGTACGAAAAAGACTGTTCGCTGAAATAAAGCAAGTACCGCCAGCAGAATAACTCTCACTGACATGTTCACTCAGCGCAGAAAAATGAGGCCATCAATAAACATGTCTGATTTGTGTCTCTGTAACACGCGTTATTTTTTTCCCATCCCTACCTACACGGCTGTAGGTTACTTGCGATATTGAATTACAGAGCGACGCTATACCAGTGATTGATTGCCAACATTCCCGCACATATCCCTATCTCACAATCCATTACATACAACATAAGCAACAAACTCGTGTTTACTTCAGATTCTGTTCAGCCGTCATCTCATGAATACTCCAAACAAAATACCATTCCCGATACGTCTGGATTCGTCCAACAGAACGTTACGCCAGCCTTACGTCATTTTAAATATGTACGCGCTAGTGATGCGCCCAACCATCGAATATTTGAATGCCGGAAACTATTCGGCTTACGCTAATCGGATAGTCGACGACACTAGAACTACTAGGTATTGCTTCGTAATCTGGTTTGTTGAATGAATAGCGCGCGAACAATTTACAAGTGATCCTATTAGAGCCGATTTTGTTGTGTTTTATTTAACAGATACCTATTGGACAGCGATAGATTCTAGTACAGTTAAATAAAAATATTCAATATTTTACGTTCTAGTAACTATGCTTTCCGATTGTTTGTCAAAGCATCGATGTATTAAGCACATATGTTTACTACTTAAAATATGGATGAGACTATAATGCTTGTGGACTGAATTCCACGTAGAGTTGTTTGCGCTCTTAAATAAAACCTCAAGCCAAAGTTTAATGCAGTTCCTGACTCCAGCCAACTCCAGAAACTCTTTAATACAACACGTGATCTATCTCTCGCGTATGCATGCCTTCAGTTATTATATTAATAACAAGCGCCGACAGATTCCTCGCCGCTGAAGCCGGATAGTCATTAGTCACGCAGCGCGCACGTCACTACTAAACACGCATTATAACAGCCAGTAGGTATCTGCTTGAGTAGAAAAACCTTCGCAAGTGATATTGATGAATAATTCATGTTTCGTCGGCGTCAACAATAAGGAAACAGTAAGTGTTTACCGTTTGTGAATAGCTGAATATTTGATAGGTGGGATATTCGGCAAATACTGCGAGTATCCGCACGCCTGGTAATTACGTCCGTCCGATTTATGAGTTTGTTTTGCTAATGACGGCACTATTTCAACTGTCGGATGTTTAGCAACATGAATAGGTTTAGATACCCAATGCCCGGGTTCACAGCCATTAGGTACATACTTGGAGTTGAGTAAATATTAGCTGAATGCGAGCGTAAAATTTCTATGAGTATTTGTAAAAGAAATTTCGTTTGAAAAATAAATGTTTTAAGCGTTCTTTTCATTACCGCGTTTAAAATAGGATGTAGAATGTTTGGCTAAACAGGTTTATTTCGTTCGTGCACCGTTTTATTATCCTCACGTGACTCTTTTCGGGGGTAAGTAAATTTGAAAAGACTTAATGAGATTGCGTCACAACTAATGATTCTCGTTGGTTTCTGCTCCCAGTGAACGCGAGATAACTGGATTGGAAGCTAAGGCCGCCTTTTATTTATGCACAAGATAATTCCACTAATGGCTAGTTCTTAGATACGTTAAGTGAGCAATCATCATTATATCTTAAACTAGCTTTTTCCCGCGGTTCCACCCACGTGGGCATCGGTTATCGCGGCAAATTATAACTTATTAGGCATCCTCAATAAGTGAGATACATAACAGTGATTTTTTTTTTCTAAATCCGTCCAGTATTTCCTAAGATAAGCGCGTTCAAACAAACAAACTCTTCGCCTTTATAATATTAAGTACCTTTAGATTTGAAAAAGTTCTTTGATAGAATTATTTTGTTATGAAACAAACTTCAATTTTATATTGAGACACAAAGTGAAGTTTACAGTTTACGTAACAACATTGTGACTAATGCCTATTTTATATCTTTCCATTGCAACATTACTATCGTCATAAAACCTCATCGCTCATACAAGTGCGCAATGTATTACGTGTTAAACGATTCAGTCATACGAGCGATCGATTTATGTACAGCTAACCGTTTGACTTGCAATTGTTAATTAATGTTCATGTTCTAGAGGGACCTGTTTACGTATCATGAACAATGTAATGATGTGAACAACAAACTATGAAATACGATTTTGACATTTTATCATTTAGTAATTTTGTAGGGAGAATAGCAATACCTGCATTTCTCGTATATTTAAATTCTGCGAGTTAAAAATGTGAGTCTTCTAGCATTATTCCACCTACGATAATATTTTGATACGAGTTCTAAGAATAGGTTTAGAAATTTTCTAGATGTCTGGCTATATTATGAAAAATCCGGACAAGTGCAACCCGTACTCGCCCACCGAAGGTTTTGACTATGATTTAATTACAAATATTTTTTTCAAGATTTAATTACAAATTATAATTATACTGAACTTACAGTATAAGACGATATTACTTGCCAATTTTCCAAGTTCTAAGCTCAACGGAAAGTACCCTATTAATTTTGATTCCCTTGAGAGTGTCGAAATATACGGTTTTGGCAATATAATGGCCTTATATTTTTTTTACGTTAATTTATAAGTTTTATTTTTGATTAACATCCACAAGACTAGATTTTGATAAGTACATTTATTTTAATTTCAAATCAATATCTCCACAAGTTTCCTAGATAAACAAGTCTTGATAGGAGGACAGCAAAGTGAGCCTGAAAGGGTTCCGTTTTTTTCCTTTTGAGGCACGGAACTCTAAAATCAACAAAATATATATTAAGCTCGATGCATATTAATTAAAGACATTTTGTGAAATTTTTAACATATTTAGACTAGAATCAAATTAAAAAGAAGCACTGTTTTATGTAAATTTTGAGTATGGATATACCTGGATCTCACGTTCCTTCATTGTTAAGACTATTCTTTGTGATATGTTAATATGTATCTGTAGCTTCTGAATAGAAATAAAATATATCTTAGTATTTGTGATAAATATTTAAAAACAACCCAAAAGGAAAAGATGTTTTACTTGACTTGTTAGTTAGTCTTGGTTCGATCTGTTCCATAATTATATTTTCAACTTGTTTGTTTATGGTTGTTAAGTAAGAACCGCTATAAACAAAACGGAAGCATAAACAACAGAGTATTACTCTTTGTAGGTATCCACCCTTTTCTCAACTTCCACGATTGTAAGCCTCTAAGCGGATAATCCCTATTGTTTTATATTTTCGAATAATCTACCAAATCTAAGTCGGTTTTAGTTTCAGCAGATTTTCAGATCTGAGCGGATGGGACTAAGGCGGGACTTTTAGTGGCTCCTGAAGGCTCGTAAAGGCTTACAGTGTCGGTGCATTAGTTTGGAAAGAGCTCACTTTTAGCTAAATAGCAGGTAATACGTGAAGTGTTTATCTTATCTTATTCCTTTCAAGACTTTTGTAGAAGGTTTTATCTAGAAATATCTAGATTTTTTGCTTTTATGTAAATCTCTTTTGTATGTTTCGATTTCCAATGAACAAAACCTTTATAGTTGATAAGAATCTACGTGTAACAACATATACACATGGGAAAACGACTCAGTCAACTTGAGGAGCACTTAACTAAAAGGTTTACTGTTTTCTTGATAACAATTCTGAAACAAATGTCTCCAAGCGAAGGTAATACTTTTTCCTATTATATGTTTAGTACAATGCCCCGAAACTTATATTACCGACTTAACTTACTTACTAAATAAATTGTGAAAATAATTGCAAACGCCAATCGCTCGCGGTGACGCCCCGTGATGCAACAATTATCACAAATTATAAATTTGTGCCGAATAGAAATTGATGTTCCATCACAGAATACAATTTTAACCGTAACAAGCCCCATTCATTTTAAGTTAAAATAACCTTTAAGGATATTAAAACTCTGCGTAATTTTTAAATAGTTAATATAATGAAGTTTAATATAATTCAGAAAACAAGTAGTACGATCATTTTATATAAAAACTTCTAAGTTTTCTGGAAATTATTCATTTAAGTAAGTTTGCTGTTGTCAAGAGTTCTCAGAAAAAGTGATTGATGAAAAAACATAACTGTTACAACGAATTTAATACCATTATTTTGAATAGATAACGAAGAAAACTAATGTTTAAAACACAAAGTGTAACAGAGACGAGCAATTTACTGAATAATTAAAATTGCATAAAGCACATTTTTTGTGTGGATTTCTCAGCTTTCAATTCTTCAATATCGGAATATTCACAACCTACAAAAACACAGCGTGCGTATAAATTCAACGTTAGAGAGAATATCTTTTTTTTCAAGCGCGTATAACATTTCTACTCTCACATAAAACATACAATATTAAAGCCATAAATCAGGTCCTCCACAAATCTACACGGAACATAATGCGCGGGAACAAGTCCCGAGGGCTAGTAAATATTGAAACGGTACAAACAACACAAAAAGTAATAATCTTTTCAAATATTTCAAAAGTAAATTACATATCAAATAAAACTCGAAAGCTACGTGACGCGCTAGGGTCAACGTACATTTGTTAAATAAGTATTGGAATATTGGAACAGTATTCACAGAAATCTCTCCATTTTGTAAAATACTTTGACATTCTGTTGGAATATCAACAGAAAGTCAAAATCAAAATACGTTTCAATATCTATAACGTTAGTAAAAGTATAAAATTAAAAAAAATAAAATAAAAGAAAATCTAAAAAAAAAATGTTTGGGCAGTTAGAACAGTAAATTTTTCAATCGTAAGCTTAGTAATCATTTATTACTATTTAAGTTTTTAATTAGGCTTGACTATGTATGATGTAAGTAGTACCAAAATTAAGTCAGCAATACAAAACGATTTTAGTTAAGACTCAAAAACAGCGAGTTGTAGTTTTATACGAGTAAATAAAGTACTTCCTTTAGCCAGTGTACGTTGTACCTGAAGCAGTGGCTTTACGCCGAGCAGATTTGTTGTGGCTCTGATTTGTGTGCTACGTGAGCGTCTACGGCTGGTCTACGCCGCTACGCCACTGAGCTACAAGCTACGATCTATGTGCTACGGTGTAATTGCGACTTATAAAAAGGTTTCAGCGATGAGCTTAATTACTGAGAGTAATAAAAGGCTGAAGCTGAGTTGAGCTGAGGTCTGAATGTAAACTGCAGACTTTAGCTACTTTTCTATCTAGAATTTTCAACAACGTAATGCAAATTCAAAGGTACCTTCATAATTAGTAAGTAACGAAGTTAAATAGTGGTAGTTAGTAGAACTGTTAATGTTACAGTGTTGAAGTCTAACCACGATTACAATGTTTAAGTAGAAAATTAATTACCCTGTGGTAGTAAAACTAGTGCTTATAGTTCTACGGTGCAAATTAATGACAGCGAGACTTCCCATACATTATAATAGTTTTGTACATTATAAAATATGTATTTGTATGTTATACTTTTCCTCGTAACATACTTTATTAATATCTCATTAAAAGGCTTATGGATAGATGTCTTATGTCAGATAAACGATGAAGCTAAATGATTATTATCTATTGACTGTAAGATTACTACACTTAGCTTGTGCATTAATGATTATTTTTATTGTTTACTTGTTTTAGCTTACGGCTCCGCCTGTGTGGGCGTCGGTTATCGCGGCAATATATAACCTCAATAAATGGGCTATCTAAAAGTATTTTTTTTTAATCGGACCAGTAGTTCCTGAGATTAGCGGCTTCAACCAAACAAACGAACAAACAAACTCTTCAGCTCTACAATTTTCGTATAGATACAACACAGGGGACAGTGAAACCCTATTCTCCTACAAATTACGTCACACCTAGCTCTAAGTACCGAGTACATGGCGCTTAATATTGTGAATAATATATACCGCGGCGTCCACGTCATGCGGAGGGATAGCCTCAATAATTCACCAAGATTCTACCTATTCGGGAGTGTAGGACTCCCGAATAGCGAGTGTGTCACACAGTCAACAACAAAAGTAGATAGATGAACAAAATCAGAAATTCAATACTAATGAACGGAGTTCGCGTCAGAACTGTGTGGCGTCGAAGTGATTCAAAAGTACGAAATTTTACCAAACATTTATTACTAGTACAGTTGCCATATGCGTGTTCAGTTTTGTGTCCAAAAGTTATAAACTCAATTCATCATCTTCTTTTGCTGTTGACTGTACTGACGAAGTATGTATTACAGTAACAGTGAATACTCTATGTGTGCTGTTTCTTTGTCTTTTGGTAATGATTGCATTGGTGGGTTGATTGGTTTTTGTTTCATGGTGTGGCAAGGGAACCTTTCTCGAGGAATGTTTTATGGGACCTGTGCAGGTATAATATTATAGGCATTGGAAAAAATGTATGTATTGTTTTGCATCTATTTTTCTACATAAAATATTAATAATCAGTAAATATTTTACGCAGCCTGTCTTTGTATTTCTATTGATACGTTTTAAATAAAAGAGATTGATAGAAATATCGTAAAAAGCCACTTTTGATAATGAATTTGAGATTAAATATAACTTTTTATGTTGAACATTCTGATAAGAAAATCATTCCCCTATTTCACCTCTTCACATCAATCGATATCCACTTTGAAACATTTTCGAGTTTAATATGCAGCGCTCGTCAGCTCGTCTTAATTCCCGAACACTAACCAAACTACAGCAACATCCTCATTCCCCAACATTCGGTTACAACAACTTATAAATATGCAACGTTAACTTAGCCTGCAGAAGATTAGCAAGGAATAAAAAAAACATTAAAACACATTTTACCTTAGTAAAGGGAATAAGACATTATTCATTTTGGTAATTTAAAAGTAAAGCAAAAAAAGTAGAATAAAACTTACACCTGTGTTAGCGATTGCGCTGTAATAGAGAAAATCCCAAATTTCAAAGCTGTCTGCCCGCGGCTTAGCTTGGAAACTATTTTCAATTTCCCCTCAAAAACTACTTAAGGAATCGGTATAAAATGTAGCCTATGTACTTTTCCATGTCAAAGACTACATGCATGCCAAATTTCATCTAAATCCGTTCAGCCATTTTTGATTCATTGGGTGACAAACATCCAAACATCCACAATAATTTCACATGTATAATATCTATTAGTAGGATCAACGTTCATAACAATTATTCTTATTGATTTAAACCGCATTCATGCGAAACGCAGAACGCGAACCTGCGACTCCTGGTTATCTATTCGTATTTAATTTACAAGTTTATAAGTTTTTAAATAAGACTTTTTTTAACTAAAATAGTACCAATCTGTTTATGTTGCCTCTAAAAGCACATTACATGAACTGAAAGATTAAACAATCCGATATAAAACACAAAATGTAAACGCAAATTAATTCATGTTAACTTTTGTGTATTTCTATTTAAATAAATAGCGGTACAGATAACTATATTTAAAGGATGCTGCGTCTGAATGGAGATGGTTCAGTGATATAACCTGACGTCTTAATATTCTGACCTTATCTTGGATGCGGCTCACCCTGAAGGAGGATCTCACTGCTTAATATCGCGCTACTATTAATTTAATAAGCGAGCTAGTTTAGTGCCGCGTCGCTCCTTATATTAGCGCAGTAAAGAGAGCTCTCGATTATCCACGCCGGAATACTAGTTTACAAAACCTACGTAATTGTAGAAAACTTAAATGACGGTGTTATAATTACTTACTAAGTTCAAAGCAGGATAAGCAAACTATGCAGATCTAATGTTAGTTGTCACACACACTACAATCACTGTTCTATTCTTTATATCTAAGTTTTTTTATTTAAATTATCAGTTTGTTTTGATTTTTCTTTCTCTGGTCTGTCAACGATGATTGCCTGGTAGACATCCGTTTTTTGTATGTTAATAATTTTATTCCAATTATATGTAGTGAACAAGATTTTCATTCTTTCATTAATTGATCTGCGGTGATCTCTAAAAGTTAACATGTGGTGGCGATCACCACTTATCTATCTGTAAATCGTCACACTAAAATAAAAAAAAACTTATTAAATGCATAATAAAGGTAACCTAAACGCGATGACTGGAGCTTTTTAAGAGAGGGACCTACGTTCAGCAGTAGACGCGTGACAAGCCGATACGATAAACCAAAAAAGCTGACAGCATAGTCACAAAACGACTGTTTACATATTTCTGTGATTGCCAAAAATGCAGAGGAATGAGTAAAACAGATGATTTTCTTCCGTGACCTCACACATCTGTCACACACGACCGACAAGACCGACATGACCGACGCGACCAATCGACGTTGACCACTCGATCGTTGCCGGCTCCTCGCAATATCCGTTTACCTCTGATTGGTTTCCTGGATTACGTACACAATACAATCAGTGGTTATTATTATGTTGTTAACTATTAAAGAATATCCTACAGTGGGTATAGAGGAGGGTCGTAATACATTGTTTAGTATGGTTATACTCATTTCGTCGGAATAATTGGAATTAGTTCTAGTAAATTATTAGAGCGTGAATGTAATTGATCTGAAATACAATGTAGGTTTATGTGGCTAATAACAAAGCACCAGCACATTTTGTTTAAAACATGTTATCCTACTAACATTCTAAATGTGAAAGTGTGGATGTTTGGATGTTTGTTACTCAATCACGCAAAAACGGCTGAACGGATTTGGATAAAATTTGGCATGCATGTAACCTTTGACATGGAAAAGAACATAGGCTTTTTATCCCGATTTCTTAAGTAGTTCCCGAAGGAAAATCAAAAATTGTATACGAGCTAAGCCGTGGGCAGACAGCTTATAATTTTTGTCTATTACAGCGCAAGCTTAACACGGGTGAAAATTTTATTCCATTTTTCATTACTTTCATATTTTTCATTTATTTTTGGACCCAATTCTGAAGTCCATGAAGACGAAGTCGCGGGCAGAAGAAAGTTTATAATAATTGTTTGGATATTTGATTATTCAGGTACTTAAAAATTACATTATGTTTTATACCTTGTACCTTCGGTGAAATCATGTATTGTTTTAGTAAAACTAATAAAATAATGAATGTATTAAAAACTTTTAGAAAATGTAACAAAAAGAGACATTAGAAAAAAACAGTAGAACTGTTAATATATTAATCAGCAACCTTCGTAAAGATTCAGAGAAAATAAAACTTTGAAATCCTAATTACTTTCTGGAATTTATTAGCGTCCATTAACAATGCAAACGTCAAAACTTTTATACGTACAAACAGAAAAGTTTTTTCTCAAATACAAAGAGAAATTGATGATAAAAGAAAATGACACAGGCGAAGGAACACAATAAAATAGTAAGATATTTAATTTAAAAAAAATGAATCTAATTTATGTTTGTCGTAAGATTTTAGATATTTGTAGCCAGCATCATTTGACTAAGAAATAATGGAAGAATTCACGGTTTTTTACAAAGAAGTGTAGCGTTTTGTGTAAATGTACAATTTAGTCCAGTGCATAAATGTGCATAAATAAAAATATGTGCATAAATAAAAAAAAGCATAAATAAAAATATGAGCTCTACTTAACCATTGTCGGTATAAAAGGCAAGGTGATGTACACGAGGTCTATTCTTAAGTTACAATACAGTTTGTTCTGAAATTGTGCTAAAAATAGAAAGGGACGCCTCTGTGTACTGAAGGAAAATACCTCTACGCAGCAGGCAGTAAAGAGGAGTGTAGCCATTCTGTATATCCTGAAAGTTATTGTAGCTATAGCTTCTGCTACATAAGTGCAACAAGGATGTTCTTCGTGCATGTGATTTGAATGTTTGTGAAACCTCCGCGACACAAGGATTAAATTCATAAGTGCGGGCGTCGTTTAAAAAAAAGTAGAATTTTAGCAGATTACTTATTAACTGACTGTTCAAAGTGAATAATAAAAGTGTTTTTATGTATCCAAAGTGTCCAAAAGCGCTTTATCCATCCTTTGTCATAAGTGTCTAACAGCTTCAATTTAAACAAGATTACTTCACTGACATACCCTAAATGATTGCAATATTTCACTGGAGTTCAAGAAGTGACTTAATTTAAGAGCTTTTACCGCATAATCTAAATTTATTCTAGCAAACGCAGCTTCAAACGAGCGTTTGACGTCAGCGATTTTAAAAAGCCTTTTAAGGATCGTTATTAATTAAGCCTGCTTGGCTATCAGTGGGCCAGTCCAACGAGTCCAATTAAAAATGCTTTGGTCCGATGGCCGCGGAATAACAACAAATAACGGAATGCCCATTTTACTCAAACACTCGTCCCGCTAATTAGAGGTTAAAACACTCGACAAACGATACATCATTAGTGGGAACGGAAAATGATGGAGTATGTTCAGGAGAGATGATGTCGTGATTTAAAGTAGGGGTCTACTAAGATTGTAGCATAAAGTATCTGGATAGGTCAAAAACAGACTTGCGTTATACTAAACATTGTAATAACATAAGGTGGACAAGCGAGTTTAATTAAAGTTGCAACAGAAGCATAACAAAATACTTTACCAACATAAGCAAAGTAAATTATTTCGTTATTATCATATACATTTTAGACGCTGAAATAATATAAACAAACCATTTCTGTATTCACAAATGTGCACGATTGCATTATAAAGTTCCACAATGGCTTAATATCGCCATTATAACGTTTTGTCCCCGCCATAATGGAAAAAGCGCGGGAAATGTGACGCGTCGGCCATATTAGCATAATTCGCAATCCCGCGCCAGTATTGGCGGGAATCTAATCGGCGAATTATTTGCGAGTCCAGGAATTGAGTTCGAAGTGTACACAAGAATAAATTTGAGAAGGTTTCCAATTTTATTTCTAAAGAAAATTGTTTTATTTCCTTTGTTGAGATTAAAAAAAGCTGTGAAGAACGCTTCTCATCTTTTGCTTCGAAATATTTTTAAGAATGATAATTGAGTTATAAATAATTTTAGTTTGAAATGTATGTACACTTTGTTCGCATGTATTTTTTAATAATAAATTACGTACATCAGATAATTGAATTATTGACTTCAATAATTCAATTGATATAAAGTTATGAGGTTCAATATTATACAATCCAGATAAATAACAAATCATAATGCTACTAATATTATAAATTTGAAAGTGTGTATGTTTGGATGTTTGTTACTTAAACACGCAAAACCGGCTGAACCGATATGGACGAAATTTGACATGCATGTAGTCTTTGACATGAAAAAGAACATAATATGCTATCTTTAACGATTCCTTAAGTAGTTCCCAAGAGGAAATTAAACATTGTTTACGAGCTAAGCCGCGGGCAGACAGCTTTGAATCTTGGTATTTTTCTCTATTACAGCGCAAGCTATAACACAGGTGAAAATTGTATTCCTTTTTTTCATTACTTTCACATTTATCATTTAAATGTTTGGACCCAATTCTGAAGTCGCAGACGAAGTCGCGGGCAGAAGCTAGTAAGAAATAAATTTAACGTTTCTTATAATACTCACGTGATTTGGTCTCGTGTTCACCGAAATACAGGGCGCATGGTAAGTGGAACTTTACCGATGCCACCTACGCATGTTATTGGCGTAATCGTGAACTATCACGTGATTTAGCCGCTTACAATACTGCGACGATTGTGGCTGTGATGTGATGTGAGTGGTATCAGAGTGTCGACGTGGTAGTATTGTGTTAGTAATTATTATATTTTTATCTGTCTCTACCTTAGACTACCTAGACATAGATTAAAGTTAGTATAAAATATTTTGGGATTAGTTTTGTAAATGTAACAGAAACTGCTATTAAACCTCTTTGGTAATTCCTTTTTTCCTCACACAATTTAGCAGTCACTCTTTGACTTTACACATTCACAAATATACAAGTTTGTTTGAAAGTTAATCCTTAACGAAGTTTCCTAGAATACGAGATTATCAGCTACACTGAATGTTTTCAAAGAAAATTAAGATGTCTATCTATTTGTGTATTGAAATAAGCTCTTTACATTTTGTGTAGAACCAATGTTATGAACTTATTCCGTACTGTACAGTCACGAACATAAATATGTATACGCATAGCGAAATATTAAAACAATAATTTAACAGGAACTCACCATCAATTCAACTTTTAATCTTTTTAACAACATAAAATTATAACAGGTCTCAAATCATGTATATATTTTTGAGTCTCAACAAAAATTTCTCGCTAAATAAGTTTCACAATTTCACTATGTGTATACATATTTATGCTCGTGACTGTACGTACCTGAAGTACGTTTCACTGAATGATACTTTAGTAGAGCATAAATATTTCAGAGTTTTGCCTTTAGCGACTTATCATAACTTTACTTGGTAAATCTGATGGTTATAATTAGATCACTGGCGTGCTTCACTCTGCGATTTAATGTTTTTACGATTGACAAATTCCTTTCTAAATACTTCTATAGGTATTTTAATAAATACAATGACATTAGGAATTAAACCATTTCTAAAACACTCAAAGAAAATGATATTACAAAATAGATGCTTTTTTGAACTTGAATTGAACAATCGTTCGAATTGCTTTGACGCGAGGTTGAAACCATTCCGCTATTTGAATGTCAATCAAGTTAGCGGTAGACGCCAAATAGTACGCAGAAATGCAGACAGTTATGGTTACAATTAAGCGAGATTAACATCATAATGTATTCAGTCTAAATTCCATTACTACTACTGAATTTTAAATTAAACTGTTACACATAAGTGGCTTAGTTCACTCACCTATGATGAGCTAGAAAATATTGTCAAAACATAAGAATTTCCTCTTAGTAAATTTAACGTATGTAACACACACACTCACACACACTCACACACACACACACACGTAACAATTTTTATACTGTTTTTGATGTGATAACTATATTTTTTCTCTTTTTCTTATTTACTTTCAATCTTTATTAACATTAGTTATAAGTTATAATGGTTGGAACACTGTTGATCCCTCTTTCTGGAGGTGGGCGCTAATGGCTGCGACACAGTTTTCCAAACTAATGCGGCTGTTAACGTACACATAATAATGTTAAATTTGTTTTTGGTTCCAATAAATATTATTGTTATTATTAAACTTGACTAGCCAAAAACGGGTGAACGTTTCACTACATAGTACGAAAAAGCGGCTACTCAAGGGAAGCTCCAACACCAGAGATATTAATCCTAGTTATATATTGGTACAGAATGCTACAACCAAAGACTTGTCGGTGTGTCGGACTATTCAACTCCAACAGTGTGACACGCTCACTAGACTGGCGCGTCAAGCCAGTGGTCGCAGGTTCGAGTCCTGCCTGAGGTTTAAGTTTTTTCTTCTACAATTTGTATTTAATTACGCTCACTAGAAATAAATAGGAAGTCACAAAAGCAGAAATCTTGAGAATCGTGTAGTTTTTTTTTCTTCATTGTAATGTTACTTGATTTTGCTTTGTCATATACCTTGAGTATACATATACTGTTTCTGCGTAGTAACCGCCATATATACTGCGCCCCCCCCTCGCCTCGTAAGACGGAAGTGAAAACACTCGTCATGCAGTAAAGGGGAGAATGTGCTTTTTATTGTAATATTTGTTGCTCTACTTTTAAAAGGCTTTGTCTGTGATTTTTCTATAACGAGACGTTCCCTTACTCTATATCATAGTTTGTTTTCCTGTAAGTAATCACTATTTTACCTTCACGTCTGTTTTTATTCACAACGGTTCAACAAAATGTTTGAATTTAAAAACATACTCGATAATTTGATATTCGAAACAAGTGTTTATACACTAGGTTTTTTGATAAAATATAATAATATCTTGGCACAACTCACACACGGCCAAACTGATAAACATACTTTTATATTTATAAATACATACCTACATATTTTAGATAAATTAGACCGCTACAGAACCACGATCGAGCTCATCACGTAAAGATTTGTTCTGGGTGGGAATCGAACACCGGCTTTGCAGTCAGGGTCATTAAGCACTAGACCAACAGGCCCGTCAAAATATAAACAAACACTATTGATTTTATTTAAATATAAGTACTTTACATGCTTATATTTCAGCACCTTTAAAATTAATTTGAAGCAATTCACGGCAAAGTACAGTCTTTCAGTATTACAATAACAATATTCCTCATTAAAGTTGTTTCTCGTTACAAAGATGAGATGAAGGAGGTCGTTAACATGCACACTTTGTTAATGTACCCCACGTAAGCGTTTGTCTTGCAAATACTCTATATATACTATAAATGGTAGGTATTTTTGTATGACACAACAACTGCCTTTTGTAATTTAGAGTGTTACTCAAAATTAAAAAAAAAATTAATATTATATTATTGAATCTCATACGAAAAATGTTAACCTTGCCAAGATCGTTTTCGGGTCTTTAAATTTATTACAATGTAGGCTTTATTACCTTTGGTCTTCTACTCAATGAATCAAAGTCTGGATCCTTGCAAGGATAATAAAATAAATGTATTCCTTCCTAATCTGTAGTCTCCATAAATTGCACTCGAGTTATTGCTGGCATTATAAAGCTTATTTTACGAGCAACCCCCACGATATCTCATGACCAGTACCCCTCGCAGTTAAAACAATGGAAGCTCAGTTTTCTATGAGAAAACAATTCAATATCCGCTATCAATAAGTCACGGTGTTTGTCTATGGTGCTTGATTGATCACCCCGTAACGACTATAAGGGAGGGGGAGCCGGGTAAAGGGGGTGCAGTACTGACGTCTAATCTGTGGGAGAGTGTCGGTCTTGTTGTTTTAAGTTTGGTTGGTGTAGTTGCAAGCAGATAGCAAGGTAATAAAACATTTTTGGAAGCTGAAAGTTTTACGAGTTGCACCTTGTTGAAAGAAGATATTATCAGTCTAGGGGCGTTTTGGGAAGTTTGTGTGTTGTGAAAGTTAAGGTTGAAAATATATTGATATCAAATGCATTTATTTATTTATTTAATACGTTACATTATGTACACACACAAAGCATAGAAATAAACATAATAGAACAAAATCTACAAAGGTCGTGCTTATTTCTAAAGAAATCTCTGCTATAGTCCCGCAACAGGAGAGGTAGTTAATAATGGCAGTCAACAGTGTGCAACTTAAGTAGAGAAAAAAATGTATTGCATTATACATGCATTTGAGTAAAGTAGAATTTAAATCACTAATTTCAATTTGTATCTTTGAAATTTAAAGGTGAAGGTTTCAAGATGTGATTTTAACAGTTATATTAAAACCACATACAAAATAACTTTATTTATTCTGCAGAAATCATCTTTCTAGGAATTTCATGTCCCTTCGGAAAATAGATTATACGATTGAGTTATAAACACATATAGCTACATACATAAATCGTCGTAATTATGTATCCAATATCGTGAATGCATGTAACGTATTTAAGTAAAAGTCGCATATGAAGAATATTTACTGCCTAATATATTCCAAGGCTCGTGCAAGTCTATCATAACTATGGTAATACGGAAACAATTCAAGGCAAAACAAAAAAAAAATAGCATGTGTGCAACACAAAATATTGTGCATTCAGTTTAATTCCGTAAATAAACCTTATCAGGGGATTAAAAACAAAGTACGCCTGGTCTCCTGGTCGTAAATAGAAGGAAACAGCAAACGAATCGTGGCCGCCACAGCATTACTCATTGTTATACAACAAAAATGTTGAATTTTAACTCAAAACTGCATAATTATGCAAGTATTTGCATAAAGAGACTTTTTTACTGAGTATTACGACTAGAGTTCGTGAGCTTAAAAGAAGGGAGCTTTATTTAAATATAATATTACAAATAAAATATATTTTGATGAATTGGATTTTTCCGTTCGGAAACTTTCCATGGAAATGTTTCTGTTAAGTTTTATGATGAATTGTACTGACGAAAAAAATCATCAATCATTCAATAAAGATACAACAAATATTTTACGACTGGTATCATTGATTTTCATTTGACATAAAAATGGCTAAAATTAATCTTAACATAAAAAAACGTTTATAAAACGTAAAATATTCTTCTTAAATTCATCAGGAGTGATCCATACCCTATTTACCCTATTTTCCTCTTGGCCCATCTATCCTCATCACGACCCGGTTAGCGCCCGGGTAAGGTTACCCGGCTCACAATGCACCCGTACTATCACAAAACATGTGCGCCCTCGATTCGCATCTAATTCCGTCGCGAACGCCTGACATAACCACATCACATTATGTTCACACACTCCTGGAGAAATATACGGAGATCTGAAGTGGACGGCTCCGTGATCCAAAATAAGTAGGACAAGTATTTATGCTATAACTTACTAATATATGTATAGGTCCTGGTGGTCTAGCGGTTCAATGTTCGGATTTGTGTGCACAAGGTTACTAGTTCGAACCCAATATTGGAATAATCTGTACTAATTGTGTAACTGTTTGCTCTTTCTCAATTATTCTAGGACATCATTGACAATCGACGGAAAACATTTTGAAAAAACCTAGATTCCAATCATTTTAACCTTAAACTGCCAACCCGCAATGAGCAAGCGTGGCGATCTATTATTGTTCTTTCTCTCTATATGAGAAGAGGTATATATTATGCTCATCAGTGGAATATGTCAGAATAATCCTATATGTCTTCTTATCCCTTATTTACGTTTACCCTTTTCACAAAAATTATTTAATTTAATTACTGAGTGGGTGAGGGAACATACCTCAGAGGTATTGACTGACTTCGACTTTGACATTATACACTCATAAGAAAAACATACGGGAGAACAATTTGGACGGCGCCGTTCATAAAAATGACAACACATTTTATTTATAACTTGAAATGGAGCTATTTTATTTAAAATTAATTACCTCAGCAAAATTTTGTGAACAAACTCATTTGTCTTAGTTATAATAAAGGTAATTTGTGTGTTTAGGGAAATCTATTCAGATTATTTGCACGTATCAATTATTACAATTAAACAATATTTGGTTGATTCCGCCATTTCGTGCAAAAAACAATTCCACCCTAATTTAACCATTAAGTTTTGTTTTTATCTTAAATATAATTTTAATAATGGGTTTATACATAAAATCTTTAAAAGTTGCATATTTAATATTGCAAATTGATTGCTTAGTTATCGAATGAAAAAAACAAAACTGCCTCAAAAATCATTCCTCTCTGTTTCCAGATAGGGTCCTCACCAGGTTTTTTAACATTTATTAGTCAGCGTTTCGATTTATGACTTTCATTTATGTGTCATTTTAAACTCAAACTCTTAGCTTTTTAACTAATTATTTTAATTATATACTAAATTGTAGGTATACTAATACAAGAAAAGTTAACTTTTAAAATTGTCACGGAAAAACTTTCATCGCCATCCGTATCCAGAAACTTTTTAATTTCATCAATACTAGTAACATCCCAAATTTAGTTCAAGTTCCCACGTGTTTCTACGGGTCTGTCAGACGTGTCAACCGAATGAGGTGGACGTACGCCTATCGCTAGCAAAATTATTTACGTTCTTCGTTTTGTTGTGAGTGCTTCGTCCAGAAATCTTTTCATTACATTCCTGGGATTTCACAAGGTATTGTGGCAAATAGATTATTATATTTACCTAATATGGTAACCTCTACAAATCATAGTGATCCAATTTTATTATCAAGTTTGTAATAAATTCATTAGTTAAATTATTTAAGAAAATGTTTAAATTTTTCATTCATCTCCATCTCATTACCACCCGCTCCTTCCAATTTTTTGCGGGAAGGTAATGAACTGTTTTGGGAGGTAATGAAGTGTTGGTTGTTTAGTTATTAATTGAAAACGAACTATTTTATTAAAGCATAATATAAAATTGGTAGTACGTAAATTTGGAACTGCAAAACATTATGAATCTACAAATCAGAGAAAATATTGATAAAAGACTCAGAAAATGATGTTAATCCAGAATCTTCTGGATCAGATCTATTAATGCTTGCAGAGGCTGGTCCAAGCAGAAGCAATCAAAATATATCTGTACGTTTATTGAAGTCCAATAAACAATTGAGGCGTATATGTTATAATCATACCAAGATTATAAAGAGATTGAATGATAGAATTCGTAAAACAGAAAGAGAAAAGGATGTATTACGCAAACGACGTAATATAACTTAAAATTTTATTATGTGACACTATCGTAAAAAAAATTGATGAAGTATTGATAGAGATTCAACCAGAAAAGAAGCAAGCAGTAAAAAAGCAACTACTTTTTAGCGAAATTATAACGCAAAATCTGCAAGACAGCTATGACTAAAAAAGACAAAATTAACTTTGTAGCTACAGTTATTTTAAAGATGACACACGTCTGAGAAAATATAAGCTACTTCACAAATTACCATTTTATCGAAGGCAGGAAATCATTGCAATTGACGAAAAACAAATATTGATAGATCAAATCCTGTATTTTTTTGACTTGAATCATTACCATCGCGTGCAACTTCATTGCCATCCAGTTGTAAAATTTTAATTGTAATTTTCTCCGTATCTAAATAAGATCCAAAGGTGCCTTCCTTTTTTTTATGAATCTGAGGGTTTTCTTAGTTGGATTATTATATAAAAAAAACCTAAAATCTATACATTTTATTCTTCCGCGGAACTTCGTTTTTTGCACGAAACGGCGGAATCAACCATTTGCATGAGTGATAATAATATTAAATACAGCTAGTCCGCTGTCATTTTAATTAACAACTAAAATATCACATTCCAGTTAATAGATAATTGCCATGTGCACGACGAATTCGATTTTAGATTATAAAACGCATTATTTGTTATATAAATTTGTTGTATCACGCGGCGGAGCCCTGGTAGTCGGCAACGATAAGCCACTGCATACATGAATGTTAATCTAATTTAATTCCATGTTTATTTACACGTTTATCTCGTAAATATCGAGTATTAACTATTAATCAGAATACACAATATCAGCTCACGAGCTACGGTTGGCTGACCGCTAGTGATTAAAATAAGTAATTTGATAACGTTTTTGCAATAAAAACAGTTAATGTAGAACCAATTCTTTTTGCAAATAGGTAAGAAAGATGGGCACGATGCAGTCATTTAGCTGTCGAAATCTAAACAAAGAAAGTAAATAAACCAATATATAAAAACCGTGTACTTCAAAGAATACGTATCATTTTAAGTGGCGCGATTGCGTCGTTTTAGAATTCTGTTCGACGCATATGAGAGCAGCTCTAATAGCACACTAGAATGTGAGCTGGGAGCAGCTCGGCTATTTTTCAATTCTGCGTTTCATTTAGAAGCAGCTGCTGTCCTGCCCGCACCGCACTTCCCGTGTGTCATTACCCTTTCTACGGAAATTGCCGCTTTTGCGAATTCTATGCTGGCTGCCTGGTGGCCTCCCCCTCCCGCGCCGGGAAACTTTTTAATTCCAGTGTAAACAGAACAAAAGTTGGCTCGCTTTAATTCGATACGTGAATTATTCATATGTACGAGTGCCATTACTCCATTAGCAGTCGCGTTAATATTCACTTGGATATTATTATTTTATAACACGTGTACTCACGATTTTGTACTCTACAATTGTGACTCAAAGGTATGTATTTGCTTGATCAAAATGTTTTGAAGATGTGAGTATGGGAAATTGCTTATGAAGAAGGCAAAGTTTGAATTATTGTTATTGTACAAGTTTTGGGTTTTAATGCTAGTTTAATCGTTGTATTAGTTATCTGCGGTGTATCAGTTAAGATTGAAGAGGTACATGGGAACTCTGTTTAGTTATTAAGAAACAAACATAATTAAGATATAGTTTCCGAAATATTTATATTTGTTTATAATGTAAATATCCGTTAATTCTGATCTATTTATCCAGGATGGTATGTATGTGTGATGTCTGTAGATAGACAATAATAACTTTGGCAACATTCTCAGCGCCGTGTACGAGTACTAGACTGATATAACAAGCGAGTCTTGTAGGAGTTTTCTGATGATTACTAGATTTAGTATTAAAGGTATACGTACTGATCATACACCAGCCCAGCAAGACGACGAAAACTGGATCGGTGCAAGTCTGTTTGTTTAAATACCACAGATGAAAGAGAGAGGAGGGTTAGCGAAGATCAATTTTGATATCTTTACAACCTACTTCCTTGTGTCACTTAATATACATATAAGTGTAGCAAACAACTCAATCAATCAAGGCGTTTTAGAGCAAGTTGACTGTGACCGACGAACGAAAATACACTTGTGATCCTATAAGTGTTTAATTTTAACCTCTTTCTAAACTTAAAAAAGTGACAAATGAAAAAAATATATAATATGCTGGATTTTCGCTAATATTTAATTTGATAAGAACACTTAACAGATAAGAAATATCAATAATCAATACATCTAATTCTGTTGACAACATTAATTTCACTCCAGATTACTGATAGCCAAAGTATACACGTTATTTTATTTATAAGATAATCAATTATGTAACAGTATGTCTCATAAACCAGTTGATATATTTAGGGTTACTACACATATAAACACTTTAGACAATAATTTTAGATTATTCTAACAATGTTTTGCATTTAAAGTACCAATCAGCATTTGCGTCAAACCAGTCCAGTACTTGTCTGTCAAACCAGATGTATGCACCTTTTAGGGTGTTCGGTGCTTCGAGAACTAGGTATAACGGAGTTTCTGCCGCCTGGTCAGAGTCATAAAACCCTACACCTGATGTCATATCAGTGCGAACTAAGCCAGGGTGCATGGAGTTCACAGAAATGTTTCTTGGCTCGAGCTCTTTTTGCTGAATCAATGTCAAGGCACTTACCGCCACCTTTGACACTCGATAAGCAGCCACTGTTCCCTCATCAGCGAGGTCAGATCTGTTATACGTACCAGTTTTTATAGCTTCCAAGTGCCAGTTTACAAATTCATCGATTTCTTCTACCTTCAGAGATTTGCTGGAGAGTTTCTTGATCCAATATTCATTCCTCACATTCGACAAATGTCCACAGTCACTGGAAATATTCAATATACGTCCGTTGTCTCTCACCAGAGGGTACAAAAACTCCTGAATAATATGAAAGCTACGGTAGTTAATGTCGATGATTTCTTTGCTCTCTTCATAGGTAAGATAGAAATCTGAGCAATTGAAGACAGCAGCATTGTTTACTAGTATATCGATTCCACCATACTTCTCTTTGATGTAGTTCCCAAATGTAGCAACACTGTTTTTATCCGTGACGTCGAGCTGATGATATTCTGGATGCAGACCCAACCCGTTCAGTTTGGCGACAGCAGCCTTGCCTCTGCTATCGTCTCTCGCAGTAAGGAATACTACTCCATCAAATCTCTTGAGGAGTCCTTTTACGATAGAAAATCCGATCCCTTTATTAGAGCCTGTGACCACTGCCACCTTTACCATGACTGTGATGTTTAATGTTTCGCGGTTTTGTAACAACTGAACAGATTTATTTGTTCTAGTACTGTTGAATAAACTAATTGTGAGTTATGTTTTCTCTCTGATAAGATAAAGTCGAACGATAACATAGCTGACACAGATCATAATTAAACAGAAACGTTACTGTGACGTTAGTTACAAAGATAACCTAATGTGCAAAATTCATATATATTTAGAAATTATTCTTTATATAATTATGTATGTTGTTGTCATGTTCTAGTATTAGAAAATCTATCAAATCTGTCGAAAACCTGGTAAAATATTGGTTAACAATAAGTTGCAAACAAAAGAGATAAACAATAAGTTATTCAGCTATCTCGGCGATGCATTGAGATATTTATTTGATATTCAATATTCTGAATTTAATCAATATTTAAAAAATCTCTGAAACTTAAAAATTGATGGTAAATCTATTATAATTGATCAATCATTCATTTTCAGCCATTGACACATCTATTTGACCATTTTTTTAAATTTGAAAGCATTATTTACTCAAGGATTTCGTAAGGATTGAATAGGTACTTTAAAATAATTTTAATTACTGAAACAAAAATTTTGACAAAGTTTGAATAAAACAGTAAATAACGTTAATTTTTCTTTTCTTCTGTACCGGATTTGAAGTACCAGCTGGCGTTTGCATCAAACCAATCCAAAACCTTTGCGTCATACCAGACATAAGCACCTTTGAGGGTCTGGGGAGCGTCTAGAAGCAGATACAGTGGTGTCTCAGCTGCCTGTTCCACGTCAAAGAATCCAAGTCCCTTGGTCATGTCAGTACGAACGAATCCTGGATGGACTGAGTTAACGGAAATGTTTTTAGACTCAAGTTCTTTTTGTTGAACTATGGTCAAAGCACTGACGGCCACCTTCGACACACGATATGCAGCCACTGTTCCTTCATCGGCAATATCAGATTTGTTGAACGTACCAGTTTTTACAGCCTCCAAGTGCCAATTGACAAATTTATCGATTTCTTTCATCGTCAGAGACTGACTCGAGAGTTTCTTGATCCAATACTCATTCTTTATGTTGGACAAGTGCCCACAGTCACTAGATATGTTCAATATACGTCCGTTATCTCTCACCAGAGGGTACAAAAGCTCCTGGAGAATGTGGAAGCTGAAGTAGTTAATGTCAATAATTTCTTTGCTCTCTTCGTAGGTAAGGTAAAAATCTGCGCAATTGAGGATAGCAGCATTATTCACTAGTATGTCGATGCCTCCATATTTTGCTTTGATATAGTTCCCAAATGTAGCAACACTGTTTTTATCCGTGACGTCGAGCTGATGATATTCTGGATTCAGACCAAACCCGTTCAGTTTGGCGACTGCTGCTTTTCCTCTGCCATTATCTCTTGCAGTGAGAAATACTACTCCATCGAACCTCTTTAAAAGTCCTTTCACGATAGAGAATCCGATTCCTTTATTGGAGCCTGTGACCACTGCTACTCTTACCATGATTTCCTTAATGCTTTACAGATTCACAGGGAATTATAGTGCAATTAAATGAAAATACTGCAATTGAACTCCTTATATAGAACTTAGTTTCTTAAAGTGCGGAAGTTGATAATCTTCAGTAAACAGATAACATTTCTCTAACACCACAGATTAATATTGAACAGAAGTGGTAGCGGGAAGCTACTAGAGCTACTATGTTGTTTCTCCTTCGGTTGTAGAAAATAAACAACAAGTTTACTTTAAGCCGTCACACAAGTACAGGAAGGGCGATCTTTATACCACCCAAATGGATTTAAAGGGTTACTTTAAGATTTTTTTCTTACCAAAAGAGGATACAGCTACAACAAAATGAACTGACATGACAAAGAAAGTGTCTACGCAGACAGCATCATAGCAAGAAAAAACAGCTTCGATAGGCATTCAACCCTTTCTGTCTTATTAAATAGTTTTGGAACTAGTTAAAAAATATACATTGGGATACGTAAAAGTCACACAAAAAAGGACGATTCTGAAATAAACGTTGTTTTATTCAACAAATCTGTAATATTACCTTTGCAATACCGATGCAGTTATTTATAAAATCTAATAAAACGTAGGAAATAGGCTTCGCGCCAAATTGCCCGCTGTGATTCGATTTATCGGTACACTCCAACCTGGCTAGCTCGGAGCCCGTTTAAATCTAATCAATATATTTCAATTGTATTAGAAGAGGAAAAAACGTTTTTATGACACGAAAACTGAAGTAAATGTGACTTTTAGGTTCTTGTTTTGGTTACGTGTCAGATAACATGTAGGTAAAGTTCTTGTGTATAAAAAATACTAAATGCCCTTTTAGAGTGTAAAGTCCATAATTGCGTATTTTTCACTAAATATCTTCATACAAAAAATATATAACAATAACAATTCTATCTCTGTGTTCGCTACTTGATATTTAATGTGTACACGACATTATGTCACAGAAACAATCTTTCTAAATAACTCGACACACACAACATACACCACATACATGGCGTTGCGTTAATAGGATTCCGTGCGGCGCGATATGAATTATTCATAGTGAGCGCGCAATGGATCGTCACGGGATGAGTTTGATCGCTCCGTGCGTTATCTAAATGCGGTATTTTAGCGAGTGCCTGATAATGGAGGTGCTCGTGGAAATTGATTTTAATGGAGTGTTATCTTTGTGCATTGTAATGTTGTTAATAGGTACTCGTGTTGCGAAATTGACAACGTACACTGTATTTTTGCATAAGGGTTCTATTTAGCGATGTTCTACACAGTTACATTATTCAAACCGAAAACAGGTATTCTATCGTTGGGCATTTTAAAATGTAGACATTATAAATACGTAAGTGTAACGATCAGAACACATTTTAAGTTGCGTCTAATACAGCACATTATTATGATGGAAAATCACCACAAAGATCATGAATATTTCGTTTCAATTACTCCTATTATTTGAAGATTTAGTAAAAATGCAGTAGGTATATCCACGCACACATCAAAACGAGTTCAGTACACACAGTTACAAGAAACAGTATATATCCGTACTCCATAACTCTCTAAATATACAAAACTCAAAAAACAAACTAACAAGGTCCCAATTATTTGAGAGATCCTTTTCAAGTGCCGTAGCGTTTGGATTTAATCAAAACTTCGACACATAACCGGGGACGGAACCCGACCGCAAACACGCTTATAACCAGACAGACAAGTATTATACGAAAATGTGTATACATTAATTTGTATGTTACGTAATTCATGCATACATTATGAACAGAAGCTACACTTTTAATTGAGTGTGAATGACATTAAACTTGATTACCCACCGCTACTGTATTCAGAAATCGTAGATTGTATCTAACATTGTGGTAATCAATGACTGATGAGTCAGTGGGAGAAAGAAAGGTAACCTGTACCTTAAGAAATTTAAATCCTACTAATTAATAATATAAATGTGAAAGTGTGGATGTTTGGATGTTTAGATGTTTGGATGTTTGTTACTCAATCACGCAAAAACGGCTGAACGGTTTTTGATGAAATTTGGCATGCATGTAGCCCTTGACATGGAAAAGAACAGGCTATCTTTTATCCCGTGTCCGAGGGACGACCCAATTCTGAAGTCCACGCAGACGAAGTCGCGGGCAGCGGGTAGTTTTGTAATAAAATGTATGGATAACTCCGGTAGAAATTTAATAGGTAAGTTTTGTAAGTTTATGGGCTATTTGCCAGCTTAAAATTTTAATAATAAGTTTATTTTATTTTATTTTTATTTTATTACTATTAAGAAAACTTACAGCTAGTACATTCGAGTAGTCAGAAATAATATGTAGAAGAAAGCCAATTACAAGTTTCCACTTATATAAACTTATGTATAAAATTAACAAAACGGTAAAAACAGCGTGTAAGTATAATAAACAAAAATAAATCACCTTAAACAACAAAGTTACACTTCAAAGAAATAGTTACTTAACGTTTTTTTTAATTTCATGACACTATTTGCAAACAGGTCAAGCTCAACATTCCGGCACTCCCTATTGAACGTTCGACAAGCTCTTAATATGTATGTATTTTGCCTGTAGGTGGTTTTCACTATAGGTACGTGAAGGAGATGAGGTCTTCGAAGAAACATAGATGGTACACGAAGTCCAATCTTGGCCACAAGCTCAGGGACGTCAGTAGTATTATTCAATAAATTAAATAGGAAAGCTAGATCTGCAATTTTTCTTCGCTCGTGTAAAGGAAGAATATGAAATCTTTTACACCGACTAGTATAGTTAGGGAAATAAGTATTAGAACGATATTGAGTGTACCTTAAAAATCTCTTTTGTATGCTTTCAAGGCGATTAATATAAACGTTGTAGTTTGGATTCCAAACTTGAGAAGCATATTCGAGATGACTACGGACAAAAGCACAATACAAAATTTTCATGGTTTTGACATTCTTAAATTCAGAGGAGACCCTAAAGATAAAACCCAACGCTTTAGAAGCCTTGTTGACTATATTGTCAATGTGCGCATCAAATAAAAGTTTTGAATCAAAAATTACCCCAAGATCCTTGATGACGTTGACTCTGGTAATTGAGGTGTTCGATAATTTGTAGTCATACCTAATAGGGTTTGGCTTACGAGTAAATGTACACACATAACATTTTGAGATATTTAAATCTAACCTATTTTGATTGCAGTAATCATGGAACCGGTCCAGATCCTCCTGTAATAGGCGTGCATCTTCAATGGTTGACACTTGACTAAGAATTTTCATGTCATCCGCGTACAATAAAATTTTTGAATTTAGGAAACTAGAGGCGATGTCATTTACAAAAATATTAAATAAAAGGGGTCCTAATAAGGATCCTTGGGGAACGCCCGATGGAATGTACTTCGTTCTCGAGGAATAACCATTGAGGACTACAGTCTGGCATCTATTTTCAACATATGAAACAAACCATCTGTACAAACTACCCCTTACACCAATCGTTAACAATTTGCGCATTAAAAGCGCGTGATCTATCCGATCAAAACATTTGCTATAATCTGTATATATAACGTCGACCTGAGACCTCCTGGACATATGCTCTGAGAGATAGTCAATACCGACCACGAGGTTGGATGTGGTGGAGCGACCTTTTAAAAATCCATGTTGGTATTCGGAGAAACTTAATTTAAGTGAAGAAGAAAGTTGTACGTGTACAATTTTCTCCATGATTTTAGCGAACACGCAGAGTTTGGAGATCGGTCTATAATTTTCAACAGTGTCCTTAGGTCCCTTTTTATGAATCGGCGTTATATACGCTGACTTCCAGATTGTAGGCACCACGCCCAAGTCCAATGACCGTTTGAATAAAAGTGTCAATGGAATGGACAGACACCTGGCACATTTGGTTATAAAAATCGGTGAAATATTATCTGGACCAGCGGATTTATTGATATCCACTTGCTTAAGCAAGCGAAATACCTCCTCCTCACGCACATCGATAGAACAGATGTCTGATACGAGACCAGTAGGCTGATTCACTCTCGCAGAGGCTACAAAGTCATTTGCGTCGCGTCGATCTTGAAAGTTCGAAAAGAAATAATCGCCAAACATGTTGCAGATTTCCTCCCCGTGACCAGACGACACTTCACCAAATTTTAGTACTGATGGGTAACAGTTGGTTTGTTGTTTAGATTTAACATATTGCCAGAAAGCCCTAGGATTTTTAGAAATGGCTAGTTCAATGTTTGCTATATAGTCGTCAAACATTTCTTTCTCCAGATCTTTAGCCCGTTGACGTAGGGTGACAAACGATTGATAGTCCGAGAGATTTCCATAGGTTTTAAATTTTGAGTGGAATTTTGATTTTTCTTTAATTATTTTGATAAGAGGGCTTTTGTACCAATGTGGATACTTACCTCTTGGAGCGATAGTTTTAGATGGAATATGTGTATTATGAAGCAAGTTGACAGTGTCATAAAAGAATTTAACAGCTTCTTCAAATGACCTACGATTAAGCTCTAATGGCCAATCAATTGCCATCATTTCTTCAACTATAGCGTCATAATTCGCCAGAGCATATATGAACTTGACTCGAGGCCGAGAATGCAGCTGATGAAGCTGAACGAAGTCGGCAGAGATGCAGAGTGCCTTATGATGTGAGTCCTCCTGCACTAGGGGATCTAGGCTGCAAGTGACAGCTACCTCACTGTTAGACAAGACGAGGTCAAGAATCCTGTGGTTTATGTTACGATGTGTGTTGTACTGTAGCAAATTACAAGCGCTGAGAGTATCACAAAAGCTGGTTTGAAGTGGACCATTTAAGTTACCAGGACACAGATGATCACCGTCCACTGCAACGGTCCAGTCAATATTCGGTTGGTTAAAATCACCGAGCACTAAAAACTTATCTGCGGGATGTTTCAGAACAATATCAGCTAAATTGCTGGAAAAATTATTGAGTTGTATCATTAAAGAGTTGCCAGATTGCTGGCAACATATATACACAACACATAAATGTATTTTATAGGTTACTTTAGGTTTTCTTTGGTGTAAAGTTAGGGTAACCCACAGATCTTCAGCCGACGAGCACCATTCGTTGCGGACATCAGCAACTAGTTCTCGACGTATGGCTATTAAAACCCCTCCACCCATAGTTTGATTAGTTTGCGAGTAACATCTATCACGCCTCCACACAAAATATCTATCATCAAACAATTCGCTATCGGATATACCATCTATAAGCCATGTTTCCGTCAGACAAATGACGTCAAAAGAATTCACGCAAACATTTCTATAGAAAACAGATGTTTTCGTCCGCAGCCCCCGAACATTTTGATAGAAAATACTAATAGGCGCCATGGTAATTCAAAAGTATCACCAGCAAGATGATTGAAAAGATATAAGGTACACTCAGACTTAGTCTCCAGTAAATGCTATAGGTACTAAAAGTCAGATTAAATAGCAAGTCGTGGCAAAATAAAGCGAAAACAATATTAAATAAATCAGATTCGATATAATAAGCGCAAGAAATCATATTCAAAGTGTAAAAATATTTAATTTTAAAATTGTATAGGGTATGAGTAAGAAATTTCAAGTGTAAGCAGATCTCACCTCTAAACATATTAGCATAGAGTATAAAATGACAATATAAAAAGCCTAATGAGTCAAATGAATAGGCGACACCAAGCGATAAGCGAACAATAGGCAGGCGAGCGTGGAATGTGTGCAAAAAATACGTACCTATGTTTCTCAAACTTAAGTCCAACAAGTTCACCATTAACAATAAAGTGTCCACAATATTATTCAGACAAACTTTTTCAAAAGGAGTAAACAACACGATAACAGGAATAAGATGAGATGTTTTAATTAACAAACAAACTTTTTTAAATCTTGCTCTGTTTTGATACAGTGTTTTGGAGATGAGGTGTTTTTTCTAACAAGTATTTTGCATCCTCTAACCCACACATGTTCAAAGCCACGCTCTTTGGCTTGAGCTTTGGTTCTATTAAGGAGGAGTTTATTTTCCAAGGTTAGGTGGTCGTTGATGTACACCCTGTTATTGCCCTGTAAGCCCAAATCTCCAGCACTAAGTTTTTTATGTTTCCTCGACGCCGCTATAAAATCGTTTTTTAGGTAGCTGTTGTGCACAGAACAAATAATGTTTTTATTTAGTTTGTCATTGCGTGTCGGTACCCTTGCTATGTAATTTATTTGCTCCTTCTGTACATGAAAATCAATTGCTTCACCTATCTTGGCCATTATTGCGTACAGGTCTTCATCCTTGGATATTGGCACTCCCTTAATCTCAATATTATTCATGCGCGACCTCTGTTCATTCTCAGACTGCCGATTCTCGAGCTGCGTAATTCGATCCTGCAAATCGATTATTACTTCTTTTGTCTTCTTCATTGTATCGATGTCATCTTCAAGAACTGACACTTTACTTGCCAACGCTTTTATTTCATGACCGTAGGACTCAAAGGACGATTTCATTTCGTAGACTTCTTGCTGTATGGTTTTTAATTCCGCCAGCTCACTCTGGATAGCCTTTACACTCTCTATCAACGCAGGCAATGCTTCCATCTTAGCTGACAGACTTTGGAGTTCTATCATGATGGTCTCCGAGTTCGCTGGTGATGCCTTAAAACTACCAGTTATAGGACTAGCAACCGGGGCAGCCTTGCAGCTTTGACATTTCCATGTCGATTTACGTTCGCCAAGCTTTCTCCATCCAGCCTCTGTTATCCCAGCACAGGGAAAATCGAATTTCGCCTTACAGGCAACACACGTAGCACCATCCCTCGCTTCCGTGTCACAACGTTGACAGGTAAACATTACGACTGATTTCGATAGAAAGCTTGAGAAACACTGCCAGTGGCCGTTTTAGAGAAATAAATAAGTAGTAGCTATTAGCAACGCCGTGTACTCGTGCGATCGGTACGCCGACTACCGTATGACTGTTTGTAGATATAAAACGTAAAGCTGCTGAGTGAAGCGCAGACGTCTGGTGGCGGTTGCCATAGATACCGGTTGACCCAATTATGTCATGTTATTAAAATTAAGTTTATCATTAATGAAATTACAGTCTATAAAGTAATATTAAAGCTTTTGAATATTTAACGCCATCGATAACTATTTTTTAATTCATTTTTATGTGTGTTGGTATTATTTATTATAAAGTAATATGCATCAACGATAAAAGATAATAACTATTTAATTTACTTAGATCTTATAAAACTTAATCGTATCATAATTATTGTACTAATAGATTTACGTTACAATGCAGGGGTGAGGGGTTATTCTGTAAGTCCAAACAAACATAACGTGGCATAACGCAGGTCATGGTTCAACTACCCCGGGTCGCCAAATCTTATTTTGTTCTGAGAGTCATCGAGTAGTGTACATATTTTAGACTATTTAAAAGATTTTTTACTGGAAATAATAGTAAGTCGAAAGAGATAACAGCACGTTAACCGCTTTGACTTAGTGAATAGGGCCCCTGTTTATTTCATGTATACGACAACTTTGTGAAATATAAGTTTGGAATATGGAGATCATTAAGTATAACAACATAAAGCGCTGATGCGACGCAAAAAGTGTTTGTACAAGCACTTTCATAATTGTAAAAAGCAAGAATCTTCAAAGTGTTAAGAAGTCTAGACTTTAAACCAAACTCAAATTTTCTTAATATAATAAAATTAGTGAAAGTCAATGGCATTATTTTATTAGTTATTCGTCGTGTGTTTGAGTTCAATCAGAACTTTCAGAGACGCACGTCGACGCACCGAAGTGAAAACTTTTTAACTGCCAAGTATTTCTCACAGTATAATCACAAACAAGTATAGTCCAATAACAATAACAGAAAACATACATAAAAACACGATTATCACTAAAAATCACAATATAACCGTCATGTTATCACTTAGTTTATTTCCACACTGATAGTTTAATTTATGGCTAACTGTATACGGGCCTGTTACGTATTTGTCACCATTGTGGACATTGGATTTAGAGAGCGATAAGTCGTTATTTGCACACATTATTATTATAAACGTATTAAAGCTATTTAAACTTAAAATAAAGGTATGTATGTATAATAATTTGCATCAAAAGTATATTCTGGGGAATTATTCATATTACAACTAAATATATTCAGTATGAACTGATATCGTTTATCGCTGTCACATATTATTATAACGTTTCACAATTTATCGGAACCACTGGCTTAATTACAAGTAACAGTTAACAAATTAGTGATACAATTATACAGTTTGTGATTAAGCGGTTCATTTTGTAGTTAATAGCTGTTCACTGATTGACGCACTTGTGTTGGCGACTTGCTTTTATTTGTTTCGGAGTTTGTAATATTGACAAAATCTTTTCTTCTGTTTAACAGAGTTTTTCAGATAAAAGCCACGGGTTCAACCCTGCCTAAGATTAAAAATTTTTCCACTCAACTATTTACATTTAATTTCTAAGTATACACAGCAAAGAAGATAGTTTATTTAAAAAAAAAGCTTCTAGCAATGTGGGTCGCACATTACTTACTAGTATTCTTGTTAACCCCTCGTGGTTAGCTTAGTGCTTGTGTTTCGATTGGGTTTAAGTCGATAGTGCAACGGGTAGGATTCAAACCTGCGACCACATGATCACTAGCCCGTGCCTTAGCCATTATGCTACCGCCGCTTTATATATCTTCTCTGCTTGAGCTAAAGGTATCACAGTCAATAGATAATAGAGTAATTAATGCCCAAGATAGTTTTTCGATGTGACAGGCTCTATAATAGTGCCAGCTTTATTATCATATCTGAACTCAGATTATACGTCTTCATAATAACAAACATTTTAAGATGACGTGTATTGTATATTGTTGGTATAACTGCAAAATACAAAAAAAGTAACGTTATTTATGGCACCATTTCAGGTCACAGCAAAGCTACCCAATCTCACATTGTTACTGCTTATGGTATACATCCTCGTTGTATCGTTATTCCTGGCATATCTTCGAGTTCGCTCGGCTGGCGGCCGGCTTGAGAGCTCAGCGTATGTAATGTGTCCCGGGGGCGAGAGCCCGCGGCGACACGTTCGCACTCCTCTATAATCGATAGCAGGATTCTAAGATAGATTGTGATAGGAATAGGTAAAAGTGATGACAACATATTTTAAATATATTTCCTGGTCATCACTTTTGGAAGGGTGAAAATATAAGATATGTTACTACAATAAGCAGATTTTAATAATGTAAACTTTGATACGTTTACACAATATTTTTAATACTTACGTTGTCTCCGTCTAAGTCCCTATATTATAAAGAGGTTTAAGTTTTTGTTGAATAAACTCAAACAAGATCGAATGGATCGTTCATTAAATCTTTTTCACAACTATACTAAATTAATTTACCTACGAGCGCGTAAAGCCGCGAGCAATAGTTAATGGATAAAAATTTAAACATTTTATTAACAAGATCATTATTCGTAAGCGAAAATCACCATTAAGTGAACAACAAAAAACAACAAAAAAACAGTACTACTACTACACACTACACTTAATAAAATACTGTTAAAAAAGGTTCTAAAATGTTCATATCGGTCAAGAATTTAAGAATAGGTACACAAAAACAAAATTTCCCAAACTCCCAAAGATGTCAAATAAAATTCAGTAACCCTTCAAACTTTCTTACGTATGAAGTTAGAATGATAAAACACAAGGTAATATTATATTCACTTAAGAAATACTTGTTATGAAACAAATTAAAGCTGCCATTAAAAACAACAAAGTAATTATGAATTTGAAATGAAATAACTTTACGGAACTAATCCTGGTGAAATTCCTGATGCACAATGTTAGCCAACATTCAATCTAACTTCCAGTTTGCATACTGGCTTAATAACTCTACGTAATTAGTTTAACAGAAAAGCCGGTGAACCTGTTGTGTTTCAAGGTAGAGAAACAGATATTGATTCCGAGAAATTCTATTTGTCCAATTAATATCATAGTGTACAACGTAACTTAATACAATTTCGTCTTACTGTGCTAGATGAGCCGTAGTAGTACTGAATACTAAGGTCTTTGAATCTTTAGGAAACTCACAAATTTATTTGGCACTAGGTTGGTATTACAAGTTACGCTTTTCAAAACTTTTTCAAAACGAAATACATTGTACTTTGTTCTCAACCAAAATTTACATGTGCAGTTTGACATTATATCAAAGACATTTCTCATCATAAATCATTTGTAAATTAAATCAGAAACTTTGCAGCAGTTACGAGTCTAATGCGGCTTTGCAGTTTAAGTACACGAAAAGTTCTAGCCACCAAAATTCTAGGCAACCTCCCCACAAACTTTGTCACCCCACAAACGTCACCTTAAAAGCATAATTATGACTTTTAAAAATTTCCATATACAGGTAACCACACGAGTGTCGGCTCCGATCATACATCCTACATGTGTCCTACAAAGTGCACCTGTCCAGGCTCCTACATGAATATAACATGGAGTTGGAGGCTCTCGCAATAGATATTGTTACGTGCTGTTGCAACTACTCTCGGCTTTTGTGAGTGTCACTTAAGATTTTTATCTCAGAAAAGTTTTGGACAAGCACCAGCGTCCCAGGGGAGACAGTTTGAGTACACGAATATTATTGTTTTATCAGATTTATTTTCCAAAAGCCATGAACAATAGCATAATTCATGTTTATCAAGTTTTTAATAGCGTTATCATGTCATGTGTGGAAATGCAAAAGATTTCATATTATAATCAATGTTTATTTAACTAACCAGGACTTTCTTTTTATAATAATATTTATTTATTACTCAAGAAAAACAGCATGTTTACACAATTGCTTATAAGCTACCTATATGTAACATTATGAAAGTATTAACAATTGTGTCATACAATTAGCATCTGCTGCCGAACTAGGTGTATGACCTGTATTTCAGCAAGCAGCGCCTCAAGTTTACGGGTAAGGTAGAGCATATGAGCTTCAAAACAATATTTTTAACAAGTATATGCTTAACATAACATTTGTATAAGAGCTTAACTAATTAATAATTAAACAGGAGGTGTTTATCCTCTGGGCGTGTACAATGAGAAAGGTGAGTGTGTGTATGTGAGAGGGTGTGTAAGTGTTGTTAAAACAATCAGTAATTTAATCCAGTAGATTCAACGTTTGTGTCCCAAAACTATAACTTAACCCATCATTGTATCAATTTACTGTATAACTATTTTAGGATTGTGAGTAACTCTTCCGTTTCTTACTTTGATTACATATTAGCTTATGAAGCTGAATACTTTGATTACAGAGAAAGCCGAACCCATTATAGTTTGTGAGTGTTTGTGTCAGATACGATTGCTTATCAACAGTGGTTTAAGAACAATTTTAATCATCATCTTCAAGCTAACGTCCTTGATTGGAGACTTAAAAAATGTACTAGGTCTTTTACGTTGACATCATTGGAGAGTAGGTAAACAATTAAAGTTACTAGTTTCCTTATTTCGAAGTGATTTAAGGTTGTCTTTCATATTCTAGAGTGAGATGTCGTATGGTGGTCCATGTTGAAACCGATGGAAACGCTACGCATGGAAAATTCAGTGTTATTTTATTTATGTAGAACACACTCCTACAGGATCCTGGACAGGACACCTGAGGTCCTTGCATCTTGTATGCAGCCAAGAAACGAATACGGTATTGACTAGATTTGTTCTAGAAAATAAACTGCCTAGACGTTATCACTGTAGTGAAATGCATTTACCAAGATAAGCTACATAACTCAAGTAAGGAGCAAAAAGAGTGATTGCATTTTTAGAAATTATGATCACTATCAAAGAATTTCTAATATAGATCGGTAGCATTCGCTTATTCAGCAATCTATATTGATAACCATAACGTGCATTTGATAATTATTTAAAACTTTTACGTTATCATCAAAGAGAAGCCGTTGCTAATGTGGATAACTAACACATCGCAAACCGAACCCGCTGTACATGCGGCAGGCTGGCGAGGCGCCAACTGTGTCCGCTGCGCCCAGCGCCACCATGCTCCACTGTGACCCTCTGTGACCCTACTATCACACAGTCACGACGAAAAGGTATACTCTGTCTAGGTATTGCTTTGGTCCCTTGACGTTATCACTACAGTGCAATATAATTATAAGTAGTTGACACAGTAAAGTTGACCTTTGTACATTATTTTTCTATTGCATTGTTTCTATTCTTTTTTGTGTGTACATAAATTATTAAATAAATAAATAAATAAATAAAGTTAATTTTCAATGTTATTGCGACTTTTAGGGAAGGTCTGCGTTCAGCAGTGGACGGCGATAGGTTGATATGATTGATTGAATTTTTCCTGATTGAGGAATTTTAATTTTTTTTTCTTCCTACATAAACTAATTAAATAAATGTTGTATTTCTGCGTATAGAGTTGCTGAACGAATCCATGAGTAAAATACATAATTGATTATATTTGTTATCCCTGGATTTTATTCAAAACCTTGGCCTTACACACCAAAAAGTAACAAAAACCAATTTTATGACGGTTTTAGATTTAAAACAAGTTTACTCACCATTTGAAACTGGTATTTTACAATCGTGTTACAAGTGGTACTTCTGCCCTAACTGTCAAGTGCTAACCGTTTAATTAAATCCACTCAATTCATACCGCGTCGATTGTTTTAATACTTGCCTTTGCAAGTTTTCGCCGGCGTTACGTTAATTGAAGCAGTTTGCGGTTTTTCCAGCGGTTATACAGTTATTCAGTGTTAGTGCGAAATGCCAACTTTTTGTTCCAGTTACAATGAGAATTTTGTTTAAAAAAAGGTACATTTGCATTTTAAAGGCTCGGTTATCGAGCTGTGTGTTTTACTGTTTCCATTATAAAGGGTGTGGAGTTTCGCGTTTGGCTTCGTTTCAAGCAATTAGTGTTAGAGTGATCTTTGTTAAGTAACGCGCTTTAACGTGCCGAGGTTAGCGTGTTTAACTGTTGAGTGTGAGTGCTGTAATGAGGAAGGGTACGTTCTAATGATTACCACAGTTGGCAGGCGAGTCGGGGATAAATTGAAAACTTTAAATTGAATTTTTTGATAACTTTAAACATTTTTAAAATTATTTAAAGTACAAGTGCCAAGCCAGCATCACATTTGTCAGTAAACCCCAGTTAAATAGTATTTTTTTTACTGTTAAACATCTTTGTATGCCACCCTTTGCATTGTACCTACAAGTAATATAACAGACCAGTATTATTATAATTTTAGTAAATAAAACTAAAACACGAAAAAAACTTGTGTAGATCAAGTGTATGAATAACGTTTTTCAAACTGCATCATACGAAATTAAGCTCTACACTGTAATAAAAATTCAAGTGATCAAATCGAGAATTAACTTCAAACCAATAAAACGGTAAAAACAATTGAAGTCAATTAAATTGAACCTCGCTTTCTGAGTTACAGTTTTCAGTAAATTATATAACATTTTATTTCCAGTGAAGCTTTGTGCTACTCGTACATACAGAATTGAATATAGTTTTACGAGTTTATCATTTCAACGATGCGTATCGAGAATTGGAATTGTTTAAATTTATAACATTGTATCATGAATAACCTTTTATTATTATATTAGTAATCCCATGGTTTGAAATAATAGTTAAGGTTATAGTTGCAAATTCAATAACAAATTTGTATTCATCATGAATTCGATATTATGTAAGCTACTTATATATGTATGTACTAAGACTCATATTATTATATGTGTCACATGAAAATAATAATTAAGAGTGGAAGAACCTTCTGAACAAGCAAAATTACAGGAACAAAGTATTTTCAATTTTGTATAGTAAGCCTATATAACAAACTCTCAATGCAAAATTTAATACAACTTATATGTAATTCGAAAATGAGTGGGCCGGGTAAAATCAGACTAAACTCAAATCATGACACAAATTTTCAATAATTCACATCTGAAGGGTGTGCTCGGGCAAGTTGGACTTACAATCGTACTCGTGCATGACTGAGCACTCACAGCTGACGCAAATGACGTCACTGATATCCCGGATCGGGACGGGTGAATGTGAAGAGGATATAACGAACTGTTCCGAGGAAGACTAGGATTCCTTGAATTGTAACAGATTATGTTATGAATATTGTACAGGTCTGGGAGTATATTGTCTCTCTCCGCATTGTGATACTAGATATCTATCATATGGTAGGTTTTAGTATATATTATGTGTGTATAGTGTACAAAGTTATTATAGCTTTTCTATGGTTTGTGAGTCGACTGGTTTTTGTTAGTGGTTTACACAGGCACCTTGTGTTCACTATATTGCTTTAAATGATTTAGAACTAAGTTGGGAGCCATTTCACATCTTTGGTATTTTCATTTTTTTAAACACAAGTAATAGTAAAAAAAACTTGTGCAATATAAATGTAAATGAGCATTTTTAACACAAAGTATTTATAGTTGCCAAAAAATGACCATTAATAATATAATACGCCAGTAAAATGACAAAAACAATAGCACAAAAAGTTAAATAAAAGTCCTACCTATATTCTCGTGATATTATGAAAAGCATGTCAATTTCCCAAAGTCTCCGGAAACGGTAAAATTTACTTTGTTAAAATTTTAATAAAGCCGGCCACAAACTATGTCGGTGCGCGACGGCGTGACAACACTTTGTGCATGCGAGCGGGCTAGCGGCCTCAAACGTAGTTTGTCACGCTACAAGGAACCACCTCGGCCAAATAAAACGTCGGTACGTGAACACCCTATATTTACGTAGGGACATGTTTCATAAAGGAAACAGGTTTGTGTAAGAACGCGTGTTATAATTTTATTCAAGTATTTTTGCTTGATACTAGAGGTAGTGACCTCTTGTCAAACTATCAGTTTTCGTTAAGTAATTTAACTGTAATAAAAATCTATTTAATTATTTCCACAAAACTCTGTTGTTATTAAAATTCTTCAAAAAATAACCACAAATTGATAAACATCAGAAGCGTAATCCGAGATTAATTGTAATTAACTTGAACCCTTTGCATAGAGGAGGCTGGGCATTTTGTTACAGATTTAACTGGTAACCCTCGATGAGTAACGACGGAAGAATTTTTGCATCTAATGATGAAATAAAAACAGAACAGGAAGGAAACAGAAACATGTACAGGATAGTAACAAAATATTTTTATTGAAACTGCGTCTCACATAACTGGAGCTAACAAGCCGTCAAATACATCAAGATGTATGTCAAAATTTGTATGTATTTTTGAAATAGCCGACTTATATAAATCATTGCACGTCGGATTTCAGACCGGAATTTTGTAGACCCACTGTTCCACAAAATTTTGTTTATTTTCAAGAAGGGATTTCAACAAAAACTAGACTTCAGAGTAAATATCTTTCTGTACTGAAAATAAAATATTTCTTTGTATGAAAATCGCTTTGTCAATTTTATCCTTTTTTGAACCGAACGCAGCGAACTTTTCAAACAGATTTTTGTTCCACGTTTGATTAAACGTAGAAATAGAAAACACCTGACCAGTCACACGGCATTCACACAAATTACTTTCCCGATGATATCTAAAAAAAAATGCAAAGCCATCCATTTCTCCCGAGCATCCTCTAATTAATTAAATTCCCGTCAAAAAATAGAATTCATTAATAAAAAAGTTCCGCGCGCATTATACTCGGAGTGGCGGGAATTCCCGGTGTTATATTAGAATTACCCGGGATTATGCGGGATTCCACTTAATTACGGGATCCACCAAAATTACACAAGCTCCTTAGTTTTTTAACAGTCCTCTACACGAGGGATGAATTATTAGATAGCTTTGTTAGTGATTAAAAATTATAAAGTAAAATAGCTTTGTGTATATTTAATGTTAAATTAATAAGAGGATTCTGATATTTTAATTGGAAGACAAAGGAAAATTTATTTAAGATTAGGGGTCACTTTCTGGTGACCTATGCTACTCTCCCTTTTCTAGTATTGCTACGTTTATAAAATGTAATTGGAGACACGATGTGCAGTGCCTGAGGAGGTCTCGTGCGCAAAGGGCTTCTGAACAAGGTAAATATATGTGATGATGGCAGAAATTCCTGTGAATTATGTGGCTTCCGACAGACATTTCATGCATGTCATTGCACATAATCATTCAAGATATTTTATTTCTATATTTATGGATATAGTACCCCTATAAATGAATGCTGTAATAGAGCAACTCACACTAATTTTATATTGTAGCTGTAGTTTTAATATAGTCCAAGTAATCTATATTTCTAAGATTATTTTGTAACCTTCTAGCTATAGTAACAGCTCAGCAGTCAGTCACATTTGCAGGAAAATGTTGACTGACTGTTGTGGGCGACATTTACAATGCCGTGCCTCAGAAAGCGCGCTAAGCAGTGGGTCCCGACTGTCATACGTAAATATTTGATTCAGTAAAGTCATTACAATCGTAAAAACCAGTATTACGTGATACATTGTTACTCCGTCAAATAGGTTGTGGAGGTCAGATAGGCAGTCGCTCCACGTAAAATATAGTATTCAGCTAAATTAGGTCGGACTGGAAGCCAACCCCAACATAGCTTGGGAAAACGCTGGACACATGAATGCACATATTCAAGATATTAAATTATACGTATTATGATTTTGATAACCAAAATAGTACGTACTACTTCTGAAAACATACTTTTATATTAACAAATTATATTTGCTATTTAAAATCCTAATAATTTCAGTTTTTTCACGTCAGCAGTCAAATCTGATTAGCTTTACAGAATGAACAAACATTTTTGATATGATAGCACTGAATAAAATTGAAATAAATAATGCCAGAGTAACATGAGTTGGTTACATTAATTTCGGATCACGTTGTATGATAAACATCACATTATTATGATTAAAACGTTTGTATGGACTTCATATTTAATAACAAAATAAACTAGTGTGCTCGCCAGACTAGCGATGCCTCCGCGAATTAATCCCGGCGATAAGAAATATACGAGTGTGTCGCGACCGCACTCACAAATATCCCTAAGTTTATCATACAAGTATCATGGCGTATCTCGGGCAGAACATGTTTTATCAAGACTGACTCCATATTACATTATCTTCGCTTATTCTTGGCCTCTATCCACATTTTCTTTTCTATATCCCTAACTTAAGGAGTCATTTTTATGAAAAATAGCCTGAAAGGTGGGTCGCCTTTCAAATCCAGCTGAAAATAATCCCTTTCTAAATCGATATGAGCCCTGGAGAGTATCGGAGCAAAATTCTCCTGATAATAACGGGGAAGTTTTATTTACAGGGATAGTTGAGGCCCGGCGGGGTAATATTGAGTGTGCTCAGTTTTCCACTCGGCTAGACTTCGGCGCGTTTTGTCGATGCCGGTTGCAGCGGGTCCGGGCGACATCACGCCCGACAATCGTCTCGATGTTCACTTCACGCACCATTGCCTGTTATTCGGCGCCGCCGTTTGCTATTGTCGCAGATGTCGGGCAATGGAGGGTGACGTGAATCTTAATGTTCCTGTTCCTTAGTGCTAGGTCATAAGAGTCGTATTTGATAGAGACCCAACACAACCATGCGCCGCCTTCATCAACTATTTTCTGATATAATATATCAACGTAGAGCAGTCGTCAATTTGTTTGTCTTAACTATTTAACTTAATTTTTATAAGAGAAGTCGCCTCGATCCTGGTGTTAGGTTAGGAAATATATTAATTTACTCTCGGCAAAGCATATTTTAAGTAAGAACAGAACTAAGAAAAAATATCGACGCAGATGCTTCATACGTAAGTACAAAGACGCTTTATATATCGAGTTATCAAGACGAGCCATTAGAAAGTGTTCAACAAAGCAGGGGACGGCACCGTCCGCACATTAGGCGCTGGTGGCGACACCTGCTGTTCCACATTTTCCGTGTTTTTGTCGCATTTGTCCTGAGTGTAAGACAAGTGATAAACGGGAGCGGATATGAACAAAACTCGAATAAATTTATTCTATGTGTAATTGTCTTCTTTAAAAATGTACACCTACTTAGATAAGGTAAGAACTTCACGATGTTCTTTAAACAGTTGCATAATTACACCAATAGTAGCCGCCATATGCAGCCAAGCTACACAAACAATGTTTGCGAATCGCTAACCTCTTATAATGTTTTATTTAATTATTTAGGGTTTCCAACAATAAATTCAACAGTTTTAATCAAACTACATATCCTAGGATTGTCCGCTGACCTCGTTTGTGTTAGACCTGGATATAATCACATTGTTCCAGTCCCGCTGGGTCGTCTCACAGACAGCCCACGCCTCTGACACGGCGCCTTCACGACTATACATGTATACATACTTTGATATGCACTGGGACTTCACTACCTTCAGAAGTGTATATAAGAAAGATTATATGAGTGGACCTGAAAAGGAAAAGATCCTGTATTTATGTTCCACTTCGCTTCGTATATCCAGTAGTCAGAATATGTGATGGGCATGGTGGGTTATCCTCATTACAGTAATGATGGAACTTGTGGCATTTTTAGTCGTTTCTATTGTGGCACTGAAACAGTTGTAGGCGTCGAATTTTGCCTAGGTAATAATTTGATCATAAATCATTTTATTGGTCTACTGCAGTTAGTCTGAGCGCAGGCTATGACTGTTACAACAGACTTTAACGGTTTCGGTATTTCGTAAATTTGATAAATTTCTTAACTTACTTAATAGCATAAAAAATCATGATTAAATCTTCTATATTTACTCATACGTGTATTAAAAGATTTAAAGATTGTTTGTAGGAAGTTATTTCTGGAACTACTTAACTGATTGAGATTTTTTGTTTCACCAGGAGAAAAAGTTCTTTTTTAATTATGGCCCTGGGCAGTATTTAGTTTTGATGCAATTTTTTTGACGAGTTAATTTACAAAAATTATACCTACTGTAGAATTGTTTATCCATCCATTATATATGTGCGAAAAAGTCTGTAATAAGTATATACTCAATACTCAATTCTTTATTAGCATTCCATAAGTCAAATACAGGTGGTACATTTATGAACTAGAATCATTATGGACCCGGTAGGGCACAGCTTTATCTACTTTTAAGGATAGTTTAATATAACCACGTTTAAGGGAATTATGTAATTTAATTCCATAACATTTCACAATTTGACGGTTTCACTTCGAAAAATAATGCATTCAATTAAACGAGTTTGTTACAGTTGGAGTATCTTGCGACAGCTGAATAAAGATACTTTACGATGATAGATAGTTATCAGAGTGGCCTTAAATGTTCAATATCGTCAAAAAGATATCTAAATTATGAATGTAATGAAATTGCCAAGTCGTCTTTACCTATGTGAAAATTTATGCCTGATATGTGTCACAAAAATTGATATCCAGAAAGTATAAATTGCGTAATAATATTGGGCCATTCAATACTGGTTACATTTTATGCATCTTCGCACACCTTTAATACTAAACGTATATTACCCGGTAAGCGAGTAGCGCGATATTTCACTGTACTTATCTCAACAATCAAAATTTATATTTACTCAGAACCTCCTTACTTCGGTCGTACTACGCAAGCCTTATGCTCCCATCAATCGTCTATTTTTGGCAAAAAGCCAGAATCACAGCGACTTACTTTCTCCTTTATTCCGTTTCATTTAAGGTTTGAAATTCTTTGGTACATTTCAACGGGGTTGGTAAAAATTTGCGGTGTTCGGAAACTCCCCGATTAGCTGGCAGCGCGATTGTGCTCAGGTTTTATTATCATTGCACTTTATTTTTATATAAACAGAGAGGATTTCAAATTGAATAGTATTTGGTACAGCTTAAAAATATTTTTGTGGTGCTATGATTTTTGCCCACTAAACTCGTATCTTCCATTTTATAAAAAAAACCATCATAGAACCGTATTTCCATAGCATTTCAATTCTTATTAACATACTACAATCCTTATCTTAATCCTTATTTTACAACTGTCAGCATTAGTATTTAACGTCGGGAATTAATACGCCATATTACTTAGAATTCACACCGTGTGGTGTTTAGAATTTCTTGACCAATAAATAACAGAAACACAATAAATTACATGTACACACGTTAATACTCGCCTCACGATCCGAACACACCGAGATTTCGCGGACTCTCCATCAGTCTGGCAGTTTATAATATCATCAGTAACTCCCTCTGACCTGACACTCTGATATATCGACACTCCTTGCGACAGGTCACGTCCAGCCGCGATGTGCAGCTCACGCCATCATAACTATACAGACCTCAACAACCTTATACAGTACGTTTTAAGGGAGGTTTTAGAATAATCTAAGCTTGGTGTAATATGGTATAGCCTCAAATTCAACCCGCGTACAAGCCCAAGGCGTCTAAACTTATTAACTGAACACGTAGCAAGCTGCAAAAATCGATCGCTGAATGCTTTGGTAAAGTATTTCTCCCAAATTGAAATCCTAAATGAAATGCTTCCATGTTTCCAGGTTTCTCACGTAAGTCGCGACTGTTCCACGTCTCGATGTACCTCCTGAAGCATTGTTTAGCAACTTTTAGATAAGTTAGCAAGGTGCATAAAGCGGAAAGCTTCTTCCGGGACTTTGTGAAACTTTTGAAGCGTGTACATTTCTTTGGGGATTTTAGAAGTTCTTAAACATAACTTAACTAACTTCTTGAAACTATATTATTTTGGACGTTTAATTTTGAAGCTAATATTTATTGAGGCTGCCTCGGTGCTCGCTGCCGTTTGTGTACAATACTTTACTATTCCAGTTTTACTTAGATAGGCTGGTTTCTCCTTGTGATTGCGGTGAAGTTGTGAGTGAAACCAACTGGTTCTGGTTGTTTTGTATCTAAACGAATGTACGTACAATAATGCCCTATGAATATTTATTGTTTCCATGAACGTTATGAAACACATAAAGTTCACTCCAAAAGCCGCAAGTCATGTTCCTACATTACTTAGCGCAATTATGTAAATACAGACATTGTAATCTCTAAATCCTTCTTTAAAAAAAATACACTTTTTCATTTTAAACTTGTTCAAGCCATACTAAGCAAATAAATTATACTTGAACAACTTAAAACAAAATCTAATGGAATACGTTGTCATCTCCATGATCGTGTAACTCGACAAGTCTAGATCTTGAACACAAACTTGTTTCAAGAGATCGCAATCCTGAATTTACAAACGAATAAGCATCAGAACTTTAAAATTCCGTTACCCACTTCACGATCCTTTCAACTCAAATACAATATAGTTTCTATGTCTGAGGAATAACGGTGATAGACATAAATGGATTATGTCGGCAATACCCGAGGCTGTGAGATAAAAGCGAACTCTTTACATTATTGATACAGGCCGGCTATAAGTGGACCCATTTTTCATCCCGGACCTCTCGGAAGATGCCATAAATATGTGATAGCTGCTGTTTGTCTTTATAATGTGTTAACTGTTTTGTTTGAATAGTAAGGGAATTTTGATGATATTAAAAAGGAAGTTGAAAATATGTCCTTAATAAAAAGTTAGTATAAATAAGACAGTATATTATTATGTTTGTTATATATCTCATCAGCTTGTTTACATTTTTACACATAAATGGCTTATAAGTATTAAATTTTAGGGATGGATCGCACGATAAAAACGCAGTCTTATAGCCGATGTCAGTTTACTTTGGGTTTAAGTTTGAAAAATCTATCTTCATAGATCCCAAATTCAAATTTTAGGTTTATCAATTTTCCTTTTATCAGAAGTCAAATTTCAACACGTACAAAATTTAACAACCTTTGTTTGAACAAATTTCGTAGAAATTTGACCAAAGTTGGAAGCCTAGCCTGTCATCCAAATCCTGATATACCTCGGCTGGCGTCGTTAGCATTTCATAACAAGTTTGTGGCACTCCGACACTCAAGCGTCCTCGCGCTGAGCCGACGCGACCCCAAATGGGAAAACTATCGGCGATCTTATTTTACAATATGTTGGCAGAGGGCGATAATATTTAGATCATCGTACTTCACTAGTTTTGAAGCTGTTTTTGTTGTGTGTAATGTGTGAATTTGATGCCTCTTGCTTAACTTGGTTTTAGTCTGTCGTGATCAGGACATGTGGTAAGCTCCTTCTATGACATGTTAAAGTAACTCACCTCTAAAACTGCAGTTATCTATCGGTTCGTTGAAGTATAAAGCGGGTACAGATGCTTTGAAAATACTTAGTTACACAAGGTGCAGTTCTGTGTCTGGGTGTTATTTATCTATAATATGTATGTATTTAGAAATATATAAGTATGTTTATCAGTTGTATGGTTACCATAGTACAGGCTCTGCCTAGTTTGGGATCAGATGACCGTGTGTGAGATTGTCCCAAGATATTTAAAAAATAAAAAAAATAGCCATTCATTGTTGACCAGGTACCGAAATGTAAATTGCTTATTAAAGCTGCTATTATAAATTGTTTCAATTTGATAGTATTTGTGATAATGTGATATTGATCACAATTATTTATTATTAGGATTATATATTTAGGAATTATTAAATGTCTACGTACAAATATATAAATTACCTAGGTATCTATGTTAACTGGAGGTATTGTTCTAACTTTCAAAGTTTCCATCACCACTAACCTGTCGACGTCGCCGACGACACGACGACACGACGGCACGACGTCGCTGATTTCTTCTTACTGAATCATACGTTTTTAAAGTGTTGAAAGCACTAATCACTTTTACACGTAATTGATGCTCACTTGTGACTTCCTTCGTGTACACTAACACTTTAACAAAATTATTTATAGGGGGTACCCTATAAATAATTTGATCATCTCTACCAACTCAACATTGGAGTCGGTTGAGTCTATATGTCTTATTTTAATGCTGATATTCACCGAGCGCGCAAAAACCTGGAATTTGCAAACGCCTACACGCGGCGGCGGCGGCAAACAAACTGCGTGACGCGGCGCCCGGGCACCGCGGCAGCGCGCGCGCCGGCCAACTTGGATTCTTGGAATTTTTAATACAATAGCGAGCGTACAAAAGTATTGTAAATTGTGTTTGTGGCGGTGCGGTTTTTAAACTTGGAACAGACTGCCATTTAATACGGGAGTTTCATACTTAACAAATTCCGTAAATAAGAAAAACATACCTACCAATTTTATTATACACACATCAAAAGTGTCTAGGGATCAAGCATTTTTATGCGGATTTCTTGAGATTGAGATGTGGCTTTGTAATAAATTTATGATTTTATAAATTTATATGGATCCTTTTTGGTGCATTTCATAATTCGAATCAGGAACTGTGAATCAAATTCGAGTAAAAGATGAAAATCAGCTGTCAATATTTTCCCTATAAAAACATACAACGCATTGAAGACATTATTAGTGCTACTGTTTCCCTACTACTGATTAAAACCAACGTTATTATGGAGCGGCGACGTCATTTAAGCAGGGAAGAAATGCTCAGAGCCGTGGGAATGATAGAAGCTGGTTCCCGGCAACGTACTGTGGCTTTAGCTCTGAATACAAGTCAGAGTGTTATCAGTCGACTTTGGACACGTTACCGAAGCACTGGTACCGTGGCTGAGCGCCATGGAGGACGGTATCGCTGCACCACACGGAGACAAGACCGATACATTCAAATCTTAACTCGAAGAGCTCCAACAATAACCGCCATGATGTTAGCCGTGAGGCTTCACCACTCTTCAGGGAACTTAATTAGCGACCAAACAGTCAGAAACCGCTTGCATGAAGTGAACCTTCATTCCCGAAGACCGCTACGGGTACCACCTATAGCAATGCACAATCGTAGGATTCGATATCAATGGGCTCTTGAACACAGAAATTGGGCAGAAGAACAATGGCGTTTCGTGTGCTTTTCTGATGAGTCTCGTTTTGGTATGAGACCGGATACAAGACGTATACGACACTGGAGAACCCCTGGACGCCAACAGCGATTAAAATCCTGCCAGGAAGTCCATCCTTATAGTGGTGGAACCATCATGGTATGGGCGGGTATTTGGATCGGCGGAAGAACTGAGTTGATTTGGATCAGAAGCAACCTCAACGCTCAAATTTATGCTGAGACGATTGTATCAGACGTCATCGTTCCTCTACAAGTGCAAATCGGTCCCTTATTTCAGTTAATGCATGATAATGCACGACCGCACACCGCAAGAGTTGTAAGACAGACTCTCGCCGCAGCTAACATCAATGTCCTGCCCTGGCCTGCTCAGTCGCCAGACTTTGAACCCGATTGAGCATGCATGGGATATGCTACAGAGAAGAGCTCTGCCGAATATGGAGGGTATCCAGTCGCAAGAAGACCTTTTTTTGTTGTTGCAACGAACATGGGCGGCCATTCCACAGCGTGATTTGGATGAACTCATTTTGAGTATGCCAAACCGATGTTCTTGTGTTGTTAGTGTTCGCGGTAGAAACACTGATTATTAATTGTTTAAGTTACCCAATAAAATTTTAAAGAAAACTGTTATTTCAGTCTTTTTTTCGAACTTTTGTGTTAGTGGTTCAAATGTCAAAAATCCCTTTATTAGGAAAATGGCAAATTTCTTTATTAATGCAAAGGTGACTTGGTTTATCGTTACTGTGACAAACGAAAACACTTTATTCGATGAATCCTTAAAGAAAATTTTAATTAATATCAATCAGGAGAAAAGTTATTGCAAAAATATATGTTGATCCCTAGACACTTTTGATGTGTGTAGTTTCGGGTTGAGAGTCATTAGTCTATTATACCTCCTTGAATTTAACGAAAATGCAAAACTGCACCTTGCATATTTGACACTCACATCCTTCACAATCATTGGGTTTATTTTTGTGGTGAAACCTTCGGTTCCTGCTTTCAGCCAAATTTCATTCAACATGGAGCAGTTAGACGCAATTGCTTAAAAATGATCCGTACCTCTAAATATCTAATCATTCACATTTATGATATCAATATATAGAAGTATAAACATTTATATTCTGTTGTAGTTTAACCAATTGTGGACCTAAGGAATACAGCACTTGGTCTGAACATTGTTTGACAAATTCAAGGTCGTAATGTTTGCTGGCGATATGCCGTTCAATTTTATGATAATGGCGCAGTTTTAATAAAGCGGTTATGGCACGGTGGTTACACGTAATGGACGGGAACGCAATGGTCGTTCGTTCAGACTCTATAGGGAATTGGAATTGGGGATGTTTGTGATTTTGAGATAACAGTTTTAAAAATCTAACAGATGTTTTTTTGACAAAGATAAAAATTGTTGATAAAAAATTGTGACATTTTCCGCTGAAAGTGGTGTAATGCCAATTTCATCTTTTTACGTTTGCCTCAAAGTGAACTTCGGAAACCTTACCAGGAGATATAAAACGGCTTACATTAGCACCTGGAGGTCATTATAGCATAGCTGGACAGATCCAAATGAACACACGTGCCTGCCATAATAACATCGCATACGAAACCTCATAACGGCATTCCAAAATTAATTCCATCGTCAGAGTATGTCTGCGCCAAAACTAAACACATTATTTAGTAGGAAGGTTTGGAGTAGGAAGATATAGAGAAGGACCGACTTTAAACATGTAATGATCTTTGCTTATTTTACGTTTTTAACTAAGTATAAGTATGAGGAAATAGTATTCTATATGAAAGAAATATTTGATTGTTTTTTCGGAAAATACATGAAGACTTTATAAAACTAACTATAAAGTACATGGTGTGGTAGTTACAATGGCTAATTTCACCGTAAATGTGTTTCCAAATCGTGCATATTTCAGCCGGCGACAAGCTCATGAGCATGATGGTGACGGTAGAATCGAATGTAGCCGCCCTAAATAGCCGGTCGCGAATAGTTCGCACGAGTAGACCTTACTATATTTATGATAATTAGAATAATGTTTGTGTTATTGTATGGTATTTAAATATGTCTTTTATTTTTTCTTTAACGTCTTTATAAAGCCGGGTATATTTTGTAAATAAGTACAAATGTTAAATATTTCTATGTCTAGCAATCGAAAACGAATTGTCTATTTAATTCAGGTAATATTTTGCATTAGATTTTTTACAATATGTAACGTAAATGGCATGCTATAAATTAAAAACAATGTCAAAATATATTCAAGATACCTGAAAATCTTTAAAATAGCTTCCAGTAGAGCTGTGACAATTTTCCTTATCGCTTGACTTTCCTGTTTATCTTTTAAACTCAATATTATTGCGACTGACAAAACCACGGTTACCTTTATCAACCAATAGTAAAAAAGAAATACATTTAATCCCAAAATTGAACAAAAAAAAACATTACTGAATAGCTGAATAAAGTTTGTCAGTATGTGTGTACAAAAATATTATAAAGTAGGTATATAAATATGTTTTTTTGTGTGTAGGTATGTTTGTAATGAATAAACTCAAAATCCACTGTGCTTTCTACAACGCTTTCTAGAAAGCTACATACATCCTCAGAAACATAGGCTATGTTTTTTTACTAAGAAAATGGGTTCCCCGGGCGGAGTCGCGGGGAACAGCTAGTGTTTAAAATAAACTGATGTTGACAATTTATGATTGGAGTCAGACAGAGCACTGATTTCAATATTACCACATTGAATACAATCTTCTTTTTATTTCTTTATTCATTGTTTTAATTCATTTTCAACCCCATTTTTAAGGTGTTAACGTATTAAATGTAGAAAAGAAACGTTATTTACTATTAAAATTTATGAGTTAGAATATCTTCGGGATACCATTGTAATTAAAATTGTTCAACGAACATACAATTCGTTGATGTCAGATAATTACTGAGAATTCTATAATTACGTTCAGAATTCAAGATGTTCTTACAGCATAGCAATACCGTTATTTCCAAGAAATAGGCCCATTTATTATGGCAAGAAATGTTATTAAAATTCCTAATATATCATTAATAGGTATTAAGACTTGTCTTGGAAACCTTCAATTCGTCAGTTTCGTACAGTTTCGTCTTGGAAACAAAAGTCATATATTATGTAAGTACCTACCTACTACTTAACGAGTGCTGTAAGTCCATTTGTTTTTCTTTTCATAATAAATTACTAATACAGATATTTATTTATAGTTATTTAACCTATAAAAATTAAAACTAAACTAAAAACTGTCTCAATTATTTCAATAATTTTTAATGATATTAAAATTAAACTTCTTTTTACACGGATTCTATCGCCTGCCCGTGACCATAAAACCTGCAAAGTCGTTGAATACTATTTTTTTTTTAATAACGACGCCCGCTCTATGTATTGTAATTTAATCCTTGTGTGCGGGTGACAAACATTCAAATCACATGCACAAATAACACCCAGACTTGAAGCAAACATTGGTGGATCACACAAATGCTTGTCCCATGCGGGGATAGAACCCGCAGCACGTCGCGCAGTGTAAGTTAGCGTGGTGACCACTCGGCTATCCGTGCAATCACCAATTGAAACAATAAAGTTTATCTCTTATTATTATTAACGTCGGGACCTAAAATCAAAATAACCGCTATAGAATCCTTTTAAAAAGTCGTTTTATTTCAAGGTCTAACATTCGCGTAAACTTTAGAAATTTAATTTTTTACGGAAATTTTGTAAACTAACTACCAGATGTTATTCGCCCCTTTAAGATAGATTCACTTTTTATACCAGCCTGTGTAAATCAGTTAATGTCACAATCATTTTAATTTTACACTCTATTAAATACACGCATTATAATTACTTAGTTACCTAAAGTCAAGAATCTTTAACGTATAAAGTAAATTAAAATGATCATGATCAGATTCGAACCCGCTCCCTGGCGATAACTTAAAACTTGGAGCCGTAATCAATAATGTATCCAACGTTTACGCTCCGTCGTGCGTCCCGCGGGGGGTGCTGTTCAACATGATACTAATTGGATTAATTATTTACTTTTAAATTAATTTAAATAAGTACCTACGTTTTTTAAATAAAAATGTAAGCGTCTTTGAATGGATAAGGCTTTTATTTGAATTATACAGACGTTCTACATTATGCTAGTCTTTGCTTATACAAAAGAATTTAGAACAAAATAAATACTAAAAAACTGGTCAAGAAAGCCTTTTTCCCAAATTATACTTACCAATCTCTCTAGATTTACTTCAATGTAAGTATTACCTACATGGAAACAAAACTGGATGTTACTTTGTATCTTGATAAGACTGGGGGCTTATTCTCTAAGCCCAAGCGGTTAACGTCCTGTCACGTGAAGGGTTAAAAGAGGTGATATCTCTTTCGTCTTACTATTAAGTAAAAAATCAGTTGAATGCTAAAACACATATACTAACACTACTTGTGACACAGTGACTCTCAGAACACATTGGAGACCTGGAATTCTTGAACTTTAATCAGCGTTATGCCACGTTTTTTTTTTTTTTAATGTGGACAACCTTACTTGTGTTATGGAATCAGAAAACGAAGGCACCGCAAACACCCAGACCCGAGACAATGTAGAATAACACGTTTTTCTACATTGACCCGTCCGGGGATCGAACCCGGGACCTCAGAGCTAGCGACACCTTGAAAACCGGTGTTTACACTACGCAAAGACGTCGTGTTTTGTTTGGACATAGAGAATAACCCCCTGGTTGTTAGAATTGGGAACCTATCGGCTATCAAAGATCAACGCGTGACAGTTGAGTTAACGCGTGAATAACTTTAAAATCAGATCCCCAAAAGCTATAATAATATTGAATAACTGATTGAACCTCTTTGACTAGACAAGTTAGTACATATTAACTCAGTACGACTTAACACGTACATAATTACATTAGCATGTTCATAACGCAACTGAACTTGGATTAAATACTCCTTGCTTACATTAGAGATACGAGCACTAATGTACTAGTTATATTGATTACTGAGGTTAAGTAGATATTACGGTGCACGTACGTACATATAGAATATCTTATTTACTATGCAACACAGTAGACAGGTTAGTTGTGTAATTATTGAGAAATTTCGTTAGTATAATTTGTTTAAGCTGTTTTATTGGTCTAACGATATTATTATTAAAAACAATGTAAAAAAAACTTACGCGGGTGGAACTGCGGGGCACAGTTAGTATAATTATTTTTTTTATAAAGGTGGACAACATCACATACATTGCTCCGAATTCAAAGTAAATAGCTAAAGCACTTGTGTTATGGAATCCAGAGACAACGAAGGTACCACAAACACCCAGACCCGAGGCAATGTAGAAAAGTGTTTTTTTACATTGACCCGTCCGGGGATCGAACCGGGACCTCAGAGCTGACGACACCTTGAAAACCGGTGTGTACGCCACTCGACCACGGAGGTCGTCAAAATAAATTATACTAGCGACCCGCCCCGGCTTCGCACGGGTGGACATTTATTTCTTCATAGGATGTGCCCCTGCGGTTTCGCCGTGCGAGTCGTGCGACACATGTCGGCCGGCGGCCATCATTCATTTTAATACCAATTACAATTTTAAATTCGTAATATCTTTTGAATGAGTTGTCGGATTGGAATAAAATAAAAAGTAATTTATAGCTATTGAAACAATCTTGCTCAATAAATAGTTTATTTGGATATGGATTAGTATTTGACGATAATATGATCAATAAACATTTCACTACCACGAAAAATCCTATCTATTTTCCGAGATAAAATATAGCCTATACGGATTTGGAAGAATCCCTCTAAGTAATGGTAAAAGAAATTTTGAAATCGGTCCAGTAGTTTTTGAGCCTATTCAATACAAACATACAAAAATACAAAGGTTTCCTCTTTATAATATTAGTATAGATTATGTAGGTATGCAACACCTATGAAGAAATAACCAAAAGGAGCAAGTTCAAATTCACTTGTGCCAGCAAATTCAGTGATGTAGTCTGTCTTTGTATCAGCTGATCGCATTTCGCTTGCAGTGGGAGTGTCCAACATGAGGTAGTGCGCGTGTGACACAAAGGGGACACGTTATCCCATTGTAGACAGAATACACGGACACACTATATGGCATTAGGGGACGTTTCTGTATTGTAAGAAAATACAGTTACGTGACTACAATATTTGAATTTCTTGATCAATGTCAAATAAATTAATTTTAAGACATTTACAATATACATTTATGTGTTTTTATTTTTTTTTAATTCCGCACTTGATAAAATGACAAACTAAAGACAACGGGTCTGAACCGCGTACGCTATAAACGGTATACCTACCTATTTTTCCCGACGTTAGTGTAAGTGAAGTGTGGGTAGCGGCAGAAACCCGCACGATACGAAGACGTCGCTGAGATGTCATTGCTAAGGCCGTGGCTTTGTAAGTACGCCGAAACGTCGGGAAAAATAGTTATTTATACCTTTTATTACGTACGCGGTTCGGGTTTGAACCACGTACGTAATAAAAGGGTATAAATTGTATAGTTGTCTTTAATTTGTATGATTTATACAAACCGCGAAAATCTAAAAACTTATGTGGCATACTTAGAAAAACTTATCTTTGAATTTGATAGTCAACTTTAAAATTACGCAAATATAAAAAAAAATGACTTCGATTATCTCATTTCCATGGCGAGATCTTCTTGATTGATGATTCCCTGGTTCCTTCACTATTCATGGCTCGATCATAAATTAAGTGCACTCTCATTTGGCGCACAATAAAACGCCCCGAGTTCAATAGCAATTGTTCTGAAGGTGGCTTGAGGCTGGAAGCTGGAGGTTGCCTCCCCGAGCTTTTTGTTTGCAAATTTAATAAACCTGGCCATTTGTTCAGGCTGTATGGCCGCGGGTAATCAAAGTTTTAACGTTTTTTTTATCACAGGTTTTGTTTGGGTGGAGTTTCTCGCGTCGGGAGAGCTATACAACGATATTTGAATATGTGCTTTTATTTATATCGTGGTAAGAGGTATTTAGGTCTTAGAACAAAAGTGCATTGTGTGCTACGTTGTAGGTAAAAGGTCGAACGTAATGTGCTCGATATTTTATGTAGAAATCTTAACTTTGCTGCCACACAAGTTCAGATGAAAATTTCTTAATGCCAGTTACGTCTTAATTTTAAAGTTCGTGGAAAACTAACTTGTAGTACTTATTGTTTTTTGCTTTTTGCTTTTTAAAAAAAACGACGCCCGCACTAAGGAATTTAATCCTTGTGTCGCGGGGGTTTCACAAACATTCAAATCACATGCACAAAGAACACCCAGACTTGGAACGCATTTGTGGATCACCTAGAGTCAGTATTTTTTAAAGTTAACGTTTCTAAAGCGCCTATTTTAGGTTTACTAGAAATAAAAACATTTTGATTTTGATTTTGATTTTGATCACACAAATACTTGTCCCATGCGGGGATCGAGCCCGCAGCACGTCGCGCGCAGTGGTAATTAGCGTGGTGACCTATACCACTCGGCTATCCGTGCAGTCACTCTTTGATTGTAAGAAAACTCTAAAAGAAAATTAACCATCATCGATGTTTTCCATAGAAAGCAGCAATTTTTCCTGTCAATCAATACGCCATTCAATCTAAATTAAATCATCGAAACAAATGTAACGAAAGCTTTTTGAAATTCACGATAAGTCGAAAATAAATACACCGTGAATAAAACGAGACTCAAAAGGAAACGTGTTGAGGAAAAATTATTCAAAAGGTTCAAGGCTCTATAGATTAGGCAATTTAAAAAACGGAGAACTCGCAAACTTTATCTCCAAGATCCATATCTTTATTCTGAGCTTTTGAAACTCTTGCGTCTGAATGGCTAACTTTGAGCACAACTTGTGTATTTTTCGTCGTCCGTGATGATTGTTACTCTGGAACTCGTGCTTCATTATTATCTGTCACATTTCTTTGCACATTTCATAACGAGTTCGCTATTTGCGTGATGCGAGTTATTTTTCAATTTCACTTGGAATTTTTTCGCAAGTCCGGTGAGAAATGTGGTTTGTTGTTGTCAACATTTTATATCTTTTTCTTTTATATTTGGTGTTTGACTATAAAAGCATTATACAGGATTAATTTAAAAGGAGTGACTGAACAATTTTCCAGAGAAACATAGGTCAAAATTATAAAATTGAAAATCATCTTTCATACGAACATAAGTCACGTGACCTGTCACTTTGTATGAAAAATTAATTTTCCATTTTAAGATTTCGACCTACTCGTATGTTCCTTGGGGAAAAGTTGTTCAGTTTTATGTACCTGATTACCTCGTTGAATATACGTACTCCTTTTAAATTAACCCTGTATATTCTTATTTACTTAAATAAGTTTGTAAAGTATAAAGAGTTGACCTTAAAAGGGAATTAATTCGACCCTCAAGTCAGGATATTTTCCGTCTCAGCACCGCTAGCATATTTTGTGAGCTTTAAATCCTAACATTAAAATTTCACAAGTTTGGCAACAAGCCTCGTAATTCTCGACCGAATTTTATCGCAAAATGTTAGACGTTTTATCAAAATCTAAAGGATGTTTTATCCACGAAAACTTTGCGACCCGATAATAAAGCAGGGAAAATGGTGGAGGGCTCTAAAAACACTGTACAATAAAGATCAACATAATTTTGTTGATGGCGGGGTTCGAACCTGTTCGTGTCATTTTTCAACTTGCGGCGAGGCATTAAAACTTTTCCCGGAGCCGCCTATGGTTTTTGCGCAGTCACCTCTGCGACGATCGGCTGATAACACTCCCCTTTGAAATTAATTAACTTTTAAATTATCGCGGCCATCTTTTGCGTGTAAAGGATTTTATTGTTTTAAATTGCTTTTCATTACGGTGGGTTATCTTGTATCTGCTATCATTTCATTATAATTACGTTGTAGTTCCTAAGATAGTATCAATAACGTGGATTAAAAGACTTCATAAATTATTCTCAGAATGGAATTATACTAGTTCACAAAAACAACATTTCCGAGATATGATTTCTACATCTAAAATTAGTTGGCCGTATTTGAATAGGTTAGTTTCCAAATTGAACTGGTAACTATTATCATTTGTCAGCGGCAAGCTATTGAGCATTATGTTAATCTAAACAACAAGCTAAGAACAAGAAAATGTACGTAGAAACAGAACATGAGGCTATTGAGTAGTTCATAAGTTATTAATTTATGATTTTTGTATATAACGTACGTATGAGTACCTACTGAAACATTGATAAGGCAAAACTTACAAAAAAGTACATTTATACATCTATCAACAGCGTGAAAATAATATATTTTAGGTAGATAGTATTATGAATTAAGATAACTAGGTTTAAAAAAAACAATTTTCAGGAAAAAATGGTCTTTATTAAAACCTCTTTTCATAGATGATAACATCATCAGAGTTCACAGATATCCACGACAATCTAATATGTACAATGGTATATAATTAGAAACTATTAGTAGTTATATACAGAGTTAATTATACGGCTTAGCTTCCACAAATTGATTCCAAGATATATAATATATCCTTCTATATACATACGTCATACATTAGTAACAAGTCTTTACAAAGAAATCTAAAAGTTCAGAGTTCACAACTCAATATCGTTTCCATTACATATTCACTATCACATAATATAGAAACAGTTCTTGATAACAGAGGACTAGACACTGAAGTAGACTATATAAATACAAGATAAACAATAACATAGATAACAGAAATTAAAGTTTCACTAACCGATTAAATTGGTCAGGAGGTAGATACAGGAATGCCAGAATACACAAACCTTATCGATAGCGGTACGTAGAGGTCGTAAGATCACAAAACGATTGCACGCTCTCTTCAAAATCAGATTGCATCGAAACTGTTTATACCAGCAGTGTATACCGGCATTAAAATAGGAGTCCTTTGAGCCACAGATGCAGCTGGGTAACAGAGTAGGGAGTGCGCCGCAGCCGGCCAGTGGAGCGTAACACCCACTCAGCCGTCTATCTCACGCTCAGACTCGCTGGAGCAATCTTATTTCACAATAAACACTCGCTATCATAGACTTATGACTCGTTCACTGAAAGTCGATCACACTTTATTTATTTTATACATTTTGTGTACAGCAAAGTCTGCTAGTCACTTTCAATTGAAACATTTTACACTCTAAACTGAATCGTCATTTTATCACATTAACTTCACACTGATAGTAACTATCTCGTTATCCTCGTCTATTTACTCACAAATAATTAAACTTTGCTGTAATCTTATTCATTTCACTGATTGATCTCATAACTTTGACTTTCTGTTCTTTCTAATCAATTTACAGCGTCGTCTCTTGAATAACAAAAAAGTTATCATTGATTTTTGTGGTTTTATCAGCATTAGTTCTGGCAGATTCGTTCCGTAGCAACAGTTTAATTATCAGCGCTAATAGATCAATAAAGGTCGCTAGTTCAGAAGTTATCTATACAGATATCTCTTGGATCTGGACGCGTTTTTTTGGTGGCGCGGCGCCGGCGATGCTCGGCCTCTCTTTCAGCTCTGACTCGCTGCTGCGCTGTGGAAATCGAACGACATGTTAATTGATGCCTAGCTTCTGATTTTTCAATTAAACTTTTATCTCCAATAGGAAAATGTTAAGTGTACCGGTATTTGGACCGGTTGCTTCAAACCTAAAATTATATAAGCGTATACGTACATACTGTAGACTTGAGTTTAGTTTCATGAACGTTTAATTTAGTCTTCAAATTATCTTAGCATTACCATATTTACCAGGTAGGTACTATTCTAATTTGCAATTATAATTTAACATACCTAACTACCGAACAACAGGCTGTTAGCTTCATGTAACGCACCTAATTTTACCCAAAATTGCTAAATTGTTACTTTTAGTACCTACTTGTATTAAAACAATTACTTTGGTCTTGTGGCAGTTTCTAGATCAACAGTGAACATTACCATTCCAAGATCCAAATAGCGAGGTCGGTAACAACTTGAGTTGCCACAACTATTCCGATTTATCGAATAAAACTGTTTGGAGAAGAAACAAGTGAGGTTTTGTAATTAAATTAGATTGCTCGCAATTTGGTTTGGATGTTCAAACGTAAGTTTTCTATGCTATACATTGGTAAGGACTGGTAATGGGGTGGTAATCTTAACGATGCTGTTACCTTGAGGGTGCTCTTACGCGGCGACGTGATGGAAGCAGGCTCGTTGCTGAGGGAGCCGCCGCCGCGACTGCTGCTACTACCTGCCGTGGAAACCTACTTGTACTGACAGAATCCGTGTTTTACGTTAAATTTGATGCGTTCGAAGATATCTTTCTAGAAGTTTTTACGAACATAATGCTAATACTTAAAAAGATTATTCATATTAACTTTATGAAACAGATAACTACAAGCAAACAATGCACACAAAGCATAGTGTGACCATAAAAATCTGAAACAACATACGAGACAAAAGAAAGCATGAATAAACTATGAATAGATATTTTTCTTTTCGAAATGCAGAATTTTAATATCAGGACTGCACAAAATGTTCGAATCTCCAGTGGCTTTTGAATCGGGAAGTGCATTCAAACGTCACATGAATGCAACCTCACATCGTGTGCTTCAAATAAATTGCTAGACTTGTCTATAATATTTTTTATAGCTGTCGCCGCCGTCTCGGCTAAGAACCCATCTGGTTACTGGCCAATAGATACTGAAAATATCAACTGATTGCATTTCATAGATGTGTTAAATTTTAGGTTTGGTTAATGCAAGATTCTCACAAGTATGCTTCTGATGTATCATGGTCGCGTCTATGCACATAAAATTTAAAGAAAATGTTTTTTGTAAATTTTTATTTGAAATTTAATAACCAAATCGTGTGCATGGAAGAGTATTCTGCTCCCTGCCCTGGTCTCAATTATAGTTATTTGTGATCAGCGCAATGTGAGCTTTTCTTCCATTTTACTCGTCATCTCAGCATTCACTACTTTATTTTTTTATCGCATTTTTCTCCTAAACAAACAAATTACTAAACAAAGTAAAATATAACAATAACAACAAACTGTTATATGATAAAAGTCTTAGGAAACTAATGTAAATTTAAATGAAAATAAGGTTCCTATTGGCATCCTAAATTATAACATTTGCCAATGTAAGTCTAGTGCTAGCTCAGCACGAACACTTCTTATCATCACCATCCTGGCATCAGTTCAAATACTCAGTGAGTTATCACCGAGCCTCACCATGAATAACAAAGTCGTTCCCCTCACACGAACATTACTCCACATATTTACAACATGGACCAGCGGCTAAGAACGGCCTTGTGCTTTATAGTACGGTCCCAACTCCAAAGTGGCCGACCATAACAATGCCTTCCAGATATGACATCTTTTTTCAACTGTTTGGATATGGAAAATGTGTTGACTTTGCTCCCTTAGATGATTTAGGGTCTCAATATTACAAGTAGGTAAATACGAAGAGTATAAAGTATTACACATTTATTGGAAAAATCGTTTACAATGATCTCGGAATAAACCCGCTTCCTGCAGTTGACATGTTTCATTGGGTTAGAAAGATAAGATGTTGACTCATCGTCGTACCCTTTTTACGTTAGAAGAAAATTGTGGGCTTCCGACTTAGATTATGTTTTTCATCATACACGAAGATATAATAAAGTGTATTACAACGTGGTTGTACACTCTAGGGACTAAATTAATTAATTTTTGAGGACTTGATAGGCATACTGGTGTGTATCTTTAGATGTAGGTATTTACACCTTAAGAGTAGCTTGGTTCCGAACGAGAACCATGTTCCTGTTAATAACTTACCTTCTCTTCTAGGACGCCGGTGAGCCGTTCTTCTTCGGCCTCTCTGAAGGTAGATTCCTGCGAACACTAGCACATTGAGGGCTAGTAGAAAGCACCCAGCGCCTACCGTGACTCCCAGCGCCACCGTGTAACTACAACAAAACAAATGGGGCTCTGAACGGTGACTTAAATAACCATTAAATTAATCTTAATTAAAGGAGTTGGAAATATAATTATTATTTGTTTTTTTCATGCCAAAAACAAGCAAAATATTGGGAGCAATTCAGAATTTGAAATAATCATTAAGAATCTCAAGGGTGATGCATAAATTTGGTTACATCAGCCTCAATGTCAACTTTTCCACAAAAATATGAATATCTTGCCGCATCTGTTTGAAATATTACTATCATTATTTCCGGAGCGACACGAAGTCCAGTTAATTCAGTCCGAAGTTCGACGCCATCCATTACCATTATCAGCAGTATCCAGTAGTCTGGGGGAAAAAACGCTCCCCTTGAGAAATGGGTCGGCATTAAGACATTATATGCGAGACAAAGGGACAGAATTCAGGAAGGTAAACAGGTAAGTAAACACATTAGCAAGATTACGAGGCTCGCTACAAACGCTCCGATCAATCTTGTTTAGAGTCTGTTCGAGGAGGTTCAGGTGTCACGGGGGCATCCGGCTGCCAGCGTCGTCTCGCCAATTTACATGTTATGAAAATTTAACAACCTTCGTGAGAAACACTTTGTGTATTTTGATCGTTATCCTGTTCGGTTTTGTTGCTCTGTTTATCAAATTGAGTGGGAATTTATCTACAAGGTTTCAGGCAATAAACGATACTTGAGTGCACAAGGAAATGTTGTGGTTTTCAGATATTGATTGTATAGGTCCTCATTGACAGAATACTTTTATTTATTCAACACAATATTATAAAACGAGTGAGAATTATGCTTTTTAAAATTTACGAGAATGTTACACATTGAAATTTGCCTTTTATTTTGTTTTAGAATTCCAGATGTTTTGACGCCTTTATTTGGAACACGAATAATTAATTAAGAAAGAACGAGCAAACTCAACTGTCAAGAGTAAACATGTGCTTAAAAAGACAGTATAGTCTTAAGAAATGTTTGCATTTGAATATTAATACGGAAAATGTATGCACATCTGAGTACTAATAAGTTTGGACACTAGGACAAACTTTTCAAAAACATCCGATGGAAATGGCCGCTGTTCCCCCAACTAACTTCTGCCTTGATAAAAACATGTACACGAAAAGCAGAACGTCTCTGTGGAACTTTTGAAAGTTTGAGTGTTGTTTGAAGTTAGAAGCCTAAAGAAAAACTTGAGAGCAGAACTAGCGAAAAGGGCTTTAGCAATGGATCAAAATCTTAATGACAACGAGCACTCTTATATTGACAATATCATGCTAAGGGATGACATTTATTTGGATGTCGCCGTGGGGAACGCCACTTGTTTTGTTTAGCTCGGTCCCTCTGAGATCAACGCTCACGAATTTCTTTTTTCGTCTCTTATTTATCTTATTACGGCAAACATCGTTACGTACGCTTTTTGTGCAGCTTTCAGAATGCTCACAATGTCGCTGCTTTCATTTTTTCTATAAAAGCTTCACAGGAATATTGAATGTTGTCCCCTAATTGGACGCGAATTTCGCGTTATGTTGGCATCATACCATTAGGGCAGTACCCTGCGGCGTGCGGAGCTGAACTTGTTTCTAGCTACAGAAATATCGAGATATTTTTCAATACGCGCACTATTTACCGTGTAATAGATAAACTTGTACAGCAGCTGACTTTGCTACTCTAAAACAAACAAAAATAATAAAGCATCCTTCAGTTAATAATGTGTTAGTAAAATGAAGTCTTACAGCCACACCGACCTGTAGTACTGCGAGTCGAGGTTGGTGAGCGAGTCCTCTTTGGGCGAGGGCTGCGGCGCGGGCAGCGCGGAGAGTGCGGGGCGCGGGGAAGGGGAGGGCTCGCACTCCTCCGCCTCCGACGCGTCTTCCTCCGGCTCCGTGCTGTCCTCCTCGTCGTCCAGCGACGCCGTGGTCGTGTAGAGTTCCGGAAATATCTCACCTGCTCAACCCAAACAAAAACTAAAGTATTAAAAGAATAAAAAAAAGTAAAAAATACTACACTAAATAAAGCTAATTAGTCTCATTACAAACATTGAAATAAGACTCGCGAACTGTGTATTATATTATGTGTGGTGACAGTTCGCGAGCTGAGCCGCAGAAATTTAGATTCAATAAATAAGTATAGCATTAATTAACTAAAGTACTCTTAGCACTCAAACTTTGCGAGGAATTTTAATAAGCTAATATTGCTGAATAAGCCTTCCAGACTCACTTCTGTTTCAAGAATGTTTCTCTAAACATTTTTGTTTTAGATTCCAAATGTCTGGGTTTATTACGTTTCAAGATTTAAAGTCAATCAACAATTTTAATTGAATATAAGACAAAGGGTTAAATTTCTCTTAAGAATCTTATATAAATTAAAGTTACAAATATCAACAACATTATAACAATAGAGCTGCACGTGAGACAATAGCTAATAGACGTGACACAGATATCTTCCCACATCGGTCGATCCATTGAATGGGTTCTCAGGACACTGCACGCGTTCAATGGCAGAGCAAACACCTCGGCAATACTTCCCATGGAAGATATCTCAACAAGAAAGCGATCTGAAGTTATCAAAGGCTGGTAATGAATGGTCGGCGGACACAAAGCGGGCGGGCCCACGGGGCGGGCTAAGTTGCGCCTGCCCGACAATGAGCGATTATTGACGACGCCGCCGCCGCACGCCATTGTGCCGGCTGGGGACGAACAGGATGGCGGCGACCGACAACGTTACAGTTAACATTTTGAAATAGAAACAAAACTGAGACATACCTACTATTAAATTGGAATTGGGTTTCACTGGATCTTACTATAGTATTATAATACCAGTGTAATTAATTTATTGCAGTGAAACTTTCTATATCGACGTATGGGAGTAATTAAATTTGTAACGTTTTTCTGTAACGCGCCATCTTTGTTTCTAAGTCACATTTTTCCGTTGCGCGCCATATTTATTTGTATCCATGCCTATTATAATAAAAACCTTTTCCTTAAACTTTATCTAATTTAGCTTTAAAAGCTGTAAAGTTGCAAATAGTAGATGTACGGGCCAAACCGTACATTTCAGCTCACGTCAGCTTTTTATTGTAAATCGCTATAAATACTTACATTTGTATCATCATAAGTTAGTTCGCAATAAGCAATCATCGCGCGCGTACTCAATATCATTAATTGTATAATTATTTCAAACAATAAATCAAATTACTACCTAATCGAGTAAACTATCATTTCTTAGCATCTAAAGTTGTAGGGATACACCGTACATCTTTATGGTCCTTCGAGCCGGATCTCGCGTGTGTTAAGTGTCAAGAATTTTCACGACCTACTTCCACGTCAGAGGATCATTGAACTAGCAATCACCAGCAGTGTAACAAGATCGGAAGCAACGTTTAAGGTTATTTCAAGCAGCATTTAAGCATTATATGTAACCTTAATTTATCAATCGTATGATATTTCGAGTGTTCTTAATTGGTAGCGAATCGGTCTCTCGGCCTCCCACAAGCGGGTCTCACCGGTGGATTGAGAAGGCGCACATACCTACAAGGACACCGATATCACAAGGAAACAGCAGTTCATATCGTGTCATAATCTTTATTTCAGGCTTCTTAGCTTTTTATTGAAGCAACGAAGATGGAAGACACCCTAGCAAATCAGTATCAGCTTATGCAAAGCATTGAAAAAATTCTTATCAATTTCAAAAAGGATGGGGCTGAACGTAAGACCTATTCTAACATCCAGAGACGTTTATCTACGTTGAATACGTATTGGAACGAGTTCAATAGCAATCATCAACAGTTGATTGATTATCAAGACGTCGAGCATGAATACTTTAAGCAGAATTGTTATGTACGTGAATTATTTATATAATTCACGTACATACAATTATTTTTATATAAAAATATATTTTTTCGAAAAATGATGCCATAAAGAAGTTTCACTTCTAACGTGTATACTCTAAATACACTCACACATTTTTTTGTAACAACTGACTATTTATAACTCTTATTGTTATAACAGAGAGTAGTTATTTACTGTTTCTTATTATTTTCTTACCAAGAAAATAAGTTAAACTCCTAACCTTGACATTATTATTCATGAATTTTATCACTCGGATACCCGACGTTGTTTTCTTCGATATAGACAACGCCGAAGGCAACGGAAACAATAATTGTTATCACACTTCTCAATGACTTTTAATTAATGTTCTATCAATAAACACGAAAGCAGGTGTTATGATTGTACGACACAATTAATTGCTCTTGTTATTCTCTTTGTTTGATCTTTGCTCCAAAATATTTATTCGAAGTTATGTATATTATTTCTTTCCTAATCTACTTAGAGTTTTTGTTTTATTTTTAACACAACCTTTAACCTTTATCAATGAAACCTAGGTTTTATGTTATTAATTTTAATTTACCTAATACGTTAAACCTTACAATACTTTGGTATATCAAATTATATATTTAACTTCTAATTATTTCACTTTTAAATAATATGTGTTTCTTTTTTCTTACATTTATCATCCATCTCTTTGCTATTTTCTATTTGACGCGACTGTTTCATAAAATCTTACTAAAAAAAAATATGTTTTATTTTCTAGGTTTCTACATTACAATTGGCTTGCTTTATCTAAAATGTATGATTCTGCTCTCCTGCTAGTTTTGAGTGAACTTTTTTTTATAAAATTTTAATGTTCAGAGTAAGGAATTTTCAACTTATCAATATTTTGATTTCAGATAGGTATATAAGTAGAGGGAGACCGAAAAAGAGATGGATGGATTGTGTGAAAGATGATATGAGAAAGAAAGGAGTGGATGCCGCGATGACAAGTAATAGAGAGGAATGGAAGGAAAATACGCATTGCGCCGACCCCATATGAATGGGATAAGGGCAGGAAGAAGAAGAAAAATATTTTGATTTCAGGTCGGCCCTGAAAAGTGGCTGGATATTTAAAAAATAAATCACAAGTAAAGCTACGGAGTTTTGGCTGATAGTTTAGGTATCAAGTATTGGAAACTTTATTTTATTCAAATAAAAGTTGATTTGTTTTTTTATTAATCTTTGATTTCATTTGTTACGCAGATAAGGCTGTTGGAATTGTATCACCAAGAGCATTTTTGGAAACCGGATTCATTCCAGATCTGTTTTCATAGAAAATTGTTGAATAATAAAACGAAGGTTTCAAACCGACACTGTTTTCTAAAGCTTAAACCAAAACATTTTATCAAACTCAGACAAAAAAAATCCTAAAACCAGTAAAGTGAAATTGCAGTCTCCACCTGTACGGTTTTCCACACAATACACGACAATCTCGGATGCGGCGGTAATTTGCGAGCGATTGCTTGAAAACAAAAGGTGATCGCTGGCGAGCCGCAATTACCAGCGGCCGGCGCGGCGCACCGCCACAATGCCGGCTCAATTAGCCCCACCAGACACCACGCACTACGGAAATTGTGCTTACAAAAATGTGAACCATTGTGCCGCAATGATAGAACTTACAACAATCGTCTTGCATCAAAAAGATGCTGAGATTAACAAAACCAACTTACAATACAATAATAATATATACCAATGCATGTCCAGACAAACAGCTGATATTGGTGTGAGAGCAGTTAATGAAAACTATAAAAGGTACTATCCCACTTAACAAAGTGCTCATAAATTCGGGAGGAAATCTTTAAATTTCTCTAGTAGGTACCCACGAACCCAATAAAAACCTGAAATAAACTTGTAAAGGTACAACCATAAAGTTATACCGAACAAAACGACCGCACATAAAAACCGTTTGAAAGACACAATATGCATGAAAAGTGCGTGTTAAGATATCTCAGAGTAAACGTAAACAGGGCCCACACATAGGGCCATATAAAAATCTCTTAAGCCAAAGTGGTCGTAAATATCATTCAGAAAACAATTTGGGGCACGCTAACATTCAAGAGTATCTCTCACGCAACTATATACGAATTTCATGATTGTATGCGTGACAGCGTCCCGCAGCGAGTGAACTTGCCCGTGACAAAGGGCACGCATTGTTCGCCGCCAAACCGCGCCATTCTTCCCATTCCGCTCATTATGGAGGTATTCCAGCCATTCGCGGGACAATTAATAACAGCTCCAACCTCCCCGAAACAGTCCCTGATCGATTTATTTTCATTCGTGACACCTTTTCCCATTAATCACTTCGCCACCAAATATTTTGGCGACAATTTTTATTTTATATAAAGTCTAGTGGAGGACCTCATTCGGCTAATGGCGCGCCCGCCTAAGCACCGATTATACTGAGTAATGTCTGCAAAATTTTATATAAAAGAGACGCGGCGCGCTTCGCAAATAGTTGCGTGTGTCTCAATACTGAGCGAATCGTGTTCTCTCGCTCGAGGAGCTTCGTGCATAATTTCTCTTTGAGTTCATGTCTGTTATTTAGTATTCACAGTGTGTGGCGCCTCCAAACTTCAATCCTTTCAGTGACGTATCCGTGCCAATTATAATAATCTCACGCGTGTTAATAAGTTCGGTTCCGTCGGGATTCAGCTCACGCTCGCGCTATAGTTTTCCCTGCGTTACAATGGGGGGTGGGGAAGCGGTTAATGAGGGCGTTCCGTTTACGCGCCGCGCCAGGAAATGGCACTAATGGCCCTGGATAATAAGGCATGCTCAATTTAAGCAGCGGTAGACGTTACCAATTTGCTTTCCATTAAAGCTGCGCCCACGTTGGACGGTGATTGGCCAAATTTCGCTATTCACTACGAATTAGAGAGATATTCTAGTCAGCCAGCGTTTGCACCAATTTGTAAAGCGTATTAATTTATTCATCAAACTTTGTAATGGTTTGTTGGAAACTTGACAATAAAATATTGTTGATTGCTAGATAACTGAAATTTGCTATGAGCAACAATATTACAAAAAATATTTCTCATATAAATACTTATTCAATTGTGTGTAATTTCATTATGTAAACACTGGTCTACTGATTACATTCTTCAAATAGTTTTGGTAGTGCTAATTCAAAATACGTATTGGATTTTACCCTAACCGCACAACACGACATAGTTTACTTAACGCTTCCATTACATGACATCAATTTACAACAACCAACCGGTGCAAGCACAACAAGATACAGTGAACACAAAACAAACTGAATAGGTAATAAGGATAATGGAAGGTCCGTGATTTCAAGCCGCGCCCGTAACATTTGCATTTTACATATTTTTACGCTAGCATATTGTCCGATTTACTTGCTTCTGACATGTGACACATGACTTCTCTAACCATAATAATAGAATGCATTGTATAAGTCCGAATACTGAAGACCTGAAAATAGAGGAGGAAAACAGAGGAATGAGGAGGAATAAGAAGGAGAACGGAGGAGTGCTCCGGATTTATCTTGGAAGATGCGTATATTCCACTCTCCCACAGTGGACCAGTTAAAATTCATTTAATTGATAAAAATACGTTTGGTTTTACTGACCTGCAAACATGTCAGGATGAATGGACCTGAACTGGTGATGTCTGGGCGCGGCTCCTGGTCGGTGGAGCTGCGGTATCAGGTGCAGCCACAGCGCCATCTTGTGGCCACGGTAATGACTCTTCACTCGAAGCTTAGATCCTGGTGGAAAGATTAAAAGTCAGTAACTGACTTTTCCAAGGTACCAAGCTATTGAACATACCAAAGTTTGCGTACTTACTACCAAGGTTGAACCTTTTCAATTTAGCGCGCATATTAAAACAAATGAATTAGAGTGAGGGTGAGTTATGAATTTTTTCTAAAGAAAATATTTGCAACTGTCAAGAGAACTCATGAATTATTCCATGTTTTGTTTATACTCACTTACAAACAAGTAACAAAAGATGTTTATATTAGTTTTTGAGACGTGAAATTTCTTATTTCTCTCGCATACGTAAGACAATATAAATCCTACGAATAACTAGTTACTACAGACAATGTGAATTCTTAAACTTTAGTCGGACGGAGTTTTGTGAAAGTGCTTTGTATATGCCTCACTCAGTTCTACGCATTGTCGACAGTTACAAAATACTTAATTCAATTTTGTATTTATCTCCTAATCTTTTTAAGAGGACATCAAAGTAGAAATTAGAATTCATCGGAACACGTTAATTTATTTATAATACTTGGTAACTTACAAACAAAATAATCGAATTTCAATAAACTTTACTATTATTTTCCGCTCTTCCAGTAAACCTTAAAAACACTTAGGAATATCAACTCAAGCTCTCACATTCTATTTCACAGACACATCTCATAAATTACGTAGAAGGAAGACTTCACAAAAATGAGTTGGTCGTAAAAACATTTTATTTAATAATATACAAGAATTCTGAAACAATCCTCACGTCACAACCAAAACAACCGCACGGGGCGAAAGGATTAAAAAAAGTTGTAAACCCTCCGCGTAAGGAGCGAGGGTGAAGGAAAACACGCACATTCGTTGGCAGAACAGATCGTAAAAATAACGAGTTTCGACACAATACGGCCGGCGAAACTTTGAATAGGGCTTTATCTGATTAACTTTGTCCCGTGCGAGATTTTACTTTCAGATCAATTTGGATGAAAAATTCCTCTGTTATTCTACCCTGCCTTGTTATGCGCGCATGTGAGATTGGGACTCTCATTTGATGAATTTGATTTACCTCTATGGTGTAGCTGTGTTGTCATATGATAAACGGGTTTTACTCTCATATTTTTGTTATTTCGTAATTAAAATGTGCGGAGTGCGAAATCTCATTAATTTCGAATACAATTGGCGCGTCTGTACAAATAAATAAGACATGTTTGCTTTAAATAAACCACGAAGTATGTGAGCCTGTTTCAAATTAAATTAAGTATTCGCTCGTCAGTTTGATTGTGGTACAAGCGAGCTGGCGAAAGAGTTGACGTCACATTACCTATACTTAAATATTGCTGCGTGTTCATCTCGTATCTTGGCCAGCTGGCCACGGCGTCGTGTTGCCGCTCCTCTGCCCGCGGCGTTGGGTCCCCGGTCTTGGCGAAGGCGGCAAGCAGCGACACCGACATCTCGGCGACCGCAACATCGCTGCGCGAGTAGTTCCGCGGGGAGTACTGCATGCCGCCCACCAGCGGAAGACCCAGGAAGTACGGCAACGTCTCACTCGAAACACTGCCTAGACGCTGGTAAAAAAAAAAAGATTTTTTCGATACCTGAAGTTTGCACGAGAATTTTCTAATTCATATTTTTACCGTTATTAAATCAAAATTAATGGTAACCAAGTCACGGACAAAAGCTTGTAAGTAATTATCATCACCCACGACGGTTAATTGACCTTTGTGTAGACTTTACACAAAGTATGAACAACCAAGTTATTCATTTTACAGACTTTAGTCTTTGAATATTATCATAAAACAATTTGCCGAATTCATCGAGGGAAGTTTTGACAAATTTCTAAGTCATGTAGATTGCGATAAAATTAATGACCTTGCGCCTCCCTTATTCATGCCACGATTTATACACGTTATAATTAATATAATGCCGCGACTCTATTATATTTGTGTCACCTACACCTATATTATGATTTGAATTTTGTTTTCTGATTTGGTCTTATTATGACTAGGGACATTTAATTTCTTTATACACCTAGATAAGTAAAATCCAATAAATCATATTCGGATCAATTAAATGCAATTTTTTTGAAAGTTACAAGAAAAATCTCCCCACGGTAGTAAATATATAATATGTATAATAATTTCTGAAGTAATCCCGAGAATTAATTTCGTTTCCTTGATTGATGTTCAAACACAAATCTAATTCACGTTTGTCTTATTATAACAATATTGCGAATAGAAACATTGTTCCTTCTAACATATGAAAGGAAATGTAGTTATACATTACAACTTTGATTTCATAAAATCAAACTGATAAAGAAATGGAATTAGCGACCGTTGAAGAAAAATTTCATTTTCCAATCTAATTTGACGCCCGATAAGGCAATATGAACCAATTTCAGCGTTACATGGAAAAGTTTTGATAGAACTTGAGGATTTTTTCTTACTTGCGGATAATCAGCATCCTTGCTTTGATGGGCGAAGTGTGCGAAGTAGGTCCTCGCTCCTCTCCTCGCGTGGAGCTGTGCCACTCGCAGAGCTGGCGCGGCCACCGCGGCATCGCTGAGAGACTCCAGCGTGGCGTCCCTGATGTTGATGGGATGCTGGATAGGTTTCTCCCAGTCTGTGTACTCATTGCGAATAGCCGCGAAGATCTCGTTGCGGTGGTACCGGTAAACATTGCGGACGTAGGTTCGGAGGATGCGGTTCCTTGTAGAAACAGTCAGAATTGTATTAAAAAATTGAGGAAATTCGTAATCAGAACTCATAGCAATAAAATATGGTATTTTAGGAACTTACCTATGTTCTTCTTCAAATCCATGTCTTATGTCTTCCTCGCTAAAAAACTGGTAGCTTTCTGTTGTAGCCACAACCACAGCGAGTGCGCAATCCAGGAAGGCTTCACTTGCATGCAGCGCCCTAGTAGGGGCTTGGCCTTGCGAGGGAGTATCGCGGGAAGCAGGCACGGAGGGCGCCCAGCCCGCCAGGAAGCGAGCGCGGGGCGCGTCCACCGCCAGCAGGGCTGCTAATGGACGGGCCCGGATGCACTCCACAAACCTGGTCACAATACACTTACCTTTATCTCACTTATTTATCTTTATCTACATTTCCTACGCACATATAGCGTTTCCATTGATACATACGCAACGTTTTAATTTTTACAAATGAATATAGTATACAGTTAGCATAAGGCACTTGAAAGCAATCAATTTAGTAATAAATACTCTACAGTAATAAGGGGTATAAAAATTTACAACCTCGTTAAAATTTTATACATTAAATGTACCCAATTGCTTTGAATAGAACGATAAATAAAAAGGCATTAATGCTGTCTTCAAGTTGTTTTATTTATTGTACGTAATAATATTTTAAAGGCTCGTTTCATTTGATTGCCTATTAAAGGAAAATTTGAAAGCTATTGTTGAAATTTCTAAGGCACAATATGGTAGGCTTACCAGTTTTCATCGTTGGTAGTTTCTGGCGTACATCGCAGGGCCTGTGCGGTGTGCTCCCTGGCGAGCGCGGCGTCGGGCACGAGAGCTGTCGGACTTAGCGCCGATCCACTTAACAATAGGACGCGGGACACTAGACCTGGTGGAAGAAGGTTTAAGTAAGACCATTGTACCTACAACAAAATATCACGCAAAGACTTTATCCGAGAAGCTTTGTATTGTATACCTACACCGAAGCACATGTTAAGTTAGGCACTTTTATTTATGTCCGTATATTTGCATAAACTTTCATAAAACAATAAATAAAGATTCCTTGGCTGATACTAGAGTTGTACTGGCGACCATAAAAGAATAAACTGAATAAAACTGTAACATAAAAATGGAACATATTGACGTTACGCCTTCTAAACTGCTAGTTTATTGAGATGGATGCCGATATTCAAATATTGTCATACATTACATAAATAAATAAATATCCAAAAAATCTTATTCTAGTCTAATCTTGATTTACAGTAAATCATATTGTTATTATAAAGGTCTAGACGTAATAAAGCAGCTGGTAAGGCTTAATCTAATATATTTCTGCCTTTTTAACCGACTTCCAAAAAGGAGAAGGTGCTATTTTCGACTGTATGTATCTTTATTTACAAGAATAACTCAAACCAAACACAGCTTCATTTTTTTTAATTCCAGCTGTGACATCAGGAAGACGTCAGCTTCATTCTAAGAATTGTAAGTTGTTGTTCTTTCTGTTATTTCTATCTAAGTACCTGTCATAAGAAATTCCAACCGTTCCGTGAAAACTCGACTGACAGATACTTATAATGGTTGACTGCAGTATCTATCCTTGGAAGAATGTTTTCTGCTCCGCCGGACTGGACAGATACTTTCAACAATAATGACTTATTGTTAGGAAAAACAAACATCACGTATCATTGTTTGTTTTAGAAATTTAAAATGATTGTCAGTTACATAACTTAGTTGAAAACTTTATTCGGAAGTTTTAGTATAGCGCACACTTAGGTAATTAAAAAAAATCATGAATTACACTCTAAATCTTAAGCTGTTTTTACTTCTAATAAACGTATTACTAATTCCATAATTTAACGGATTTTAATAAACCCGATTATAGAAAAAAAAAAACACTTTTGAAATCGGTTTTTACTCAATTGAACTTTATAAAACGCGCCACGGAATTGTTGCATTTAGGCAAAATATGCTTCTGAGCTGACTGCCAACCTAGTCCAGCCAACTAGTCAGAAAAGTAGTAGAAGATAACCTTTGAAATAGTCCTTTAAGCATCAAGCTCAAAACATAGATCGATTGCTCTTTGATTAGCAAAGAGCTATGCTTTGTGCTGGACAGATCTGAAAAGATATTTTTTTAGCTTAGTTGACTAACTTCCTAGTCCCACTGACCTTTACTTTCGGGCATCATGAGCAGCGCGTTGACGAGTGCGGCGCCGGCGGCGTGGCCGGCCAGCGTGACGCGGCGCGGGTCCCCGCCGAACGCCGCCACGTTGCGCCGAACCCAGCCCAGCGCGGCTGCCACGTCCAGCACCGCCGCACCGCCTGCCTCCTGGACTGGCGCTGAGCGCACGCCCGGAGTTAAATATCCTGGACACAATGATAAAGGACTGGTATTTTTTTCATATGGCTCCTTTACCAGTTTCCATTCTTTAGAAAAAAATAAAATTAGGAATCATAAAGCTGCGTCTACGCTAGGAGAGCCGAGCACGAGCGGAGCACGAGCCGAACACAATTCGTCTAGTGTGGACCAACTTACAAGCCTCGAACGAGCGCGCTGCGAGCATTTCGTTCGTGCTCGGCTGCGTTCCGCCTGTTGTCGGTTTTTTGACGAACACAAAGGGATTTGCTTCGCGCTCGCAGTGCGCTCGTGGAAGTGTTTAGTGACAGACGTCGGTCGCTCGAGCCGAGCATCATGGAAACGTGGACCGAAGATACTTTTTTTTTCTAAATTTTGATTGTATCTCATTTTATATAGATTTGTAGATCCCCATCGTCTTGGCCTTTTTCTATTTTTGCTGACCACCGCTATAATAATCGCTGCAACAGCAGCGGCTACTGCAATATTATTAATATCGTCCATATTCGCCAAGAGCCGCGAACTCACTGCGGAAAAATACGTTCGAGAACAGTGATCGTTGTAGGTTCGTTGTACGTCCACATTTGACGCCGCGAATGACGAAGCCGAGAACGGCTCCGCTTGTGCTTCGCTCGTGCTCGGTTCGTCTAGCGTAGACCCGCCTTTAGACTCTTCAGCAGGTTTTTCAAAAGTTAAACAATTTAAAAAAAAAAAAAAAAAAAAAAAAAAAAATTTTAAAATAATCTTATCTTTAACATCTAGTGCGGAATTATATTAAAAACCGATTGGTTTTTAATATAATTCCCATTCAGAATCCGAGGAATTGTAACTTACTCAGATTATTCAATAAAAAGATCTAACAATTATAATTTAGATGCATTTAGGAATAAGAGTTTACCTAATAAACCTAGTCTATAGTTGATGGTGACGACAAGCAGATGGGCCCGTGCCGCCAGCACGGCGCCGTCGAGTGCGTTGGCCGTGCCCCACGCGTGGGACGGCCCGCCTGCCCACACCACCACCGCGTACGGCGCTTCCACGCCGCGCGCACCTGCACAACACACAGTAGATACCTTTAAATGAAGGCACGATGATCATGACTTTTATTTTTTACGAGGATTTATGAGAAGGAAAAAACAATCCCTATTATTAACCTAACAATTATTAGAATTAATGTTATACCTAAGCCTAAAGCTTAAGATGTAAATACTTACCAATAATGTAGTTCTTTAGTGTAAGGTTGGATGAGAATTTTTTTTAGGAATAGATGCAGTATGGTTTTTATTGTTAACCTTTTGGTGATACCTACTAGATATATCGCATTTGCCATAGACTCACCGCTACCGGGAACATAGATATTGAGGTAGAGACAGTCTTCGCTCTGGTTGGCGAGCAGAGGGACCGTCGCCCTCAGCTCGTTGTACATGCCTAGGGGCATCTTCATCAGGGCTGCACTCCTTTGGAATAAACATGCTGCTATTAAATTCTATTTGATGTGGAGATTTAACTGATGTCACAGTTTTATGGACTTCGGGAAGAAAGAGAGTTAAAACCTTTATAATATTCCATGGTAATAATCGGGTTGGCAAATTAACAATCAAACCCCAGTCAAAAGTCAATTAACCAATAACGTTTATTCTGCAACGAAATCTGACTGACTGATGATTCTTAAATAATATTAAAAATGCTCGCCTCCAGTTTTATCGTAGGGTAGAGAAGTTCCCGAGGATTTCTTCTGGGTTAAAATTTAAAAGAGTACAAACTTGTTGGATATGTCGGGATAGCGCTGCGGGCAGACGGGGGCGAAGGCGTCTGCAAGGCGCGTGCCCGGCCAGTCGCGCGCGGGCGGCGGCGGCGCCAGCCGGCTCGGCGCGCCCGCGTACGGCACGCCCAGGAACACCTCCACCGGCTCCAGCCGCCGGGACGCCGGCTCTACTATGATGCCGCGGATTGCACCTATGAGATGACAACCGATATTAACAAACCATTAAAGAGAAAGTGTCGCAAATTGTCTGTCATTATTTTACACAACGCAATGGTTAAAAAGTCTAACTTGCTTTTTAGTTCCATTTTTTTTCCTAATTTTCATTTAAGCTAAGCTAAAAAAATGTTCTGTAGGGGTTCAGAAAAATCCTGCCTAAAGAAAGTCGTTTAGTAAAATGATTACGAGAACCACACAAAAATGTGGCAGAAAAAATATCTTACACATTCTACATCTTACACGCTATCTATTTCGACCAGCATTGTTATCGGCGGCAACCTAATCGTACCGTATTAATATTAACTATCAATCGAATATTCATATGATTTACATAGGCAATATCAAATTTTGACATGAACCATAATAACAATGGAACAAATTGATAGTTATCATTATTCTTCGGACAGCCGACGTAAATCAATGGCACAAGCATGAATAATTAAATTACCATCTATTTCTAGAGAATCATAAATCAATGCTACGAGAATCAATTCATTAATAATTAATTAAATTGAATTCTCCTTAGCTTGAATATTTAAGTAATAAACTGTTATTCTTACTGTATTATTATTATGTTTTAATATTTTGGGTGTTTTCAGAATATTTTTTTCATCGCCCGCTGTAATAAGTCCCACAGTTATTAGTTTAGTCTTTTGTTGGTAATAAACCTTTAAAACATGAAGCGGCGGTAGGTTCATGACTAGGCCGTTGGTCTTGCGATCATGTGATTGCCAGTTTGAATCTAAAGGAATTTTAGTAATTTTTGACCCACATTGGTAGTAAGTAGTTAAGTAGTCTTGAAAAAATAGATCCAAGATCGTAATTTTGATAAATTCATAAGAGCCTACAAGCCTAACGAGAAGAATAGAATACATTATTAGCATCAAAACAAAACCTGTATCAAACCCAATACAGACTCTGTACCTAACCTAGTCAGTTTCATAAATAATTTTTAATTTTCTTTGTGAAATGTGATTAATTAAAAAACTTTGTACTTTAAACTTTACAATTTTGCAAAACTGGAGTTGAATAGAAAGTTTTAGCTTTCAGAACTTCGCGCCTTTTAACACAGCAATAGTGTCAAATATTTTCTTCGCAACCAGCAGGTTATCGTTATGAAAATAAGCTATTGTATATGGTAATGATGTATTTCTAAGAAAATATAACATATATAACAAACAAACATACAAAAAAGTATTCTCTAGATCTCTTTGATCTAGAAACATATTGTTATTGTTGTTGAACCTCTACTGTACTGTTATAGCATATATATTTATGCACTTAACTATAACATCACATTCAGCATATAATAAAAATATATGAAAGAGATATAGATAGACAAAAGATATATGTTTTAGAAAAAAAAAAAAAATTTTGTTTCTGGCAGTTCCAATGACCCTATCTCTTAACATATAGAAATATATAATTAATCAAATGACTGACAAAAACTCGAGTGTTTAACTTACAATATACCTACAGCTAATATACATACAGCCGAAACGAAACGACATAATAAATAAATTGGTTGGATCACTCGGTCTGCGTATCGGAAAACCCGCCATTTATCCCATTTGCTGGCGCGCCCTCAATCGGCTTCAAACAATAATTAATTTGATCCCGCATTCCTGCGTCGCTTGTACAAACCGGGGCTACATCGTGGCCTGCGTGGTCCCCGCCCACTTGATTGGATTGTCCCGGATCTGACAGAATTAAACTCAGGAGTCCTTGCCAGCAGAGGTATAGGCCGAAGTACCCGGGACAGACCTTGGATTACTTCACGTAGTAATCTGGCATTTGTAATGTTTACGCATAGTATTGTGACTTCCGTAATACTGGTATTATATCGAGAATGTATGTTTTGTGTTACACAAATGAGATTAGATTTCCAACTTTATTACACAAATGGGAAGGCTGGAAATGACTGTAACAAGTTTTCTGATTGTTTCTTAGTTAAACCTTCGGTGTTGTCTCGTGGTTCCACATCGCTTTCCTCGGCATTAAGCTGCCAGTTCTGGTATCCAAACGACTTAAAGTCTTAATAATTGTAATATTACATTATAGTCTGAGGTTTGGGATGAATTATTCTAAAACATTGGTTGGCGTTTCCTAATCCATTAACATTAAGTAATTATACCATTGGATTAGATTAGTGGTGAGTTCTCAATACTTCTAAGTTAATGGGGTTACAATTTCTTGTCCATTGAACATTAATGCATAAAGTGGACTCTAACTCCACTAAATGGCAACATTCAGAGTGAAAGAAAAGTATGCGCCAATATGGAAAAACAATGAAGTGAGACAGGAGGCATCGTGTATATAGCTGAAGACTTCCAGCATGGGCCACTGTGTGCGCGTACCTGCGTGTGTGTGCACGATGCGCGAGCTGTACCGCGGGCCGGCGGCGGCCAGCGTCGCGAGCAGCAGCGCCGCGCACCAGCACCACGCCGTCCGCAAGCACTCCATGCGCCATCACGCGACGATTGGCTGCCAACAAATATCACTCGTTAATCTAATGCTTACTACTCTCACAATAAGGTTTGAATTTCAATGCAAACATGTTTACTATAAGACAGAAAGTAATGGTCAGATTACATACTATACAGATTGCTATTATATAGGTATAAAAATTAAATAATAAAAAATAATAATATATATAAATATAATTAAGGTTAAAAAAAACGGTCATGTTTTTCACTGGCGATGTTTATATAATTAAAAAGCTTGGCTGAATAATCTTTCATACCGATAAAGAAGGCTATAGCTGTCATATACATATATACCTAGCTGTCCTGATAACCTAAAATGGACCTTAAAAATAATGATGAAAAAATTCAGTACTTAGCTATTAAATATTACCGTACAAAATATTATATTTCAATATCTACAGATGTTTGAAATAAAACTGAAAATATTTAGCTAAAACAACGATAAACATCACGACCCCGGCCGTAGTTCATTCGGGCGTCGTATTGTTACTTAATTAAGTATAGATGTTGACATTTACCGGCGAGCGACGCTGTGGGCTCGGGGATGGCGGACGGCGGGAACGAGGGCCAAACTTAACGGAAGTAATGTTGTATCAGCAGAGTTTGTGGGCTCGAGATGTGGAGGATGAGGATATTTGAGTTTCAGCATCGTCACTAGCAAAGACGAAATATTAAGATTCAAACGCGTTAATTACTTTTCGCACTGCTGTGTCGTTTATAGATGTTTCTTATAACTCTAATGACGCAAATCACAATCACGTTCGCAACAAAACCAACGAAACGTAAAAAATAAAATCGACGGTTATAAGGCTAATTGGTCTAAGCGACATTTTTTACGATATTGAGTTATATACATTTTTGGAATCAGCGAATTTTTCTGCGTCTTTTGAATTAAGTTTCAAATTTTTATGAGCATATTTTTGGCGCTTAAACCCCACACTAACTTTGCTCTCATTTTGGACGTCTATGGTCTAACCGCCACAAAATTTGAGCAATATTTGGTAGTTGGTAACTTAGACTAGACGCAGAATTTTTCATACGTCAGTTGATTCATTTTTCCTACAACTATTTTGAATGACCAATGCGCGTTAAGACTTTTGACCTTTTGCTTGACTACATGGTTTTGTCGCTTGAAACATTTTTGCATTACGTAATAAAGATAGGCTATGTCGCTTGAACCATTTTGCTTCCATTTTAATACCTCACAGTTTAAAATTTTCAGACAACATTGTGATTAGATGTGGTGATATAGGGAATCCTGACTGAATTAAAAAATCTTGTTTTAAGCTTTTCAGCTTATTTGTTAATTTCATCCATTTTTTTTAAAGGAAAGTTGGACATGTTACCTCTTTTGATATGCTAAATGCATAGGGACGCGTGTTGTTTATATTATCTATCCTTGATCTGTTACATATCCATATCCACATTTGAACTAATTTACTTTTAACTTGAATATAAATAACTGGCCGTCCATTTTTCCTTGTTCTATTAAAAAAATAATACGATGCATTTTGAGTCAAGCGACATTTATTTCATTCAAAAAAGCCTATATATTCATGAAAACTATTAAGGAAGGTGCAATATGTATTTACGGAAATACTGCATTGCTTAGATCAACATCCACGCAGTAGTTTTTTTTTAATGATTTTTTTTCCGAAAAACTAAACTTTAAATCGCTCTCCTGTAACTTTAAAAAAATGTCGCTTAAACCAATTAGCCTTTTAACCGTCGAAATAAGATCCATTTAATTCGGAATTATATTTCTTGTTTAACGTAATCCAAAAACATTTACCGACGTAACAAATCTGAAAATATCCGCAAACTTAGTTTAATCTTAAATATGAGACAAAGAACCGTTCCCAAACAGGAAAACGCAACGGAATGATCAGAACTCGCGATCCACTCCCACGTTGATTAACTTTTCTTTGTAGCAACACGAATGGAAATTCTAAAGGGGCTTACATCAAAAGCCGATCACACAATAAGGAAGTGAGGAAACAATCATCGAACAGGAACAACAATAACGCGACGCACGCACGTCACGGCGCCAAGTTTCCCAATTAATTTGGTTCCGTATCTCAGCGGGGCAGAGCTCTGTCCAACTCTTTGGAACGTTCAAGTCTCCAAATGGTGACTTCTTCACAAAAGTTAAGTTACGGACAAAAGTGGTTTAGTTTTTGTCAGTGGCGTGCGGGCGCCCAGGAGACAAATAGTCTCGTGACGTCAGCACCAGACGAGTATAAGTGGGCTCGTGCAAGCCGCTGGCCACCGCTTATAAGTGACACAACTCTCACACACAATTTGTTATGTGCCAATGATAAGTATTCAATTTTGGTAAAACATTTCACGAAGCAATGTTCGTGACCTTTAACTCCGATTCACGCGCACGTGAGTTAGAATGAAATTCGATTAGCAGAATCCTTAAGAAATCGTTTATGATTTTTTCGTTCTCACAATTTCCCGATATAATGTATCCTACACAGGATATTGAAAGCGCGGGTCTGGTCGCTGTTAGGCACGAAGCGCGCGTGTCCTGCATACAAAATGCGAAAAGGTTAAGAAGTTCGGCGACATGTGTAGTAAACGTATTGCCCGATACAACTAAACCGTTAACATTCGCATTCAGTTACCTTTGTAGTGTAAATTAAATACAAACGTTAGCTCGTCTCATGACTCTGACCTTTGAGTTTTGAGTGATAATTTAGTTAATCACCTCGCTCAAAACAAAATCACTTCAGGTGTTGTTTTACGTGCTCATTCTAACTCAAGGAAGTAATAAAATGAGAAATGATCTTAAGAATCCGTATAATTAAACAAGCAGTTGGATCTCGGTAAACTTGGGCGACCGGCGGATCCTTTTATCTCAGTTTTAATCAACGAGTTCGGCATTCACTTGATGGGAGGTATCACCATCAAACTATTTAAAAGTTGTGCGACCGCAGGACTGTGGCTCCCACTAACTTAGCCAGCTAGGTATGTAATTACGATCGTTTTTGTTCTTTGAAGGTTCACCCTTACAACAACATTAGCGAATTTCTTGGAGTTTTGTACCAAAAATGTTTGAATCGAAATTGAGTAATGAATACAAATGAATAGTTTACCGTTAAAGTATAAATATCTATTCTCTCCAATTCTTGGTAATAGGTTGTGCGAGGCGTAGCGAGGGAGAGCCATATTATTGTTGCTACTGAAATCTGAGAGAATGAGAAATGACTACCTTCGTAGTTGGAATGTAGGTGTGGTCGCATTAATCATTTACTTGTTGAAAACCTCTAAAGGCATCATCATTGTAAAACGGAGCTCATATACTCAAGAAATAGTCCAGTAAGTACGCGTCGCAAAACGGAGCGAAATCTAAAACGAACCTTGTTTACGAAACGTCTTCTATACGTAAGTTTTATTCCAGGGGTTCACGTAGAAGGTGAAATGTAACCCGCATTCCGCATTCCATTTATTTGCATTTCCGTGGAAAAGATATAGGCCTGGTATCAGACCCCAGGTACATAGGGACCCATATCATTAGGGGGCGAGGGACCAGCGATACGTCGGCGGGTCCCGGCCGTCATCTGCATACGAATGTGCCACTCGAAGACTCTCGGTCGGAATGAGACCTCCAGTATTTGCTTCGATAGGATCCCCGTAAAGGTGAAAGGTCACAACAGTAATGCCCACACTTTGTAAATGTTTTATTTCATATAGCTTCGCCCCATGTTTTGTTTTCGGAATCGAATAACACTTGAGTTATTTTACTTTAAATAAATTATTTCACTCAAAAAATATATTCTATTAAATAAACCAGTGGCGGTCAATCACAAATGATCAAGTAATTATATTGTTTAGCTAAAAATGTTCCTCTCAACAGAGATGTAAGATCAGATGCTAGATGCTTTATCATTTTATGCTTTTACAATATTTTTGAATAATAATTGATGTATTTAAGGTTTTATCGGAACTTCATAAGTATTCGTCTGTTATATTTGCTGCTTCGATTGTGATTATTCACGACGTGATAGTGGAATTCTACGTCGGTGTCTTAAATAACATGTTCTTTAAAAATGAGTGGTCTATAAAGATTTTATATATAGGAATTATTAACTATTCTACTGATAGCTTATAAGCACTTTATCTCTCTTTAAATAGAACCGAAGTAGTCGCATCCATCAACAAACAGTAAAATCACGCAGAACTTAAGCTTCGCCCGTAAGGCCAGATCTACACAACAGCGGTAATTACTAAACTTCATGGTTAAAACGACATTACCTGTTTTATATTATAAGTACAATCTAGTTTGGTGCACGTTGTCTGCAGTTTAATAGGTTGTAGCGGCAACTAGTTAGTTTAAACTATCTTAAGCCGATGTAACTGAGGTGCAGCACATGCTCTTAGCGACGTAATTAGCGCGCGGGGGACGCTTACTCACGGTACACTTCATTATTGTAAGCTAGAACTAATTCCTATCATGCTTTTAGGCAAAATTGGACCTTCTGGATTCATTATTTACGATGGTTTTAGTATGTACGTTATACAATAAAAAAACCTGACTGAAAAACTGCGTTTCATAAAGTACACATGATATTTACTACTTGTTATAGCTTGCTAGTTCAAAAATATAAATGATACTCGTAAAACATTTAAGGTTACCTTTTGCCTCAGTGAAGTAGTATTTGATGCTTGGGCTCGCAAACTACAAAAATAAAACGTAGAGCCGGTAAGTGAACTAGGTCAGAAACTAGCCCAAAGGCATTAGTTGCGGAATTGGATGGAAAGCAATAAGATATTGGTTGATCGAAGGGCGCCGCGGATCCCTTACCGCTGACATAAAACAAATTGCTTTGAAATGAAACGCGCAGCCAACAGGCGGTGCTTCCATCATAACCTCTTCATATTTCTTTGGGATGTCAAGCTGAATTAATGCTCTGACATGCGCACAATTTTGGCTTTAAATATCAAGACTCAAAAGAAGTATAAGGATAAATTCAATGTCCTTTTTTTAGATTTGTTGCATAGGTATCGTGGGTATTATAGTAGGTCCAATAGTTGTTTGGTCCAAAAAGTTAGAAGGTCGAATAAAATCAAGAAAATATTTATTTATTTTATTTATTTATTTATTCATAAACTTAAAACCTAATGCGACGGTTAATAAAATATTCAATGTTAGGTTTCTTAAGAAGAAATTATGTTAATTAAAGAGGTTCTACTATATGCAACTTGGTTGGTCTTCCAGACCAAGACCTGATACAGGAGCACATTGTTATGTTTATCGCCTAATATTATAACACACCTACTTGAGACTTGCATCGCGCCTGAAAGAAATGTTGATACTTGAATAACAGCTCAAAACTTGAAGCTTATAGAGTTGTGGCTTCAAAATATTAACATAGAGCAATTTTATATTTCAGCCAGTCTAAAGGACCAGTTTATTTATATATTCAGCTTTGACCAGTTTTTACTGGTCTTAGTTCAAACAACTCAGTAAACGGAATATTAAATATTATGAAAATAGAAATGAAATGAAATAAATGAAATGAAATGAAATGAAATATTTTTTTTTTTTTTCGAGTAGACCTTTACAGGCACTTTCAAAACGTTAATGACGCTAGTTGCGCGGTTCCAAGGTGTCATTCCTATGGAGAAGAACCGGCAAGAAACTCCATAGGTTACTCTTTTAAAAATGGTTATGAGTATGATACAATTTAAATAATATTGAGTAAATAAATGCAGGGTCTTTCCTGGACTGGCCTTTTTAAGAAAGAACCAGATCGATCTGAGCAAGCCTGTGCCAACAGATGGCAAGCATGCCTCGAATAGCTCATGCAGCTCAACCATTTTCGAGGGAGCTGCACAACCCGACACACAACAATACCACCAGTGACACCATAAAAATATGTGGGGCAACAACTTCCTCAAATCGCCAGATTGCAAAAACTATAGCAGACTAAAAGATGTACAATAATTTAGAATCAAATTAAGAGTTAATAATAGACCTGCATAATATTTACACTTACAATGCCCATGAACTTATATAATAATCAATTTAATAAATTGAATTAAATAAAATTGTAAACATTATATGCAAAAGCACAAAACATGTCAAAAAAAAAAATATGAAATACAATAATGTATACGCAAAAGCGCAAAACATGTCCACAATTTGTATATAAATAAATATATTTACAACATGCAAACAAAACAAACGACAGATGTATAAGCGAGCAGCTCAATCCCAGGCGGCTTTATCATTCAAATAATCGGATATCTTGTAATATCCTTTTTTACATAATTTTGATTTAATATGAGTTTTGAATTTTCTAACAGGTAATTTCCGAATATCAACGGGGAGCTTATTGTAAAAGCGTATACATTGACCCATGAACGAGTTGCTAACTCTATGAAGACGAGTAGCATGAACAGTTAAATTATGTTTGTTCCTGGTATTAACAGAGTGAACATCAGACATTTTTACAAAATTAGATTCGTTCTTTTGAACATACATTAAATTTTCAAAAATATATTGCGAAGTAACAGTCAGAATGTTTATCTCTTTGAATTTCTCTCGGAGAGAAACTCTTGGGCCTAGATTATAAATAGCGCGGATAGCCCTTTTTTGTAAAATGAAAATAGTATTAATATCAGCACAGCTTCCCCATAAGAGAATGCCGTACGTCATAATACTGTGAAAATAACTAAAATAAACTATTCTGGCTGTATCCACATCAGTTATCTGCCTGATTTTCTTTACAGCATAAGCGGCTGAACTGAGCCTTCCAGATAATTTGTTAATGTGTGGGCCCCACTGTAGTTTGGCATCAACAGTTATACCAAGAAAAACAGTTGATTCAACAGGGTCCAACTCTACTCCATTCAGTTGTACATTGGTACTTATTGGCCTTACATTAGGCGTTGAAAACTTAATCAATTTAGTTTTTGATGAATTTAAAAGTAAATTATTGACATTAAACCAATGGACAACCCTAGAGAGCGCGTTATTAACTTCGTCAAAATTTTCGAGTCGGCGTTTTATTTTAAAAACTAAAGAAGTATCATCTGCAAACAGCAGAATCTTATGATTTTCCCTTACATGAAAAGGTAAATCATTTATATAAATAAGGAACAAAAACGGTCCTAGAATTGAACCCTGCGGAACACCCATCGTTACCACAGATCCTTTAGATCTTTTTCCATTCACATCAACTCTCTGTATTCTATTGTCTAAATAAGAACTTAAAAGACTAAGAGCCTTACTTCTAATACCATAGTGGTTCAGTTTCCTAATGAGTGTATCATGACATACACAATCAAAGGCTTTGGACAAGTCGCAGAATATGCCTAAAGCGTCCTGCGAATTCTCCCAAGCCTCGTATATATTTTTCAGCAACTCCACTCCTGCATCTGTAGTAGACCGACCCTTGGTAAATCCAAATTGTTTCGAATGAAATAAATTATGTCCGTTAAAATGTCTTAACAATTGCTTTAAAATTAACTTCTCAAAAATTTTGCTCAAAGAAACGGCTGAGTTGAGCTTATCTGCATTTCCAAACACTCAGGCAACTATTAGGTATGTATTAACTCTTATTCGTAGAATTCTTCTAACGTTTAAAGAATTTTATTTTAGAACGATATAATTTTAATTACTACCTAGAAAATTGAATGCTTAAAATTCAAGTCAGTACTTACCTGTAAAAACTTATCGATGGCATAGAAGACAAATGTACAACATTTTGATAATGTAACATTTTAATGCCAAATGTATGAAATGAGCAAGCTCCATTAATCTCTCTCCTCACAATATCATAATTCCGTCTCTTTGTGTCTAAACCATATTTGTACATGTATCTAGAAGAATAAGAATCCTCTTGAAAAATTGGTAGGTCTGTAATTAGCACATTTGTCTTCTAGGCCATCGTTATCTACTTGTGACAAAGTAGTAGAATGTACACTAACAAGCCGTCACTACCAATACTGGTACAAATCGTCCGACATATTGTGACCTCACTCCCGTACTAAGGATAACAAAGGGAATTCATTTATATAACTTTCACAGTTCGCTTTTGATGTCAATTTGATATTCATAGCCGCATCAGCGAGCCTACACCTTAAAATATGGAAAGAATAGGGGCTTCTTTAATTTATTAAATATTCGGGTCCCAAATAAAAATGCCAAGTGATGTGAGTCGGACTTGCGCACTCAAGGCTCTTTGGCCGATTACCGGGCAGTATTACGTAGATACCTACAGATATTATTAATTTTACGGAATTTCTTACAAAACTTAATGCCTATTTTTAAAACTGTTAACGAGACATTAAACTAAACTAGCTTTAGTTACATATACCTACTTGTCAACATTTCATGTATATATGGCAATGTTGTGGATAAATCTAATGAATATCAAGGGATCTATTTTTACTTCGGTACAGAACCCTAAAACAACATTTGATTGTATAAGACGCAGTCAAGTAACGAAGTCCCAGCAGTGCGGGTCCCGGGCAGTCCCGGGATATTCGGTGACGCGAGAGCATCTCCCGAGTCCTGCTGTCCCCTCAGACATCATTAATTCAACAGCATTACCTTCCTTTGTACCGAGGATTATAATAATTGCCCGCTCTGCGCCGGCTTTGTTCTCAAACTCCATATCTGATACTAAAAATTATTTATTCATAGATATTTATGGAAACAAAGCGAAAAAATGTTCGCCGATTTCTTGTTTTATTTTTCCCAACACTGTTCCATCGGAGCCTCTTTTTATGATTAACGGTAACACGCAAATTGGTCTTCTTTTGATAAGAAGTTAATTCATTTTCTGTTGTTTGCTAAGTTTTTAATGGTCTGTTTGTGTATAATTTCTTAATGGGGAAGATAATGAGTTTTATAAGTATGGTTTGAGAATACCTTTTTATGATTTTGCTTTACCTTTATTTTGTTGAAGAAGGAAAAGTTTTGCACAATAGGTGGCGAAAATCGTAAAAATATTCAGATTATTTATTGAAGAGGAAACTTGGAAATTAAATGGTTCGGCCGAAATCGAAAAGACAATAGCTATTTTGGGATTAACAATACGATAGCTAAGTTAATTAGATGTAATCTAACTGGGTTAGGTGTGTTTCATTTAATAAGGCTAATAATTACATTCAACATCAAATCGATATTTTAAGTGAATACGAGTAGCTGCTATAAAATAACTTATAAATGATAACAGTGCCTTCTTAGTAAGTAATTCACATACTATACCTAAAGCCGGAGCAGCTTCTGAAGATACATAAAAATACAACGGGTTTAGTACCTAATACCTACACTTCAAATCTCACCTTATTTAACTCAACAGCGCTTTCATATTTTATTCTGAAGACCGAAAATAGCAACAGTAAATACACCTTAACAAAGTTAGCTGAGAATAAAAAGGTAAACAATGTTATTGTCTGCAATATTTCCGCACAATATCGTGGCGGGCAGGGCCGACGCCGGCGCTGTTATCTCGCCACACAGACGCGCTCACTTCACTTGTCCAAACACGACACTGAGCCGACGAGCCACTTTCCAGACCTCGTTTCATTTTTTAATCACTTTTTTTAACAACCCTCTATTACCGTCTTGGTTTATTTGCTTAACCCTTCAACAAATCGATTGTTCAGAGAAAGGGTTATGATAGAAATAAACGGTCGCTGGAACCCGGCTCTTGAGTCTCCGCTAAGTGGAGCAATTGTTTGTTTATTTTATTGTGGGTTTATGTTTGTTGACTGCTAAGTATTAAATACGTTTTCTGGAATATAAAAATCTCTTTTTGTGTTAAACTGCGCGTGTATTTTAAGTGACAAACTTTACTTTATTTTCCTTGTTGGGCCATTGTGTTCGAATAATTTATTTGACAGATAAAATTGTACGAAAGCCTTGCTTATAAGGTATGGCTATCTTATATGTATACATCACATACATTGCTCCGAATTGCAAATAAGTAGCTAAAGCACTTGTATTATGGAATCAGAGACAACGAAGGTACCACAAACACCCAGACCCTAGACAATGAAGAAAAGTGTTTTTCTACATTGACCCGTCCGGGGATCGAACCCGGGACCTCAGAGCTGGCGACACCTTGAAAACCGGTGTGTACGCCACTCGACCACGGAGGTCTTCAAATATAATAGGTAATATGGTGGCTAATTTAATCAAAAGGTTTCAGTATGTACTGAGGAATTGTTAGATTAAACATCTTTGACAAATTTTACAAGTACAACAAAGACTGCGTAAGTCTTGAACAACATCAACATAGCATCGTATCGAATATCGAATATATATCTATATATTTTCACGCAAAATGACGAAACAACAATTTGGATATTATTTTTAAACAAAACCAATTAATACAAATTACTCATGCAGTATATCTGAGTGGGAAGCGAAGCCATTAAATTGAATTATAATCGTTTGAGCGCATCTCGCCTTTGATGTCGACTGTCGGACAATGACTAATAGCCCCTCACTGATTGCAATGTCGAATGTTAAGTTAGACATAAACCACCTTATCCGATATCGATACATATCTACGTAATGTTACCTTTTGTGCCACAAAAGATTATGAGACTTAAGTACTGCTCAGTATAAGAATATTTGCGAAATAACACCGTTTTCCCCCCGAAGGGTAGAAAACGGATATTTAGGTTCCAGCGTAGCTAGACCCACTTTTGAGATTACCCCTTGGATTTTTTCGGAAGTGACGACACTAATTACTCCCCCTCCCCACTCGCCGCGCCCTCCCCGTCCGCTCGAGCGTCACCGTGCGGCGCCGGGCGAATGGCTTCGCTCCTCAGTACACTCTCAAGCCGGCAAGGCCTAATAATTTAGTGGGTCTAGCTACGCTGGAACCTAAATATCCGTTTTCTACCCTTCGGGGGGAAAACGGTGTTATTTAGGTGTCCGAGCTACGCTAGACCCACTTTTGAGACGTGTTTATTCTCTGCCGGCGCCACATGACGTACTGTGAGCGGTTCGTTAGTAAGGGTGTGGCTTGTTAGAGACAATAAAATAAAAGTGAAAATTCCTTTGTACTTGTGTAGCCATGTAATAAGAAATAATCAACATAATGTTTTCCTCCCAAGTGTAACAAAAAGATAACAATAGCTCTTTATTGTATGTTTATAAACGAAGATCTAATGCCACATAATTATATTATTATTATATTTAATCAACAGGTGCAAATAACCTCGTTAGGTTCGGACCGCCTGAGTCCTTGGTTTCATTCCGGATTTCCTTAAAATAAAATTTGAGGAATGTGTCTTTGCTTCTCCAATTGCCTCTTGTCAAAACCTCGTCGATATTCATATTATTATTGCGCCACGTGTCAGAATTGACTGCAGCTCTAAAGCTACCGGGGGAATCTTGAAGATTTACCTCTTGGAAAAGGGTTTTGATCCATCCAGCAATAACTGATCTAGAGGCTGCATTTACTTTACCTCTTGTTGTGATAAACAAGTTAGTAAGGTTTTGTCTCGCTTTTCGTCGCTCTTGTGATAAAGTTACAAGTCTCTCGATCCACAACACCGGGTTGAGCCTTTCTGGGCCATCGTTTAATAGGCGCCAGCCAGCTTGTCGGTATGTTGCGGAATCAGTTTTAGACCCAAATTTAGGCCATAATATCACGTGATCATCCTTATTTTCGAAAAATTCTGGGCTGATGTCCAGTAAAGTAAGGTCATGTACCCGTCTTCCTGTGCAGAGTAGTAGGATTGCTGCAACATGTCGTGATATTTGAAATATGCTATCAACATTAATATTATAATGTTGAAGATATTCAATTAAGGTGCCAACCTCCCAAGTCGAAGGCTTGTGAGGAGGGGGCTTTGTTATAGCTATAGCTTTTATTACTTGCTTTACAAGTGGGTGTCCAGAGATCGCGTTTGATCTCTCCGGGTTTGCGAATGTGGCTACAACAGATTTGTGTACAGCTATCGTTCTAGGCGCTAGTTTAACTTCATTGTGTAGGTAGCAAATGAATTTCGCTAGGTCACCAGGTTCTGGGTTATCAACTGGACACTTTCCACGAGACCATGATCGCCACTTCTCCCAGGCGTTCTTGTATGTCTTCAGGGTAGAGTGTCGCCAGGAGGTTTCTAGAAGAATTGTATCTTCTTTCTGCCAAGACTCCACTAAACGGGCCCAGCCCGAACCCTCCAGACCTGCAAACACAGCTTTTCTGCAGCCGGTGGGGGCTTCCCGGTTTGAAGATCTATCAAGTGTCGACACACGTTGTGAATCGTGAAAGGGGGGCTCAATGCTCTCTGTTTCAATTCTGCTTTCCAGAAGGTCTTCTTCCAATTCGGTACGACAAGTAAATATGTGCCCGTGCTCTTTTCCAGATGTCGTAAAACTCGCGGTATGAGTGACGGTGGGGGGAAGAGCCAGCCGAGTCTGTAGTGCCATATTTTGCTGAAGGCATTCACAAATACACATTTTTGATCTCGTGCATCTTCGCTCACGTATTCCTTCACTACTGCTGATTGTGAGCTGGCAAAGAGGTCTATCAACGGAGTGCCCCATTTTTTGAACAAAGTTTGCAATATCTGCTTCGACAATGTCCATTCTGGAGCCTGGCGGAATCTCGAGAGGCTGTCGGCTAATAGATTGTATCTCCCTGGTAGGTACCGGACAATTAAGTGTATTTGATGTTGTTGTGTCGTCTCGAGTATGTCTATTGTTAACTGAAGCAGTTTTAAAGATTTTGTCCCCCCTTCTTTGGTGATGTATGTTGCCACAGATCGGTTGTCTGTTTGAGCTAGGATTGTCTGACCCCTGTAGTTGTGTGCCACTTCTTGAAGGACTTCTTTTAGAGTCCATAATTCTTTTCTGTTGCTGTGCCACGCTTGTTGACCGACAGTCCATGTACCGCTTAAGCTCATGTCGTTTACTGTGGCTCCCCATCCTTGGTCTGAGGCATCTGTTGTTACAAATACTGTGGGATCTTTGTGGTGAATTGGTGATGTTTGGTCGGCGTGATGTAACCACCACTGGAGTTCTTTTGCTACATATTTTGGAATGCGAAATTTTTTGTTCTTCTTGTCTTTTGGGAGTGCATTTGCTCCTATTTGGATAGGTCTGCAATGAAGTCGACCCAGCGGAATGACGAATGAAGCAAAATTGAGGTTCCCTAAAATGATTTTTGCGTCGCGCCATGTCCACCAATTTTTCTTCAAAGTAATTTTTAGTAGGTTGATAATTTTTTGAGTTTTGGGCAATGGAAGGCATTTGAGATTTTGGTCTGTTTTCCATACGATTCCTAAGTATTCTATTACTTTTGTAGGAGCTGTGATTGATTTTTCTAGATTCACACACCAACCCAAATTTATGAGTTGGTGTAGTACCTGTTGTGTCTGCTGTGACAGCACATATGGATCTGTGTGCATGATCAAAAAATCGTCTAGGTACACTATGATGCGGATGCCTTCGTTCCTGAAATGATTAGCTAGCCAATTAGAAATGTTTGAAAAGGTACATGGAGCGGTAGCCAAACCAAAGGGTAAACACGTCATCTCGTAGATATTGTTTTTGTAAGCAAAAGCTAAGAATCTGCGGTGTGCATTGACTATAGGTATGTGAAAATAGGCTTGTGATAAGTCTAGTTTTGTCATGAAATCCGAGGTATTTAAGCAGAGTGGTATTCTAAAATGGTTAAGCAAACGAAACTTTGGCGGCCGTAAATAGCGATTCAGATTTCTTAAGTCAAATATAGGACGGTTGGAACCGTCAGATTTTTGACGCAAGAATAAAGGAGATAGAAAGCCGGATTCGCTGTTACACTTTCTGGCCGCACCTGACAGCAGCATTTTTTCTATTTCTTGAGACATCGCCGCCGAAGTTTTTGTTTGATAATGTAAACAAGTTTTATAGTTGAATCTGTATGTTGGAGGACGAGTAACAAATGGTATTCGGTAGCCTGATAATATCAATAAAATATTTTTAGGTGCCCCCAGTGTTTCCCAGGTATTAAGATTTTTACGAACCTGCCCTGCGCGAAACTTAGTATTTTTTGCTTCTACTCCGCTTATCGGGGGCTCGTTTAGATTGGTACCGAGATCTTTCTGGTTTTCGAGCTGCCGTATTTTTTCCTTGGTTATTCTGTTGAAACCTCTCCTTAGCTTCTGACGTCGAGGGTTGAGGACGTCTGTCTCTATAAACTCTTGTGGTCGTTGCTGAGGTAGGTGTAGCTTTCCGGAATTTTCCGGGAAAAAGCTTCGCCGTGCCACCTTGCTCTTTCACAAGTTCCGAAAGTTGTGGTTCAGCAAAAAGACAAGTTTCCGAAGGTGGTATTGCATGGAGCAAGTCCCTCAAAATTTTATTTTGTGGTTTGTATAAAGCTCTTCTTTGTTGAATAACTTCAGCGCGTTTACCACAGGCGTATTGCAAGAGAGAATCGGAACATTTTCGAAATTCTGACAGAGGGTCTAAAAATTTCTTACTGATGTGTGCTCTTACTGGGGCTGGTGCGTCTTCATATATCAGTTGGAATGTTCGACGTTGTTGCAGAAGACCGTGAGTAACTGCACCTAGGCATAAGTCCATTTTTTCCAGCACTGACACGAGCTGCCAGGAAGGAGTCACTGTAGCTAGATTTCCGTTTACTTTCAAAGCAGTAAAAGCCGGCGATGCTTGGAATTGTTTTTGGACCTCGGCATAACGTATATTTTGCCAGTTTTCAGAGTTGAATCTTTGGCAATCGACTCCTTGTTTTACCAGCGTATCATCTGCTTTCGTAATTTTTGCCTCAGTTTCTTTGGTTCCAGGATTAAAATCTTGCAAGGGTTCTTTATCCAGATCTTGTCCATCCAAGTTCTCGTAATGCCGTGGTTCAGTAATGAGAGGTGGTGCATGCCAGTTATCCTCTTCAAAGTGTGGAGCAGAGATTTCTCCATCGAAACTTTTGTTAGAGTCTGGACTTGGCGTTACAGTGCCTTGGGAGGAACTCAAGGAGTGGGAATCTTTTTGAAGAATTAGTCTCACGTTTTGGTTCGTAGTCTGCGCTATCGAACACAGCTTTTCTAAAATTAAGTTTTGATGTGCCATAAATTCGCTGATTCTAGGTTCTTTAGAGGAAGCAAGAGGCTCTGGGCTATGGCTACGCTTAGAAGCCCTTGAGCTATAGGAGTTGGAAGATGTATCGATGTTAGCCTCTTTTTTTAAGATTTCTGACGCCTCCTGGCGTGAAATGAGTAGGGCCTTTATCATGTTAATAGTTTCAGTGAATTTGTTGTACGCTTGTACAGGGTGAATCTTTGCCATTATTGTTAGAGGAGCATAAATCAGAGCTCGACCCAATGGCCAAGTCAATAAAATCCTCTTAATCTTTTTGTAGCGACGTTCGCTCAGTGTCGTTTCAGCACTGTAGGCCTTTGCTAGTCTGACCGTCGGAATGGCAAATCGTAATCTGCACTCTAAGTCCGAGGAGATATGTTCCCCGAAAAGTTCATCGTAGGACGGTGTATTAATAACCCAAGCTCTCCAATTATCTGGGAAGACTTCATCCAGGATCTGCACAATATTGTTGAAGAAAGCTTCTTCTTTTGTCGGGGACTTCCACTCGGTCAGTGAACCCAGTGTTATTTGCTCCATCTGAAAGCAGTACGCTGTATAAGCATGTATATTCTGCTGGTGTAATGCACGCAGCGGGCTTAATTAGCTATCGGCCGGCAGCCGACGTGTCGTCTGTATGGCAGTCGCCAGTCGCCTGCTTAGCAGACGACGTCGGTTGTGCGCTCAGCCGACAGTCGGCTGTAGTTGAAAATCAAAATACAATTAACTAAGGGCCTTCCTTAGTAATGTACTTTTTAACTGTGAGTTTGCCGTCCTGAGAGCGGGCAAATCTACTAAATTGACAGGGCTTTCCTGTTTTTATTAGTTTCAATGAAATTACATCACTTACTTACCTTATAATTATATTTTAGTGTACGGAACAGAAGTATAACAATTCTACTGTACTGTTCCAACGCACGTGTTCACTTCGAACAAATCCAAGACGTACTGAGGAGCGAAGCCATTCGCCCGGCGCCGCACGGTGACGCTCGAGCGGACGGGGAGGGCGCGGCGAGTGGGGAGGGGGAGTAATTAGTGTCGTCACTTCCGAAAAAATCCAAGGGGTAATCTCAAAAGTGGGTCTAGCGTAGCTCGGACACCTAAATATATTGTTTTCTGAGGTCTTCTGCCTAGCCTTTTCCCAAGCTATGTCGGCTTCCAGTCTTACCGGATTTAGCTGAATACCGTATTTTACATAGAGCGACTGCCTATCTGACCTCCACAAACAACCTATTGCTAGGTGATACAGTATTCCATAGTAAGACTGGTTGTCAGAAGACAGAATTGTAATGACTTAACAACTATCAATGATCACTGTATGACAGTCGGGACCAACGGCTTAACGTGCTTTCCGAGGCACGGAGGGAATCTCAATATTTTTTACAAATGGTCACCCATCCACGGAGCAACCGCGGCGAGCGCGGCTTAACCTTTATTATCGGTCAAACCGTACGGCTTACTCTTAGCCACGAGCCCCTCTCATATTGTTTTCTGAGGTTTACGCGAATATTAAACATTGAAATAAAACTACTTTAAAACGGATATATTTAATCCGTTTTAAAGTAGTTTTATTTCAATTTGCGAAATATTTCATAAATAAGACTGGCCAGTTGGTTAGTGGTTAGTGACCCTAACTGCTAAGCCAGAGGTCGTGGGTTCGATTCCCACCCAGGTCAAATCTTTGTGTGATGAGTATGATCATTTGTTCTGTGTCTTGGTGTAATTTATCTATACTTATAATAAATCTGTAGAAGTGAAAATTCTGTACATTGAAAATATCAAAAAAATTAATGGCGGGGTGTGTTACTAGACCGACACCGAACACAAAAATGTGATTAAAAAAATTTTTGTCTGTCTGTCTGTCTGTCTGTCTGTCTGTTTGTTCAGGCATCACGCAAAAACTACTGGTTCGATTTCGATGAAACTTGGTATAATTGTTCTTTAATATCCTGGGCACCACACTGGGTAGTTTTTATCCCGAAAAAGTATATACAAAAAAAAACAAACTTAATTTTGCGGTTCGATCCCTAGACCCGAATACTGTACCAACCGCAAATAATAAGTTTGTCGTAGGTTACGTCACCCGCAGTGGAGTTCAATAAGGGGCGCTGCACACGGCCAAGTAACTATTTATTAATCTGTGACACGGCTAAGATACTATAATTATTTATCTATACTTTATATATACAATTATACATATTATATTATTATATTATCTCAGGAAGTACTGGTCCGATTTGAAAAATTCTTTCACTGTTAGATAGCCTACTTATTGAGGAAGGCTTTAGGCTATAATTTGCAGCAGTAACCGATGATCACGCGAGCGGAGCCGCGCGCAACAGCTATATATTATAAAGCTGAAGAGTTTGTTTGTTTGAACGCGCTAAACTCAGGAAATACGGGTCCAATTTGAAAAATTCTTTCACTGTTAGATAGTCCACTTATTGAGGAAGGCTATAGGCTACTTTTCTTTTGGAAATCTATCCCCTAAGGGGGTGAAATAGGGGTTGAAAGTTTGTATGGGAAGTTCGGTATTTTCAATGATAGACACATGAAATATCGTATACGGGTTTCTGGATAGAAATAAATAAACACGATTTCAGCGATTTTAAAAATCATCCCCCTAAGAGGGTGAAAAAGGGGTTGGAAGTTTGTAAGCATATGAATTGTGTCGTTTTCAAAGATAGACACATTCAATTTCATACAAGGGTTATTAGTTAGAAATAAATAAGATGTATTCCCGAGATTTTAGAAATCTACCCTCTAAGGGGGTGAAATAAGGGCTGAAATAGTTGGTATGTGAAGTTCAGTATTCTCAAAGATACACAGATGAAAAGATAAATAGATAAGATTATGACCATCTAAGACATAATTATCTATAATGACGACTCCCGTGGTCGAGTGGCGTTCACTCCGGTTTTTAAGGTGTCGCCAGCTCTAAGGTTCCAGGTTCGATCCCCGGACGGGTCCATGTAGAAAATCACGTTTATACATAGTCTGGAGTCTGGGTTTTTATGGTACCTTTTTTGTCTCCGATTCCATAACACAAATGCTTTTGCTACTTACTTTACTTTTATTATTATTTTAACGCCATAATATTAGATGAAAAATTTTATACATTCTCCTTACTTTGAAAATCACAGAATACATCTACCTTTAATACTACTACTCTTTAATTTACGCGCGAGCGAAGCCGCGGGCAACAGCTAGTCTATAATATGTATGTATTTAGAAATATATATTATGTATGTTTATAAGTTATCTGGTTACTATAGTACAGGTTACTCTACCTAGTTTGGGATCAGATGGCCGTGTGTGAACTGTCCGAAGATATTATATTATATTAAGTTTTACTGTACGAATGATAGCATCTCAAATCAAAATAGTGAAAACCTTGAGTTTGACTCGGCTTTTATACAAAAAAACTTCGGCAGAGATCTTCTTATCAACACAAAGGTCTATTTTTTTTTTGTTAAAGTTAATTCTAGGTTTCACAGGGGCAAGGAATAGTGTTTAAAAAAAATTTAATGATTAAAAATAAGGATCCAATTCACTGCGAGTACCAAAATCATTAAGCAAATGGAGTACGGTACATTATACATAACAACGAAACAAAGAGGCCATTCCATACGCTCAACAAATATGCCTTCATGAATAATACTTAATTATTCTAAAGTAATTATATTTAGAGCGTAATGCGGCCGTTACACCACTCATTTAACAACCTTTATGGGATTTATAAACAAAGCGGTGGGGATGGCAGGGGACAGCCATCGGTCATGTCTGACGGACCGGCAAATGGAATAAATGATGGCGCGGACGAGACCAAATATGAGAGAAAAATGTGGGAGCTCCGGAACGCTTTCACAGAGGGTGGAAATATAACAGAGCTGTGAATATGCACACTACCCGAATATGATATATTATTTACAAAGTAAATGTTACGGTAGAAATGTTTTTGAATAGCGCGGCGACTGGAAATTGTTAACCTCATGCCTGTGTTCTTTCAGGAGCTTCAGAGTTGATACCTACTATTAAAAATAAGTTTTTAGATAGTCTCATAATCTGATACTAATAAATCAGTCAAACCTGAATCTCAAAAATTTCTCTTTCGAGTTTGCAATTAAAACGGAAAAAGGCATTCATTACTTTCATTTAAAAGAACTCAATTACTTATACGAGTGCCTTCTTAACATAAGTAATTACGAGCTACTGCTCATTACGTGTAATTAGGAAGATTACGTAACAATTTACTCAATTAATATCTCCGAATAATTAATGGCTCAAGATAGGTATGGCACTTGTATGTATGTATATACTTGCTTATGTACGGTATATGTTAATTATTTTCAGAATTTATACATATTCAAGTTATAAGTAGGAATAAAGGTCGCCATGTTTCTGCAAAACTTGACTGTAGGATCTATATTTGTTATCTACAAATTTTTGGCCAAATCCTCGGCGTACCTTGTGCATTTTATTTTAATTTTTAATATTTCTTACCTCCACTCCTACACGAAAGAGGTGGTAGTGGTAGGAGTCCAGAATGTATTTTTTTTTTAGAAGATTACTAGCAATGTGGGTCGCACACTACTAGTAATCTCGTTAACCCCTCGTGTTAATCTAAGATGCTTTTGTTACGAGTGGGTTCACGTCGGTACTCGCAACCACATAATCGCAAGTCCGACGTCATAGCCATTAGGCTACCGCCGCTTGATTATTGAAAGAAATGTAAGTACATTAAACAAAATACAAAGTTAATTACACTAGCAGCATTGTCATCCTCTCCAGACCTATATAAGATCCATTTCAAACGAGATGGATCTCTCGTAGTTGTATCATTGGCGGCGTGTCTCGTCTCCGGGGAAATTATCACTCATATCGCGCGAATTTGATCGCTTCTGGAGTGTGAGTGATAAATGTACGAGTGACGTCACGTCCGGGTCGTTCAGTGCAGGGGATATGCGGTAAGACTGATATATTGATTACTTAGACATAAAGTTTTAATTCTAACCCTAACAATAAAGTTTAACTTAGTATTTTGCAGCAATACGTAAAATCGATTTAAATAGTCAAATTAGACCTTATGAAATATAGAAATATCATTAGCAAGTTTAATCAACCAGGAATTGGCAATTAAAGAAAATTTTAAGTATGTCAATGGTTGACGAACCTAAAACAATGTCGTCAAAAAAATCTGTTTTTGATCCGAAGTGCATGTATTCTGAGTTTTTTTATAAAATTACGACCGTAATTCAGAATTTTATTCCTTTGAAACGGGGTTCCCCAAATATTTAAATCATAATTATAATCAATCAAAATTAATCAACACAACATACATACAAACAAACTTTTAATTAATTTCTCTATTAATGATAATTATTTTTAAACAGTTCCATGATTATTGTAGCGAGCAATACAAACAACGTCTGACCACAAATATTCACCCACATATCGTGCGTATACGTACGTAGCTACACGTTTACAGATATACCACAATCATGTGGTCGGCTAGTTCGAGCCATTTGTCTTGAATCGCGGATATGTGAGGATGTGACCTACACGACATAACGCCGGTCGTCCCTAAAGGTAAACAGTTTGGGCCCACTATAAAGAATGTTATTGTTGTCCGGGGGATTTGTATCGGGAACAGGGTTGCTTGGTTCTTAAACTTGTGTGGTATCTCTGAGTTTTGCACCAATAATAAAACGAAGAAAGAATGAGTTCATTCTTTCTTCGTTTGGAAATTGTTTGAAAACTTAGTATCGGTGTTCAGATACATGCTTAGTACCTACTCTTAACAAATAACTGCGCCAATTTTAATACATTTGAAATATAATGGAGATTATATTTAAGGTATAAGAAAATAATATCAGCGTGTGTTTACTTTCATTAAAGGCGAAGGCCTTATACAGGATAAGAAAAAATACATATTTAAGAAGTAAGAAATAGCCAAGAATATTTAAGTAGTTTTCGCACATCCCTCGTCTAAAAAGATATAATCGGGCAGTAAAGAGTTACAGCCAGATATAACTTTTATTATACAAAATAACATGTTAAGTGTTGCTGGACATAGTGCTTAATATAATAGTAACTCCGTTTATAACAGTTTTATGTGCCATAACTGTTACTGTTGTAAAGCTAGGCTTACATTAATGGCTGGTCCAATCTACAGCAGTTTATGTTCGCTTTTAAAACAATTTCCGATGTCCGAGTGTGATTTAGAATCTTCAAAAGTAGAGTGTTTTATCTTAAAGTTAAAAAAAATACTCTTATTTCGGTTTTTAAAGATAAATAGTAATCCATAGAAATTATGGTTAAAAAAAAAACCTATATTAATGCCTATTGATCGACACACTAAAAAGAAGAAGCGTTCGTAGTAGTCATAGATTTATAGAGCTACAAGGCAAGAACGGCACATGGAAGAGGGACGAGCTTCGATAAGAAATTCTCAGTTCTCAGATACAATTTCAAAGTTGCTTTGAAGAACGTCTTGTCATAAAGAATATTCCTACTTTATAATTTTTATGGCGCTAATGTGTCCTAAAGTCTATAATTACTAACAGCTTAATAATTTGCCATAAGGCACTTCCCACGAATATCGTTCCTACTAATTATATTTCCTATTTCTAATATATTATAGTTCCTAATCCTATAGCTATGAGAGTGTGTATAGTATGTTTGTTACCGCTTCACGCTCATAAGGCTGGACCAATTTATATAAAATTTTATAGGGAGTTAGCTATCATACAATACTAGGCTATCCTACACTATTATCCCAAATAATATAAGTTATTTGAAAAGCCGCAGTTACACCGCGGGGCGTAGCTAGTAAAAGATATTAATTAACAACATTGTAACGACAATCTAGCGTTGGGCATCAGCGCACACCACATATATTTTATTTCTTATGGTCTGATAAAACAAAGTAGGCAAATCTGCGGCTCTTCAATGTATGTAAACAAGAACAGCTAAAAGGTAATTTTATATTCTGACATAAAAGAGTTATGGGCGTTATAATTATGTGCCATAAAACTGATCGATGTTCTGGTTCGAGTAATGTGTACTTCTTGTGTCGCCAGTGACAGTGCTTCGTAAACTAGGTCTGGCTGTTGTCCTTGTCCTGAAGGTCGCGGATTGATTCCCGGTCGTGTGACGTCGTAAACCCCGGGTTTGTGGCTCGTTCGCTTTGTTTTGTATCTGTCGTCAAAGTGAGCGTTATTGCCGCTTCTAGCTGTCCGACGTTAGTGGTTGCGGTATCGTTGATTTGTGAAACTTTTGTAGTATTGGAATTGTTAGATTTGGTCGTGAAATCTAGAATATGTGTGTATATAACACTAATTCCAGGAAATTCTTTAAACCCAGTTTTTAAAACATGGAATAGCGTGAAAATATTATAGTGCAAGCTAGGTCAACGTAGGCATTCATTGTAAATGTACACAAGTATAAAATGATGGAATAGGCTGGATCCTGTTTGTTCTACTATGTAGTACCTAATCATATACAGTGGGTACCTAACCTAACACTACATACATTATACATATTATATACAATATTCTATAATATTGACAACGTTATCAATGTGGTCTGCCACTCTCTTCAAACATCTCAATTGACGGACATTATATTAGTTATGAATAAGTTCTTTAACATTAAACTACCTATGATTATTCTGTAATGTTAAATAAATTACCTAAAGACTTCCTCAACGTATTTTATTAAAACAGTCTAACAATACATGTATAGTTTATGTAATACGAGGTTTATTACATGGATATAATAAATAGGCGCTCTTAAAACACCGGTATATATTTTAATAGGTTCTCGTGATAAAAATACGTTTGCGAGTATAAAAGCGGCTGAAAATTTTATGAACGACGGTATTTTTGGAAAGGAACCTCGTTTTACCAAATGTAGGCGGAGTAAAACAAAGCATCACATTTAAAATTCTACTTCCAAAGTTAAAGATATTTATAAATAATGATAGACATTGTGTTTCCTTCTCCGCGTCTCCTTCACAATCATGTTTTGTGGTAATGTTCAATTAGATCAATATTCAGCAGCAGATCAATAAACAGTAATAAATAGGTACATTTTTACATTTGGCCTAATATGTTGTCTTCCTACATTACTACATAAATTATTACATATATTATTGACAACCTCCGTGGTCGAGTGGCACACCGGTTTTCAAGGTGTCGCCAGCTCTGAGGTCCCGGGTTTGATCCCTGGACGGGTCAAGGTAGAAAAACACTTTTCTACGTTGTCTCAGGTCTGGGTGTTTGTGGTATATTCGTTGTCTCTGATTCCATAACACAAGTACTGTAGCTTGGTGTGTTGTCCTCATTTATTTATTTATTAAATTAATTAAAAAAAACAAATGAGAAGAAAACTGATACTCTAAAAATTGCTACGCGCTACGCCGTAGGTGCGTTATAGCTACGCAAAGAGTGAGTGTGATACATAATATCTTTGCTTTAACGAATACCTTTTAAATTTACTATCTGAATAAAATTTTATAACTGGTCAAACGTACATTGAATATGTAAATAATATAAAATTATATTCTGTCCCTTCGTCACGATTCTTATGATAATACCTATAATCATACACAATTATTCTATTTAATTATATGTGTTTACATGACAACAAAGTAGTAAGTATCTACAAAGCAAATGAATGCATAACAAAAAGGGAGTTCTTAAAAATGTTTATAAACTTTTCAATAAGCCCGTAGTATTGGCTTAAATTGAATAGAAAACTCTCCGCCATATCTTACACAATATAAGTTCCATAAGTTTTCGAGTTACCTCAGCAAAGTAAGAATGTATTCCAAACCCTATCGATAACGAATGTGTTTACAAAACTTCTTCGCGCTGTTTTTATAAAAAACATTGTTGACAAGATTTCGCTCACCTAAAGTGATGATATGAATGTATTATATCGACACGACGGAGTTGTGGGTCTGAAGGGAAAGGGGTGAGCTGCAGAGCGCTCCAACTTTACCACTTCATGCATTATGAATCGGCAAACGTTTGTAGAGGTGCGGGGGGAGGAGATCGGGACGCGGGGTGTGCGGGCAAGGGGGGGCAGGGGCACGGAACACATACGGTGGAAGTTTAATGTCAATTTACACGCATGTCGGAGTTCAAGTGACTTGGGTTAAGTCTTCCGAGATTGTTATAATTTAATATCACGACAATACACTCGACGTTAATAATTTCCGAGGCGACGTTCATGAGTCTCCTATTATGTAAATGTGAGGTCGTGGATAAAATGAAAAATCCCACATTACCATTCAGGTGTATTCCGCGCTTCCTTAACTTTAACGTGTTGGAAATTAAATAACTATCTTCCATACAGCGTGAGCAGTGAGCACGGGCGTGAAATAAATTAGCGCCAACTTTGGCTGAGTTTGACACAAATTGGCCGCAGCCCCCGGCCGGGCTCGCGGCCTGTACCACGAGTCACGCTCGCCAGTTTTGCGAAAAAGCCGCCACGTTTATAAAACACCCTCTATCAAAGTTTGACAGGCGTCACGACTTCACGATTTGTGAATAATGTGTGTAGCGACCGACACGAGTGACGCGAGCGATCCCAGCGACACGCACCGCAGACCAAAAAGCTTCACGCTTACGAAATCTTTTGAAAATTTATCATGTAACCAGATTAAATTACGGTCACGTTTCGCGCAGAAAATAAAATTCATATAACCGTGTTTAAAGCTTACAGAATTAGAATTAGATAACAATAATGCTTTTCCATCTTAATGCTCCTTCATTCACTTTCTTTGTTACAGAATTCAAGAATACTCGACATTGTGCTCACACACAGTTTTATACCGAAATGGTAGATACGTTTTTGTTTTTGTAATAAGTACATCACAAATAAAAAAACGATTCAGTTTTCATCATATTAAAATGGCAATGCTGAGATGTTAATTAACACTATATATATTACCATTTTACATTACAATTATTTTTTTACGGTAGAAAAGCGGCCAATTTTAGTGCAGTTTGTAATAAACAAAAAACATTTTTAGTGAGCAACATAACAGCTTAACTATAGATCAATAGTATACGTGTAGCTTTACATCAAGCTATTTAAGAAAATCTGAAATTCCTTTAAATTCGAACATGTGTGTGCTGCCGGTAGGTACTCAGGCCGCCACAAACAAGATATCGGGTATCAAAGCGAGGCTTCTTCCGCGGGTAATATGACCTGCGCACGGCCCTCAAATTCACGGAAATATGAAAAACATGTATGCGGTCTCATTATGTGATCCAATTTTGAAAATCAACGGAGGGTAATTGGCAAAAGGGTCTAGAAACTTGTTACTACACTGAGTGGGGACAAGGTACGTATATAATTGTGTGAGCCCTTTGAAGCTTACTTCCCTCATTAAGAAAAAGAGCCCTTTGATTTAGGACGACGCTCTAAGGGCACTTGCAATGAAACGATTTCGAGTTGCAAAATATCTTGAATGAAGAATCGAGGCTCGAGTTCAGAATGGACAACAACATCACAATGAAGATACTGAGCGATGGCGAATTATCATAAAAAATATGGCTATTCATGTGGAGAATCCTCTTTTATTAGCCTCCTTTATTACCCAATGCCCCCCATTAAAATACCGACACGAACAGAAGAACCATTACGGAACAACTGTAATTCATCTCGTAAAACATCTGAAATTACACCATTCAAATTCCAGAGTGGAAAGCAGTGCGGTGGTAACGCGGCCATTACAAGTGCTCGTCAAATGCGATTGGTCCATATTTCGCGGGAATTAACCGCGCTCATCTCGCACAGATCGAGGGCTGCCCCAATCAGCCGCTGCAGCAATACACCCAGTATTAGCGGACTGTACGATCGTCGCTTTAACCGCTGGATATACAAGCTTGTTGCTTGAAAACTACTGTAATATGTACGTATCCAATTGTTTTTGGGATTTAGAAGACTTATGAGCATGGCTGAAATACTGAAAAAAATAATAGTGACAGAAAATCTACGCACCATTTTTTTTTATTACGACGTGAAGCCAAGTTGTAAAGTATTGAACTAGAAAAAGTCTAGAGTATATGACGTCTTTTATAAAACCTAAAACCATAAAAAACAAGCCGTTTTACGTAAATATCTAGAATTTATCCTGTGATTCTGAGCGTAAAAGACAAACATGAGCGCGAGAGACAAAGAGTGAACTTCAACTTCTTTAGCGCCAGTAATAAAACTTAACTGAATAGCCGTAACTACAACATCTTACGTCTAATGCAACCAACTTTGTCTTCAAGCGAGAACGCTCGCCTCCCCCTCCAGCTCATCAAAATTAATTACAATGGCTTCGGATTCCATAGAAAGAGCAGTTGATAAATAAGGGCGCGACAGTCAGAAACCTGTCAGCTCGAGTTTTACAGCTGACGACGTTGACGAGTGGCCGCCGTAATGGATGTCGAGATGTCATTAGCGACGAGCATCGGAACAAGCTCAGTTTATATTTAGCGTCTATTAAAGAAGGATCCAATATACCCTCAGGTTTATGGTAGCTCATTTTTTGCCCGAAAACTACCTACAGTTCTTCAGTAAATACAAAAAATGTATATGACTATTATTCGAATTTATGTTTTAACAGGCAGACATTTTATTTAATTGTTACTTTTGACTCTCCATTGACAGCTGTTAACTGTATACAATTCCGATGAAAAGTGAAACGGACACTGAATAAGTAACTTTTTATTCTGTTTCTCATTTTTCGCTCCAGTGTTATTCGATCACAATTGTTAAAATACCTTACTGAGGAAGGGAGGTGGGGGAAGGGGAGAACTGATCCTTTCTCCACTTGAAGGCGTATTTATGAACCAAACTCACAAGCAATGAAATCTTTCGTATTGTAACGATCCGCAGTTAATTGGGACGACATCGGGCGCGGACAAGACACCCTTAATAGCTACAAGGCGATATTCCCCAACACCGAAATATGGATCGGCCATTACGCAAATTAAGGGAAACATTTAACGGAACAATTTGCGTGGAATCCGCCGCAGATTGCAAAATATGATTCCACTCATCAATTAGAAGAGGTTGCGGTACAAATAAAAAGGTCGTTATAACTTTACGTTTGTGCCGCCGGGAATTAATACGATCTCGAATAAGGGTCACGTCGTCGACATTGTTTAGTATATTATTATAATTTATATTTTACCCACGTCATCTAACTTTATGAAGGAGCCCTGGATGTTTAATTGTATTACAGGGATTTTTTCCTATAACGCCTCTACGAAAGAGCGAAGTACACCACTCTGTATATTTTTTATAGAAATAATAGAGAAAAACACATTTTTTAACATAGTTTGATACACGTATATATTATTTTAACCATCCTCAGTACCGTAAGGAACGTCTTCATAAGTAGTTTGAACAACATAAGGTTATCATAACTTTCCATTTATTCTGGTAATTATAACTTCTAAAATAAAAGGTCACGTTACCAGCATGAGGCTGAGTCAAATTATACGGGCGTTATACAAGTGAGCACACGCAGTTAGTACTTATAATTAATTTCTTCGGCAACAGGAGCGCCTCGGGCCTTAATAATTACATAATTGGAAACAAAGAGATGAGTTTGGTCAAAGGATACCGTGAATCGTAATAAATGTTTAGTGTGTAGACATATCGTAGGTAAACTAGAAGAATCACTTCGGAAAATTCTAATAGTCAAAGGAGTTTTAAAGGCAAAGTAATTTCAGTCTACATTTGTATGATACTGTCTTGGTGATATTCTTGCGAGCCATCACAAATAATGTAAAGCACACCTACTGCAAATAAACAGACTCACAAAACGCTTTAATTAATACTATACATAAAACTCGAGTGATAAAACCGACCAATTTTAAGGATATATAGCAGTATTCTTTGTTATTTATCAGTTTTTGTAATTATGTAATATCACGTGTCTAAACACACAATTTGTAATAAGTAGTTCTTCTGAGCATTAGTTGTAGTGGTGTGTTAGGTGCTCAGCGCCGCGGAACGTGGGTAGTAGTAAATAATGGGGCAACTGCGAATTATTCAGACCTCGTTATGGCCTCTCGAACACAATAATAGACGAGAAACGATCACACGCCTACACACACACACGCATGAGCAGCCAACATCCATCAACTGTGAGAGAGATGATAAAATATATCTTTATTATACTCACTGTGAATGCGGTGACTTAAAAAAGGGTTTTATAGGTCCTTGAGAATAGGCTATTCTACTCAACATAAGCTCTAACCTAAGCTTAATCCTGGAAGTCGAGACCTTTGTGTCTGACTAAAGAGGTTTGGACTGTCTTACATCCCTTTATCGACGCCTTCATTGTCCGAACATTGACAATAGTTTATAATAACAATAGATACTATTTATGTACTAAAGATATTATTAACAGCTAGCCTATAGCCTCAATAAGTGAGTTATCTAACAGTGAAAAAAATTTCAATTCGGACCAGTAGTTCCTGAGATTTTCACGTTCAAACAAACGAACAAACTCTTCAGCTTATTAATATAAGTAACTTTTACGTAAAAATAAACTTCATTGTTTTAATCAGAATCTTATCATGCGCAGTGTTATGGACACATCTCGGGAACCTCATTACAACTATCATAGTATTATACTGATCAAAACGACAAGACGAGCTTTTTTACTGAAGTACCTATAAATACATGTTTTTGTATATTATTTGCGTCGGATTACTTTAGTGAAGAGAAATTGTGTTTCTTTGTCTAACTGTTTAACAGAAATATGGTTTCTTTGTGGTAAAAGTAAAGTATACGTAAGTGATGTAATAACAAAGCTACAAGTATATGTCGGTCGTTGTGTTTTAGAACTTCCACCACTTGTCGGTGTCGTGTTCGTGACATCGTTATTATAATTATAACACTTCAGACAGACATTCTGTAATAACGCATTGGTTCTCACCGTTTATTTTGACATGGAAATCCTACTAAAACATTTTTATGTCAATTAACGCCAAGACGAGTACATGTCGGTTGCATTATTTGTATTTAAAATCTAGGTATTTCAGATAATAATGCAATGAAAAAGTTGGTAGTTCTGTTGGCTCGTCATGGCTACACACTACCGTGCCCTCAGATAATTTAGTAGCCGGACATTAACACGACATTGAAATAACTGTTACTTCAGGAATCTACGCTAAAACCTTCGCATATTATTATGCCCAACCACCTTATTTATAAAAAAAATTAAGATTGGCTTGTCAAAAAATTATTTTTAAATACCTAGTGACCCTGACTGCTAAGCCGGAGGTCGTGGGTGTATTTGCATGTCAATAATCTGACAAAGATGTGTTGATCTCTATTACTACTGAACAACCTGTATTTAATTTACCACAGTCATGATTACTGCAAATTAAGAATTATCTTATATTATCTTACCTTAAAATACGATTTAAGGTATATAAAACTGAAACAAATATTTTTTAAAAATCTCAAAAAATCTGAAATTAAATCGGATCACGTCTAATACTATAACGACAGGTAAATCACCAATTTGTGGATGAGTCCGTCCGGGATGGCTCTGTTTGAAGATCGGATCAGATCATAAAGCGGCCACTTAATAGATTAAAAGCTTCCACAACGTTCTAGAAGCGAACAAAGTGCTTTATTTTATCGCTAATGCTCTCAGAAAGGGAAGCCGCACTTACTTCTAACATACGATTGCATATAAGTGGCATTGCTTTGTTCAGTTTGATGTCGCTGTAGTTATGCTTGGTTTTATATTACATGATATATTTTCCTCGTGTATTGTGCGCGTTCACATACAAACATGAAACAAAATATGGTAAACGCCGGGTAGTTGTCACATTCATTGAAAATACTTATTAATCTCTTAGTATAATTATAAAGAAAATTTATTTTTTAAATAGGTAGGTACTTTGTAGTTTTCATATTTTCAGAGCAATGCTTTGCTTACCTCGAAATTTCTGGACATCTATCCCATTTATGGGATAGATACTAATAGGACAGAAAAAAAGGCGACTATCCCGCAAAATATTCCATCACACTTGCCTTCGAATGCAATGTTACAGAGATATACAACACGGCCAACATAATGGTAATTGTAAATTCCTTCAACAAATTCATAAAATAACATGTATTCTATCCGTGAAACAAGAGTTAATTACAATCGAGGCAACTATACCCCCGGCGCGGCGGCGCAACTATCTTGGTTTTACATTACAAAATGATTCTGATTTGAAACAAGCTTCCACAGATATCACAATGTCCTTTGAAGATTTTCTGTATATGACATATGAAATAACACGTAGTTGTAATTACGAAAGATAATTTTTACCCCATATCTAAGTAGGAGTTAGCGACCCAGAGATATTATGTTGAAACGCTAATTCCTTAAATTGTGCGTGGTTGTGCTACATTTACTGTATCAGCCGGCACTAAGGCTTTAAGACTAGTAATAATGAAATCCAAGGAGAGACCATTAAGACGAGTAACGGAACCATTATCAGATTATACGAGACTTTACAACACATTCTAATGGAAAAAAGTCCTAATGAAAATTCATAAGATCGCTTCTGGATTGCAATGAAATTAAATTAGAACGTTTATTGATCGCATCTGGGCACTTAACTGTAGATAAGGAGTGAGGTATGTTAACGGGGTAATGTTTTTTTAAGATTTCTTAAGCCCCTTCGTACCCTAAGCGAGAAAACACATCGATATTAAAAAAATATTAACAAAAGAATTACAAATATAAAAGCCATAAAGGTTTTTACGCAATACATTATTTAGTGGGAACCTGATTTCTTAAACAAAAATTGCCTGCCGATTTCTTAGATACCGTCTTAATGAAATAATTTAATTAAGTGTAAAGCAAGGCTACAGATTACCCTATCTGTTAAAGCTGAGTACAATGTGGCAAGTTTGTATAAGTAGTAATAATGATTCAGCTTACCCCATCGGGGAGCTTAAGCGTGATGCGGTGCATGTCTGCATTTATCTGTAACAGAGAAACACACATTAATTTCTCATCAAAACGAAAACTATATCCATCTATCATTCAACACAAATATATTATTCCTACTACTTAACAACGAAATAATAGATTGGAAGTGCTTTTTGAATAAATTAGTTTAAAATTCAAGTTACTATGTTTTCCTTGTGTTATTTTAGAACAGAGTATAATTAAAATATCACTAATTAATGAACTTACATAATTATAATGTACGTACAAGAGACACACGTGTCTTTTGTTTTTGTTGGATGTCAGGGGAAGTTGTGACGGTAACCACAACAGACTTAGTTGGAAAATGTTTGTGTTATAAATATAATTAATAAGAAAATTGCTATTTGTATACGATGTGAGTGCAAAAAGTTTTCTATAAGGCAAGGCTTTATTATATTAATTTGTAAAATAATAGAGGAAAACTAAATTAAATTAAAATTATTGTTTGTCTATTTAACGCAGTATGTTTCGAAATCACAATAATGATATTGTGTATTGTGTAATAATAATGTTAGTTTCGGTTACTATAAATATATTAGATGTTTGTAAAAGTTTTTACGAATTAAGATACCGTCTAAATCTATTTATGTTTGAAGAGTCGCATTAAAAGCATGTCTATATACCCAATCTGAGGTTCTCTTTAGAAGTGTCATATGTCGTTAAACTGATAATTTAAGACGCATTGCGACACGTACTGACGCCGTCGTCAATAGGCCGGATGTAGTGGACTACCCTCGTCAATAGCTGACAGGACGCGGACTTGCAAAGCGTCTGCTTACAACTTGTCACCGACCGACGTACAGCATGTGGATAGCACCGGTGTCGTCCGTGATGGAGGGTAGGCAGGGGCTTTCAAGACCCTGCTTATTACGTAAATACCTTTAGATAGACGCTAAACATTGTTTTAGTTCTTTGAAAATTATTTATTACTAGCTCCTACCCGCGACTTCGTCTGCAAGGACTTTAGAATTGGGACCAAAAAGAAATGAAAAATGTGAAAGTAATGAAAAATTGTTAAAAATGTTCACCCGTATTATAGCTTGCGCTGTAATAGAAAAAACTACCAAATTTCAAAGCTGTCTGCCCACGGCTTAGCTCCTAAACAATTTTCAGTTTTGCGTCGGGAACTACTTAAGGAATAGCCATAAAAGGTAGCCTATGTTCTTTTCCATGTCAAAGGCTACATGCATGGCAAATTTCATTCAAATCCGTTCAGCCGTTTTTGCGTGATTGAGTAACAGCACACAATTCACCACACTTTCACGTTTATAATATTATTAGGATTATTGTTAGGGCTTTTTAAACTAAAATACGAACTTTAGTAAAAGGGCATTGGCATTGGCATTTGGTAATTAAATTTCTTATTGCAAACTGTGTAAATTAATAAATCTATAAGTAATTAAGATCACAATCTGTGAGAAACTAAGTAAATCTACTTAAAAACACCTAGGAAAGTGGGTTCGGAAAGTTTCTTAGCGGAAAACCAAAGAACTATCTCCCGAAGTGGGAATAGAAAGGCTCATTTACAATATTAGTGTTTGTGTCCACCGCAGAATACATGGAAATGAATCAACATTGAACACGACTATAATTAAATTCGAGGTTGTCCGGGTTGTCCCGGGATCCCCGACACGAACGCTAATTGCTTCCCAAGAAGAAACTGAATCACTTTGCGATGAACACAGGCCCGAAGTAGATTTAGTCTGTGGTCTGGATAATGTGGTTAGTGTTAACAGCTTGAGTACCTACCTAATACCTACATGATCTTGGATTCAATTCGTTGAGGATAGCGCAAATTCCTGTTGCTTTTTAGAATTGCTAAGACTCCGCTGTCCGTCCGTCCGTCACCAGACTGTATCTCATGAACCGTGATAGTTAGGCACTTGAAATTTTTGCAGATGACGTATTTTTGTTGCCTCTATAAGAATAAATACATAAAACAAAATAAAATAAATATAAGGAGGCCCCGATACAACAAACGTGATCTTTTTAATATTTTTGCTCGATATTGAGAACGGCAACTGGTAGACGCTTGAAATTTTTTTTAAAACAAAAAATGTTAAAATAAAACTGGGGCTCCCATACAACAATGAAATGACATGATACACATTTGAATACTATTTTTACAAGTAACTAACATTATTATAGAGTAGTGAGATGAGTAGAAAATAATCGTTTGCGATGAGATTAAAGTGAACCACACTCACATTACAAAATCCAGCAATCAAGTAGAACGCACAATCAAGTTGATGGCATCCGCTGTAACAATACCAATGATATTTATTTGTGACCGGAGGCCGGCGGCCATGCTTTGTGTCATCAACTGTAGTAATGAATTTCGTTACATATCCAATATTCTATGGCAAATGTATTTTTATAGCTCTTTTTGTAATCATATTGGTCCATACACCAATAGCAATGAGTTCCCGGCAACAATGAGCAGTCCTTTGGGAAGCGGGCACAATGCTCGCTGCTGGGATTGTGCTCGAATAACTAAATAAATATTTCTATTTTATCGAGCTGATTTAACGGTTCCTATAAATTTTTGACTATAATCAATGTTGTAAGATTACATTTTTAAAATAACAATGCGTTGAAGCATAGCTATATATAATTTGAACAAAAAATTAAGATAGTAATGTTGTAGTTATATATAGGACATAGTCTGGATTATACTTTGGTGTGGAAATGAAACAGTACAAGACATCTTGAAGTCATACGTCAAATTCAAAAGATTAATTCTGAAATTAGGATATTTACAACCATTTTTACACGTCACCTTTTTCTATCTCGCTGGAGTCGTCATTTCGTAACTGGCTACCCTTAGAAGAAATGTCAAATAAACTCAAGTGTCTGAGCCTCTTTTGAAGTCCCGCTAATTGATTGTAAAATAATGAGTAAATAAATACAGTTACTTAGTTACTCGTAAACTGCAGATATGTCGGAAAAATCTTTCAAATTCACCACAAAAATGTAAAACTGACCGCTTGTAGAGAGAAGGCAATCGTGTTTCTAGTGCTTTTAAATTGGCTATTCCGAGCGGATTTGTCTCGCACAAGTAACCTAAACGTATTTGGTGATCCATAACCAATATCTGTGAAAACACGAGTCATATATCGTTTGTAGGAGTTCCGACTATTATGTATGTAGATTTGTTTTGTGCCAATAAAATGGTAGAGTGGCTACCGCGGCTACTGTAAAAACGTTTGATGGATGGACTGCGGCGATTAATGGCCGCTCGTGTGTTGCCAGTGTTGCCACCACTGAAATCCAATATTTCCGAATGCTTTTTGAATTATACGAGTACTCGATTTTTATTTACTATAATTTTTTGCTGTGAATTGTTTGGTGTTGATTTTAGTGATTTAATCCGTACCATGATATAGGACCATATATTTATCAAAACTGCTTAATAAAGACTATCAATTAACCAAAACCCTTATCTTAAAAATTTAATAGTAATTCGTCCTAAGTTCTCTAAAAGTTGTTTGTGTACAAGCTGTCGTTATTAATAACAACAAGTCCGTTATAAACTTAATCTTTTAAAAAACGCTATCTTGGGATTGCAAAAATACACTTAACATTAAAATAAATGAAACAGTTTCCCCCACATAATTTATTCATGTAATGTCCTTTGACAAAGGAAGCGCGGTGATCTCATGTTTTAGTTTCGTACAAGTTGCGAGCGTCGTGTTACCTTATGTTTGCACAGGTCTGTACTCGTGTAGTGCAGGGCAAGCCGACACGCCTCACGTGTTTAACTTTAATTGAACCCAACTTTTTGGGTTATTTATAGGTCCTTTAGCAGATAACATTCATTAACAAGTAAAGGTACGGCCACGTCATGTCCACTGTTCTGTGCCTATCCAATTATGATCAAAGTATTAGATATTACAGCAAATTTAATTGAAGGCAACAGCGGAAGTTATTGTTGGTTATTTATATCTTATCCAGTTATATTTTTATCTAATTTGCCTTAAATTAAAGCCCAGGTTAGTTACATCCAAAAAATAAAATATTTCACGAATCTTTTGCTAACTCGTAAATGCTAACATTATATTTAACTTCATTTCTTTAAATTTTCTGAGAAAACTTAGGTCAAAACGTTGCGAACAGAATTATTTTAACGATGATATTTTTGTAGAAACCAGTAGGTAATAAAACTTTCTCATTATAGAGCTCCTGCAGGCAGACAATATGCTAGAATTAGACTCGGAGAAGTCTAGACTAATCCACCGATGTCTAGACGAGAACTCGTATTACTATTCAGAACAACGCAGACAAACAAGCGATTCTTAACCATGTGGATCAACAACAATACTTTAATAATAACGATTAACGTTAATTACAAAGAAAACTTTTGTCTTATCTAGTGCTACTAAAATAAAGCAAGTAGCTACTAAAATAAAAAATAAATTACGTCACGAGCCGTGGTCAGTGTAACGTCAAGCCTTAAAAGGTAATTGCAAGAGTTCGCGTTTATTCTCGTAACGTAATATATTTGTAATCATGCAAGCGATAGTTTAAAAGTTAGTGGCTACTAAAGTAATTTGTAATTACTTATTATTAAGGTATATCTATTAATAAGCGCATATATACATTTTGTAGTAGTTACCTATGTACGATAGTAAGTGAAAGACGTTAAAATTTTAAAGAAAGTATCAATATTAGGGGATCCCTATACTATCTAAATAATATAGTCAACCTATTGACCTGTGCCCAGCAGAGTGGATGATAGCTAAAAGCTTGATTTCAATAAAGTATTTCCTATCTTCGATATACATTGAAACACGCCAATAACACGAGGTACCTACCTATACAGGATTCATTTAAAAGGAGCGCCTATATTCAGCAAGGTAATCAGGTGCATAAAACTGAACAACTTATCCCCAGGAACATGGGTCGAAATCTTAAAATTGAAAATCATCTTTTCAAGTTAATTTTCCATTTTTAGATTTTAAGTTTCTTTGGGAAAGTTGTTCAGTTTTATATACCTGATTACCTCGTTGAATATACGCACTCCTTTTAAATTAATCCTGTATAGCACACAGTTTTAAATATTCAAGTGGATTACGCTGCGATATTTATTGAATACCGGAGTTGAAGTGATGTTTTATTGACTCCATTTTTATTTCAATTCAGATGTGCATGTTTCGGATAAATTGAATAAAACTATTATATGTATCAATATTTCATATAATTATATATTTGCTTGCGTGTTTAAGACCTACCATTAAATGTATGCATAAAACATAAATGTATGTGAAAAAGAAACATTTATTTATACAACGCTGTGTAGCTTACGCCCGCGGATATTTATGTTACTGTCCATGAACGTAATGTATACCTACTGTAAACACGTTACCGTGTAAACATTAATATAAATAACATAAATTTGTAAACATACCGAGACCCCTCCGTGCCTCGGAAAGCACGTTAAGCCGTTGGTCCCGACTGTCATACAGTGATCTTTGACAGTCGTTAAGTCATTACAATTCTGACAACCAGTCTTACTATGGGATACTGTATTACCCAGTAAAATGGGTTGTGGAGGTCAGATAGGCAGTTGCTCCATGTAAAATATAGTATTCAGCTAATCCGGTAAGACTGGAAGCCGACCCCAACATAGCTTGGTAAAAGGCTAGGCAGAAGAAGAAACATGTTACCGAGTAAATGATCAGGCATGTGATGAAACATAATAATAATACTTCAACCATAAAAATGGCTTCTTTACCTTTCTCAAAGTTAAATAAACGTTATCCCGACTCCCCCCACGCCCCGCGCCCCGCGCCGCGCACCTCGCCCAATGTTTGCATAACTATCCGCCGAGGTAATCTCCGCTAATATTAGTTTGTCAAAATATTCCCCGACGTATCATTGAAAAGGGAAAAGGTCCGAGCGAGCGGGTGTACCCGGCCCTACCCGGGTACCGGCGGCAGGTACGCGGCCCGAATGTGCCTCTCCAATACTTTACTATTCGATATGAGATCCGAGATTTTTCTCCACCGTCAGATACCTTTTTCCAAGAGATTAGAGCTTGATTAAGATTTGGGAATATTCTCTGCGCTGCGTTATTCAGACGCAGGTTTTCCGAACTATTATATTATGTTTGTCAGTTTGGGTCGGATTAAAATGTTGATTCGATGTTGACTTGCTCTCCTCGACATTTCTCGTATTTTTATTCGATATATTAATAGCTTTTGGGGTCGTGAGCTTATTCGTTGAGTGATGCTTATATAGATCTTGTGAACGTTGGGGTTCATTTAAGCTTTTTTTTTATTTGATTTATACCTTTTAAAATGTATTGCGATACAAATAGCCCGTTGAGTACTATGTACAATATATTTGAAGCCTTATATAAATGATTTGGCAGAATTATGTGAAAATATACGTGGAGTAGACTATAGAGCAGTTACATAAGATAACGATGACAATACATCACCGTGTATCCTTATTAACTATTCAATATTCATACAAAAATCCGAATAGATAAAATGTACTATTCATTTTGTGAGGAATTTCTTTTTGACAGAATATCTAATAATGTTGGATCGCTATTCAATATTTTACAATAGGTGGTGGAGGGACAGGTTTATCGGAAAAATACGGTAATGTTTTTATAAGGGCGGCAGGTTATGATACGATATTATCTTATGATATATTTACATTAATATGCTATTATGTAATGTTTATATGATCGCACTCGTATATGGGCTTTATATACCTGTACCTATTCGGATTACTAGTAAATTTTGCTAGTTCTAAATAAAAAAGATCACTTGTAAATGAACTCAACATGATTACAAATATTACATTTTGAAAGAATTTGTGCTACATAATGATAAAACGTTTCGAAATATGTATAATTATACATGTAAAAAAAAAATTAAATGAATTTCTAAACTCGGAAACTCATAAATACTAAATACAAATCATCAATATTTTAAAACGCTAGCTTAACATAAAGCTGCTTCAAATAACGGGATCGATCAAGCCTAAAACCGGTCTACTTCGCTCGGGGACAAAATATAGTCCCAACTTATCTCCATATACACGCTCTAACTAAACTAACAAATGAAACGCCGCCTTCAAATGTCACCAATAAAGACAAACAGGACAAAAACGCCAATTTAGAGCGGCCACGTAACGAGTCGGGCTATTAGGGATTCAGGCCGCAAGCCCAGGCCAGGCCGAGGCCGGGGCCCGGCGAGGCCAGGCCGCTCAATGGCCGCTGATTGCGCTAACTCGATATTGATAATGTCTGTCACAATTATTGTAGCCGCGTGCAATCATGATGTTGGAGCTCCGGGGCTCGCTCGCGGACATCATGTCATTACTCTCAGTTTGCATGTTATTTTAAAACGTGTTGCATTATGTTTAATGTTGATGTTTATTTTGAAACATATTTTGTACTTAACTTTACAAAATTTAAATTTTTTATCATGTGGCAGCAATGTTTGCAAAAAGAATCAAAACCAAATCGAAAATATATTCAGAACCACAGTTTGCTCTATGAACACGGCGAGGAAAACAGTGGGTATGAACAGAGTACCCTCAACTTCACTGACATAGTAATTTCTTAGCCATTACTAATAAAAGTAGACGAGCTCATAAACCGGGCCTTATTTACGACGACAAGCATACACAAACAATACGGTTATTAATATCGAGAGAATTAATCGCTGGCCTCTCACAAATCAGATTTATACCACTAAACAAGAAAGGTCAAAAGTTAAACTCCATACGAACTATATGACATGAGATCATAACAACGGAAAATCTCTGCTAAGACGACTCCATGCATGATTCAGACCGCGTACTTGATTTATTCGTAAATCATTTTAATAATAACCTCATTTTACGAGCCAGTTACGAATACCTAATACGAGGAGCTTCCGAGACAAAAATCGCATGTTTGAATGTTGAAGTAACGTATTAGTATAATGCTATGCTAATGCAATGGGGCGAGCGCTCGTGGCTCGCTGCTTGAATTACGAATAAGTACGGAAAAGCCTTAGGTTATTTAGATTACTAAAAATAATTTAAGAAGCCAAATTTATAAGACAGAATAATTCGATTACTTACAAATTGTTCCTGCAATTTGCTAGCAATCTGATAAAACCAAACTGGACCTTCTGAATAACCTACATAGTGGTTGCTACTTCACTATGTGTCGTCATAAACAATGGTAGGAACGTCATGTGTCCCCGTGGTTTCGCTCGGCGAGTCGTGAAATTGTGATCAGTTTGTCGTAGAGACAAGAATAAAGATACGATCATATTAGATTTATGAGTGTTTTGCAAGACACGATGTTCTTCACAAGCATAAATAATATCATATCTACGTAAATAACACCTATTACTGAAAAGCAAATGATTACACATAAATGTTGAAAAAGCTACCAAAATTATCTTACAAAATACGCTATATAATTTAAAAATGTCTAATTTATATAGCGTATTTTGTTCAAATAAAATTGATTAAAAAATCAAATTACCGAACTGATTTAAATTAAATTTATATGGAACCACTTTTGAGGTTTACCCGGTCTACTGATGTATAATTGTTTAAATTGATTACTAATAGCCGAATATATCGCGCACCAAACATGGAAAACAAACTAACACTAATTTAGAACCTTTCACTTCATAAATTGGTTAAAAAAATCACTTGGACACAGTCTTTCTTATTCATAAAAAAAAACAAATACTAACCAGTTTCATCAACCTGAAAGGCTTCATATTCCCTTAATTTATCACATCAGTACATAAACTCACAAATTTATTCAATTTGTACTTAAATAACTACTACCCAAAACTTTTCAACCCAAAAACACACGACCATATATCTACGTAGTACGCACCCACACTCGTGTTCGCAATCGAATCATAAGGGCCTCACATTAAATTAACACGCCTTCGTTCCCGGAAACACCCGGATGGCGATATGTTTCGAATTAATTCGCCAAATAGTTCTACTTTGTGGGCAAGTTGGGGTAGCCGGTAGAGCCCAGCGGTGGGCTCTACACGTGCGGCTGAGTTATTAACCTTGCCTAACTGGGTATTCGAAGTTAGGTGGGGTTGCTTTTGAAGCTGCGATTGAACGTTTGTTACTTAAAACTTTTATTGTTTTAGTTTTATTTTCATTTAATTCCACAAAATAAATCTCCTTAAATAAGATGGATAATTATAATAATATAATAATATTTTGAAAATTAGGTAACAGTTACAGACACATTTTTAAAATTATATTCCTTTAAAGATAACGGTCCCTAACGCATCTGTTAGAGATAATGTATCTGTCAGGTTACATGTAGGTACCTACCTAGTCACTTTGGGTTACATTTGGTTTGATACTAAAAACTGTACAAGTGTACATGAGAGGTGGTCACATGTGCCCTGGAAATATAAGAAGGTTGGTCGCTGTCAGTGGCGCCCTCTGGTGAGTGTCTGACGGAGCGTGAGGGCTCGAAGCAGACAGCCGTGAGGCTTCTATTATTTGTGCTTGTAACTTGTATTTGTTAAACGAGATTCAATAAGTACCTACTAAAATATTAGTTCTATAATTTCTACCAAGTAGCTAATTATTTGTTTATCAGTTGTAATTTATTCCAGTCAAAGCACAGACTCATCTATACCTATAATTTATCAAAATGTATTAATTCAAAAGCATAAACACTTCAAAAGCTGTTATCTTCCACGACATCACCCAAACAAATCCCTCCCGCCACAACTAATGTTACATCAGGGATAAGGAACGTCACCAAACTCTGGCAACACGTAAATATAAACAAGTTTGGACGAATAAAACTACTTATTGAATTGAACTCGTGAACAAAGTCGCGAGGGACGGAAGTTCGGCTTGCGTGGGACGATACCGACTAATTGTGAGCCCGCGATTGTCGGCGACGGGATGTTATAAGGTTATCTTATGTACGGGAATGTGCGCTAACTGTGCCGTTGTGTTATCTTTATGATTATGAGATTATGTGCAGTACTTAGTTGTAGGAAATGCGTTTGAAAATATTTTATAATTTGTATGATGTAGTTTGTCATCAGATACCTCATTACATATAACGTCCAAAAATCAAGATTTGTGAAAAATTGTGTAGGTATTACTTTGGTTGTCATACCGTCACTAATCAAAACCGTTACTAAAAAAGTTAATGGCGGTTAAACCGACCAATCGATATCGTTAAAACTTAGTGTGGAGTAACCGTGAAACTCAAAAAAGGACTTAGGTTATGTTTTGCAGCGATAACCTCTAGTCACGTGGTCGAAGCCGCTAGTAAAACCTCGCTTGGATAGAAAATGTTAAAAATACTTTCACAATATTGAGCCAGTTTATCTTCATTTGGTTACTCTTTGACGGTAATATAATTTTGTTACATGTTGCCTGCTCAAAGGACGATCTGCGTAAGTGTGTGCGAACGTGAAAAGATTCCCAAATTATAATAATGTCTTACCGTCAACATAAACAAACTGAAAAGCTTTAAACTTTTGAAGTGAGCAAAAAAGGTTTTAGCTTATATCAAAACAGTACAAAGTGGATGTTCTTGTATCGAGGAGCAAAGCTGTCGGCGCTCGATACAGAGATAAGTCGAATGGGGACGCTAAAGTGGTCTCCTCGGAGAATCATATTATGTATTCCCTGAAGATCAACCGCCTTAAGTGGTTGTGTCGACGTGGTTACGATTCATCTTAATCTAACGTTGTCACTACCATCTATTATATTCAGAAAAGAGACACAGACATGAATAGCTGAACGTTTAATGTAGGTGTGTTTTTTTTTAAGTGTTCTTATAATGTGGTCACATTTCAAGTATTCTTGTTAACCCCTCGTGCTAAGCTGAGATGCTTGTGTTACGAGTGTGTTCACGTCAGTATTGTAATGGGTGAGATGATGAACAGCATATACATTATACAATCATTTATAATTAATTAATAAGAACATAACATGATTATGCGAAAACACCAAATAAGGCTCTGTGCATTGAGAAGCGTTCAGCTCTCTGATCACAGGAAAGTAGAGCGAAGTAAAATATTCCGAGGCTTTCTACTGAATTAAGGAGCTTCGGTCAAGAACTTTACTAGTTTGGAGCGGACAAATAAATGTAAAGGACGAGCTGTCGGCTCACATCGAGAAATGTTTCACTTTCGATAAAGTATTTTTATGTTCGTGTATTTGATGCCTTGACGGAAATAGAAGAAATATTTGTATGTCCAGTTGCGATGCGAACTCTTTCGTGTGCTTATTTATTTACGCGCTGGATTGTTTTGGCTTGTTCCTTATTTTTCTATGAAGAGAGTCGTAGTATAAAACTAAAACGCGGTAGCAATTCCATCTGTAATTATCAGACTACGTGCTACACCGCTACGCCGTAGAGAACAATCGTAGCGTACACAAATGCGCTACGCAGCGTAGGCATCGCTACGAAACGCTACGAGTTGCCTCAATTCGAGTATTAGGGCCAATTACTATGCAGTGTAGATGCAAAAGTAGCATTTTCCTATGTAACGGTCGGTAAGATAAAACTGGTAATTAATGGAGTTGCGGTTGACTTCATTTGGCGTCGTATAACGCGCCGCTATTACTCAAACGAATTCTTTTTAAACCCTTTTAACGTTGGAATTTAATTAATGTCCGCGACAACATGACCAGCTGGCATGTTGCAGAACATACTTAGCAAGTTTGATGATAATGATATTAACCAAGAGTTAATCACCGTTAAAAACTTAACATTATTGTTTAAATAAGGCATAGGAATAACAAAATTGACCGCACAGATAGCCGAGTGGTATAGGTCACCACGCTAATTACCACTGTGTGTGACGTGCTGCGAGTTCGATATTTGTGTGATCCACAAATACTTGTTCCAAGTCTGGGTGTTCTCTTGCATGCGATTTGAATGTTTGTGATAGGATCGCGAGAGGGCGCCGTTTAAAAAAACTTATAAGAATAAAGTGTCATAAAAAAATATACTCGAATCAATTATTTTTTTTAAACAAGAACACATTTTACATTTAAGCCTAACTACTGCAATGCACTATATTATAATAAAGGTTAGGTACTATATGTACAGCCATTTCTCTGGACGCCTACACAACCTTCAGTTCGGGTCTATTACAAACACCCTCAAGGTTTCAAAGGGCCTCTCTCGCCTAATAACTATTTAGCAGTAGAGCCTCAAATAACAATACGTTACATAATACGACTAATGTGGTAATGTGTAGAGACATTACTCATAGTTAGCCACAAATTGAATCTGGAGGCTTTCATAGCAAACTAAGTTAGGTGTAACACGAATTATGTGTGATATGAACACGTCATTACCGTACTTATAGCATTACGTTACACAATATATAATATATATGTTTCCTGAAATAGTAAAGCTGAATGAATCGCCTTGTTAGTACACTTCGATGTTAGATAAATATACTGTTTGGAAATGTTTTGTTAGGATTTTTATATGGAAAATTCTTTTTTATATACATTTACCTACTCACATATCTGATCATAAGGTAGTTACGTGGAGACTTCGATATTATTTCCTGAACTTAGATAGTTTGTTATTTTGTAAAACTTGCGAAATTCCATTGGCACAAGAAAAACATTGTTTATACGTGTCCAGAAAATATTATTATTACGTAAAAAGTTTGTATTTCGGTTGTATTTAAATTGTGTTTCCACGTCCCTTGAGGGCACTTCATCACAATAATTGTCACTTAGCCAGCGCGGTAACTTCCCCGTGCACATCCAGATATTCAAATTAAACTCAGGCAAGCGGCAAACAAAGGCAACGTAAAAATGTTTCCTTTGTTAATCCATTAAGTAAATTTTAACAAAAAAGGGAATGTTCCGAAACACAATGAATAGGAACAAAACTTGAACGCTCCGGATCGCTTTCAAATCCCTGCGAGTGAAAGTTTGAGCGAGCAATAGATTAATATGCAAATACGGCGAGTGCGGGTCGCCGGCGACCGCGCGCCCATTAGCCCACATTTTATTAATTCCATTAAGAACGGATATCCATTGACGAGAACTGTTCCTAGTTAAATATTTAACCAGCGGCTGATGAATGCTGCACCGGCTCTGTTTATGTTATAAGTAATGGCCGCTCCAACTTTAACGACTCCATCATAATTACCGACTTCATGAATAATGGAGTGTTATTCAAAAGTTCACTTGTGTTTAAATGCGAACGTTTCTTAACTTTCAATTTTAGTGTTTTGTTTAATTGAATTTTGTCCCGCGGCCATCTTATTATGGCAGAAGGAAAACGCAAGATTTGTAAGCCGCTTATCGGCCCGAGGGAGATTACGAGTAGGCGTCGATGGACTCAAATTGTTTTTGTTCAGTTATATTTCTTACATTTTCATGTGACTGTTTTGCGACAGCATTTCCTAAGAGAAATGACAGAAGGAATGAAAATGTTGGACTATAAATCACTGAAAGTTTCATTAATATAATAACTATCACGACTATATACTAACTAAGAGTTGCCTAGATATTTGTTGGGCTCTCCACTTATATGTTTTTATTGTATCTATTCCATTCTTCATGAACTGTCAGGTACATAGGCGGACTTAATGCCAGAAGGCATTCTCTACTAGTCGATCTTAAGTTGATGCAGAGACAGGAAAGTGGTGCACGAACTTATACCTCGTTACATGATTTTCATCTGCCCTCCAATCCCTGCACAACACACCTCGGTTCAAAAGTCGTTGCTCCCCTCCCCCACTGCCGCACCGAAACCCTCGCTCACCCCACTACGCATTCCATGCTCAAACTCTGCCAAGCAATGAATAAGTGCTCTCGTAATTTTCGCTCCAGACTGCTTTTTGTTTACAATTCGCGTGCACACTAATTTATGGTCTTCGACCAACAGTTCGGTAAAGGGCGGCCATATTGTAAAAGTTAAAAATGTTTAGCACGAGGTGTATCAGGCGGTGCGAGCCGTTTTCCAGCTGCTATTTGCTGAATTTGCATGGCCTTATTTGCAGGGTTGTTGTCCAGTCCCTGAGTAAAGTTATATTATATTATACTGAGTATAATTGCTGGGATTTCAATACAGATTTATTATAATGTTTTTGTTGACTTAAACAATCACGTGTGTTTGGCAGTAGAAGACCACATACCCTCTTCTTGCTGTTCAAGTACGCTATAGGCTACAAAACAATACTAATTAATATATTATACCACAGCAATATACAATCAAGTGTATTGAATGTATTGAAATCAAACACTACACACACACGCACGTACACAAGTATAATACATGTATCGTTGGTACCAGGACAAACTGCCGCCGGCTGTTAATTAAATCGAACACGGCCCACATTAAATTAACTAATGAACTACTTTTATTATCTCAACTCAATACGTTTGGGATAACTATCACGGTATTTTGAGTAGGAAGGATTTTGAGGCAGGCATGAGCATAATTAAACACAAATACATTATGAGTCTTTAATTTATTTATGATTTCACAAATGGTCACCTGAGGCATTTGCGACAAAAACAGTACCTCATCAGATCAAAAGCAATTTAATATCAGTACTTATCTGAATAATAATAAATAAACTTTTAAAAAAAAAATTAAACCGACTTCAAAAACCAAAACAAAACTTAAAAGGCAACAAAAAGTGTAAAATAAACTTAGAACTATCTAAAATATTAATACAAAACTTGAAGTCATCTGTTTGAAGTCGGTGCCAAACTATATATACTCGTTATTTTTTTTTTATTATATTGTTGTTTGGCACCGACTTCAAACAGATGACTTCAAGTTTTGTATTAATATTTTAGATAGTTCTAAGTTTATTTTACACTTTTTGTTGCCTTTTAAGTTTTGTTTTGGTTTTTGAAGTCGGTTTAATTTTTTTTTTAAAAGTTTATTTATTTTTTAATTTTTTGTGTTCATAATATTTATTAAGTATAATAATAGATCAATAATATTTTACAATAAATTCATTCAGCTTTTATATAAGTAATATTTCACATCATAGGTATTTTATTTGAAACTGTATAATATATTATTAAGTAAGTAGGTATTTCGCATTATGGGTAGAACAACTAAAAGTGCCTCTCGCATGAGGGAAAACAGAAATAAGGAAACTATTGATAAAAATAAGGAACGTTTATCGAAGATTTGCAAACGCAATGCTTTATCGCGGTCGAAGGAATCACCAGTGGTTCGTCAGACTAGATTATCACAGATGAGAAATTATCAAATTACATAAGTTCTCGTCTGTCACAGGAATCCGAAAGTGACAAAACTCATAGACTCAATCTTAGTCTTAATTTTGTCCGTCCCCATTGAGACCCTCACCTAAGTGAGGGTCTCAATGGGGACGGACATTCGAGGCGCCTCGATAATCACCAACATTGTACCATAATTTACTATTATCACCAGCTCACCTTAGAATCGTTAAAAAATGTAAATGAGGGTCAATACATATTTATTATACAAAAAGAACCAACCCTTAACTCCTAAAAGTCAAGGTTTCTTCCATCATCAGCTCAGTATTTACCAAAAGCCTTGAGGTGATGACTACTGGACGTAAATACCTAAATAGGCTCAGTAGAATCATGAAACACGTTCGATATTCCCATAAAATTTAAGGGTTTCCTTCGATTTAACTGGGATCCCATCATCAGATCCTGACTTGGTTACAATGGGACCACCTCGGGAGAATACTCTTTCGAATACAAAAAGAATTATAAAAATCGGTTCACAATTGACGGAGTAATCGGTGAACATACATAAAAAAAAAAAAATAGTGACACGTCGAACATATAACCTCCTCCTTTTTGAAGTCGGTTAAAAATAATAAAATCACATCATGACACGAAATTTAAATGTGGTTAAAAACTTTTCAGACCTTTTATGAAAAGTACTCGGATAAAGTGCCAAAGAGAATAACAGACTGGAAACATAGAGCCTATTGACGTGTATCCTACACAAAATACTGAAACAAACAAAAATCAAATTGATAGGATGTTGACGGGCCAAGCCTTTGACACTGTCTATCAAAGGCTCGGAGGTAAATAATCAAAGCCCAATAGACATCCCTTTGATCACGAAAATGTTTCATTTCATCCATAAAATAGTACCTATCTATTACCGATCCGACGTCAATAAGCGAGCTACGACGTACGAGACGTCAGAGATGATTGCTCAATTGTAGCTCCCAGCATCCGCAGCGCAGGACCTCTCCACATATACTGCTCGCTTCGCTATCTCGACGTTTCTCAGACTTTCAGCTCCAATCTCGGATACCTTTACTTTTTATTTCTGTAATGCCGTCTTTTCTGGCATTTTATTAGAACTACGAGTAGCTGCGTGTCGTTCGTGTGGATAAAGGATTTTAAAATGTCGGTTGGCCAATGTGCTCGTTTTGCTGGCTAAAGCAGTAGTAAATACTGTTGTGACTTTGTGGAGATTTTGTAAAATGTAGAGGAAATAGAAAATATAAGAGAGGAATATAAATAATTTACAAATGGTAGCTAAATAAAACCCGTGGCTAAGTGTAAGCTGTACGGTTTGACCAATAATAAAGGTAAAGCCGCGCTCGCCGCAGTTGGTCCGTGGATGGATGACCATTTGTAAACATACCGAGACCCCTCCGTGCCTCGGAAAGCACGTTAAGCCGTTAGTCCCCACTGTCATAAGGTGATCTTTCGTTAAGTCATTACAATTCTGACAACCACTCTTACTATGGGATACTGTATTACCCCTTAACATGGGTTGTGGGGGTCAGATAGGCAGTCGCTCCATGTAAAATATAGTATTCAGCTAAACCGGTAAGACTGGAAGCCGACGCTAACATGGCTTGGGAAAAGGCTAGGCAGAAGAAGAAGCTAAATAAAACCAGTTTTTAATTAAGTTTGAAAGTTACAAAAACATACTTCAGACACATTTGCATTACAGGAAAGTGGGTTTGTTCTTTGTTTTCAACTTCTCTTAACTATTTTGATAGCAAATATCTGAAACATATAATGCAGGAGCCCCGACTGGATTGGATCTACATATCGGTAAAGTGCATTCGGGTTTGTTATGTGAGATAAATTTTATCTCAGGATAAATCCGCAGTTGGAACTGTGCCCACTATCTGTCAATAGGTTCGCAGCCTCTCACGAGAACTAATACTGTATAGAGTGGGCTATACGGCTGCACGTACCTTCACCCCAGCCTGAAGGCTACAGCTGTCTACACTGATTGCCAATTGAAAAGAAGAAATAAATGTGCGCTTATATTGCAGCATACTCTCCATAATAACGATGTTAAGATGGCTGAATAACGAGCAAAGTAGTTACAAGCGTGACGTAGCACATTTCAATACGGACAGCTGACGGAAACAACCATATGGCTATCTTCCTTATTCAATTATTCAATAATGTTGCGATTGAATTTTAGAAAATGTTAAGTCAAGTACTGACCCTCAAACTGTCATTTTGCTCCATTGATAAAAATGGACACCTCACCCATGCGCTATACAACCTCAATCACTCGCAGGTGAGCCGAAACTTTCAATGAAATAAACCTTATAACAAAAATTGACATAAAATTAAATATTTTATCGGAGAAGCTAGAAAACTCAACATTATGGATATGTCAAGTTATATATTTTCAAGTAGGTCAAAGTAATATACGATATCATTAACAATATATTATTTGAGCCCGAAACCGAATGGAAATCCGAAGAAAAACAATCGAGCGGTATGTGGGTACACGTATGCGCGATATATTTCACGATATTGTATGAAACTGTGGCACAGGTAGTGTATTCTCGATACGAGCTCGACACGACACAACATAATCTGTTCTACGGCGCGCGCATTGAATATAAATCACGATGGCGTGCGGCGTCCCCGCGGCTGCGACTCAAGCGCCTCCACAAAAAACATCGGCAAGCTTCTCCCAACACATTTGTCATTCCGATTCCGATTTTCAGAAACAGAGTGAGTACGATTAAAACTGAGCACTCTCTAAGTTAACGAGGCTTACTTTGATAGATGGTCACTTGGGGCGGCCCCACTCCACCCTTGAGTGCATATCCTAACGATCGTCCGGATTAAAGTGAAGCTGTACAGCTCGTTTGGCATTGTAGCCAATTTCAGCGTTAACAAGAGGAGTGCGACAAAATTGGAAATAATTGGAAACTCCTTTGAGAATCTGCAAGGAGTCATGATTTCGGAAACCAGATTATTTGGTAAAGTAACTCAGCATCATAAGCAATAAGATATCTGTATAATAAAATAAACAAATAAATCCAAAAAGAGATAAATTTGATGACAGGTAAACAAGTGACGATGATAAATGGTCAAAGGCATGTCTCTGTGAGATCAGGCCGCGGCAGACGATTTTGGCGAATGTTGCAAACGACGTCGAGACGCACAATTTAACATCGAAATCAAGCGTTCTGTGAATAAGCTGTTGAGTACTCCGCGACAAGCGAACAGCCTTTGAAGTAAAAGGGAAACATTTCTCTGTAAAATACGAATTATTATTGGCTGTAATCGTTTCGCTGCCTTTGAACTTTCCATCTTGTGTGTGACAGTTTTATTACATATTGCTCGGAGCGCGTCTGTCGTGGGAATGGAGGACGACGGCTGCTATACTCGCAGCGCTTCTAACTGCAAATGTTATATCACCCATTAACTTCACGTTTCTAACTTTTGAACTTTTCTTTTTTAAACTGCATTTTTTTGTGTGTATATAATATAGCGTGCTATATAATATTAGTTTAATGGTCGTGAATTTTCTTTGTTTCAAAGTTCTTAATAAGATTACGTACAAAAGCTTTTGTTCGCGCGCCATATAAATAAGCCGGTGGAGATGTAAAACTTTTAGCATCAAGATTTACGACCAGTTTAATCACACAGATGACCTTGCGGGTGCAGATTTTGTACCGGCGACGTGTAAAGTTTGACGAAGGCACAGGTCCTCCCTGTAAGAGGTGCAAGTTTAAGCAATTTAAAGTCCCCGCCTCCCGACGCTGCACTTCGCAGAAGTTAGCGACGCGGCAAAATAAAAGAAACGTCGTGTTCGCGACGACGTCACCGCTTACGCTTTTATCCCGTAATATCCTCAAATGTGATAACGATAAAAAATTTGCGCGAGATCTAAGTGTAGCCATTAGAGGTCGTTGCAAATATTCCGTTTGGGTGGAAAATGAAATGGTCAAAGTAAGTGTGGCGGATCCTCGCGAATAAACACAAATGTCCGCCGCCGTTACATGTAATTCATTGGACCAAATTGGGTTCACAAAGAAAACCTTCGCAAAAATAGGTACGGCCCTTTCAAATCTCGGACACTCGCGGGCCTCTATTATTGCAAACTTTAATCCAAATCCTGTAGACCGTTTTTCCTTTTACCCGTCTGCACACAGAATGTCTGTTTATTTTGGCTCCGCATTTGACCAATATCGGTAGTTTTATCTTGCCAAGTTTAACGACTGTGTCTACTCGCTTCCGAACAATATCATACGTTACTTCCTCTCCATAAAAACAATGTCGTCTAATGATAAGGCTCGCTATTATGATATTTTCGTAGTTCGGCTCCCTCGGCCGAGTTTGTACGCTAGCAATTTCTTCTAATATACTTTCTGGTAATAAAATGGGAGAACAAAGCCGATATGAAAACAATATTGTTGGATATTCAGTGCGAAAAGCAATCAACGTTTATTGGACGGTTGCTCGTAGAAGAAGTTTCGGTTCATTTGGCGTGAAGTCCACGTTGCTCGCGAGTGTTGGCGGGAGCCGGCTGCGGCATCTCGCATCATCCATCATTCGCGGTCGGCGCTGGATTTTTATCCATCATTGCGGAAACACGAATTTATTTTTAGCTGTAATCATTTGCGTGTTGTTCACCATGACGGGATGAATGGATGTATTCGCAGTACGATGATAAATAGCTCAAGATATATTTATTTTTAAATTTGGAAAAAGTAAATTACCTTTTGAGTTATTACCGGAGCGTCCATAAACAGGACGATTTCATAATAAGTTTGAGGCGGGGACGAAATAAAGCCTATCACGATGAAAGTATCGAAAAAGCGTCAGCGGATTCGGTGAGCCGTAAAACAGTCCCTCTCGTAAAACGAATTTAATTCTTCGTTTCCACATTAAGGACCGGAAGGGACTGATGATGATTTTGGAAAATGATGACGTCACATTTACCCAGCTTACGTTCTTTTTATGTATTGCCATAAATAAGCTTAGAGTTCGCGCTCTTGTCTAATGAGCACCCAAAGGTCGAGGGTGAGAGGAAACAGACAACAGGAAAACCAAGCACGGGGTAATATTTTATTATAATCATTTGCTTTGATCGTAATTTCTTAAAATAATGGTCTCATTTCGTTATTTATAATAATAATTTTGTTCATTCATTCAAATTGACATGATCAGTCAATCAGTCTTGGGTATTACAAAATACTGATATTCAAATTCCCTTCTCGGAAAGTTTAACAAGTGTTAAAATTAAATAATCCTCCAAAGATAATTGGTAGGACATAATGAAATCCTCAACTTTTGAGAACTCTGTCAAGTTGGACGTTTGACAGACAACGACTCGTTATTGTATCAAGATATCGTATTCGTAAATGTCAAAGTAAAGCCGACTCATAAAAACTGAGCCCTCATTTCCATAAAGGATTTTAATACACCCCAAACAGTTCCACAGAAATTACCTTTCTTTGTGAATGGGATTTGTGACAGAAAATCAGAGGATGCCATCAAAGGGACTCGCGAACACACCCGTGTTTTTGATAAACGATGACGAAAAATATTGCTCTGTTATTCCTTCCCCCGCACCTCGAACCCCGCACCTTGCGCCCCTCGCTACGATATTGGTTTTTGATAACGTCACTTTCCTTCTTTAAAACGAGATGTTGAGATAAATTCCCATCAGTTTTAATACAAAGCAACAAACGTAATCTAGGGCGCGCCATTCACTTGATACCCGCTCGGATTCAATGAGATCTGATAAAAAATACCGTTTTGGAAATCAAACCGAAGGAAATGATGGCAAATATTAATAACTGTTTATTTTTGCTCTTTCTGTACGAGGATTGAAGGGATCTACTTATACTAGTGAATTGAATTATAATAACTTCCATGAGACGAATTCATAATTATTTAAGGATTCAACGGTTTACTCACGCGCATTTTCGGGATCGCCCGCCGGGTTCGACTCGCGACACCGCCGCCGCCGCGTCAGCTCATGATTAACGACTCCTATTGAGTCTGAAACTAGTCGGGCGATCCCGAAAATGCGCGTGAGTAAACCGTTGAATCCTTAAATAACTAGTGAATTGAAGTTTTCTTCGAATACATGTCAAGTGATTTTTGATACAATCATAAAACAGTCATATACCTGCAGCCTAAATTAGGTAAGCAGATTAGTTTAGTGTTACTTTCTGAACAGATTCATACCCGTTGACATACAATTTCTTAAATCAATAAAATGGTAATTTACCTATCGAGGATGGAGAATGATTGCGTTTCATTTCTTAATCTATTTCACGAAAGTATCCGCAGAAGAATTTGGAATTCAAATTTATTAATGAACTTCAAAAAATATTAATAGGCAGGTTATTTCCATTCTGTTTCGGAAATGAATACCTTAACGGAACTCAGTGGTGTATGATTTCTGTGGTATTAAAAGTTATTGAAGTAAAGTTTGCGGAATTGCATGTCGTATTGTTCGTGTTTATGAGTGTAGATTGGCTACCTGAGTCGTGCACTATTGCAATTTGACACGTCATGTAGCAGCACGATTGTGAACAAAAGCCATGCATATCTAATACCCGGCTCCGTTTACATCGCAAACAAATGGCCCGACACACAAGGACACACACACACACGCACACTCGTAGTCGGCCACAATTTCCGAGGTAACATATTTACCTACATGTTCAATACAAAGCCTCGCTCACGTCACTCATGTTCAATCATTCCGTTTGTTTCGCAGGGAATCTATATTAAATTTCATGGCTGTGTGAATTTATTTGATTCGCATTACGTGCCCCTTACTTGGCGGAATTTCTTTTAATATCATTCGTCGAGTGTCATTCTTATTTTAGCGTCATCAATCACTCTCAGTAACTTTCTGTGGATTTTCATGTTTATTTGAACTCTTTTTCATTCGGAAGTTTATCATTAGAGGTCGGCTCACTTTTCGGATGATTAATTTAATTTTTTGAAGGTGTTTTTGGAACTTCGTTTTACCTTATGTAAAACCGTTGCTTGAGATATTGCTATTGTTCTGACTGTAGCTCTGTGTATATGCCTGTTGCTAGTTGCTAACATTAGAGTAACATTGCCTCCTGCCGGTTACCTCCCGCGGCATGAGTGTTGCTCTAGGATCTGTTTCCTCGCGACTCTCTTATTGCTGTACATTAACTCCGGGAACTTCGCTCGCTGCACACAGTACAGTGACTCGGCAAGATTTTATTAAATTGCTTCATTTTGTTCTACTCCACGAACATAATTGTTGTACTCTCTCTGGTATTGCATTGTTGTAACTTTGTAAATAAAACGACACTCACTTTGCGAAATATGGAGAAAAAGTCCTATATATTTTATTGTTATTTCTGTACCGTTATTTTGCCAGTGCATACATTTTAGAATTTAAAGAATAAATTCGAACGTCATGTATAGTATAGTGAAATCGTAGTAATAGGTACTGGGAATTGGTTTAAATGAAATGTACGTAAGTATGTGTGACGTCATGCAGCTTGAAGTTGTAAATACTCGTGTGACTGGCAGCGACTGCATTTAATGAACTAATTATAGGTCCTAGGTCTATGTTCTTTGAAAACCACTTACATATTTAAAGTTTAAACTTTATTTTTATTTACATCTGACTTGTCTTTTTCCAAGCTAGGTTTGGGTCGGCTCAGAATCTCACCGGATTTAGCTGAATACTGTAATGGGACGACCACCTATCTCACCTCCACAACCCATTTTACTAGGTAATACAATATCCCATAGTAAGATTGGTTGTCAGAATTGTAATGACTTAACATACTGTCAAAGATGTATTTTAATCGGGTCCAACGGCTTAGCGTACTTTGCGAGGCACGGAGGGGTCTCGGTATGTTAACAAATGGTTAGCCATCCACGAGCCAGTGCGGCAAGCACGGCTTAACCTTTATAAATATCGGTCAAGTGTGTAAATAAACGTCGAAAAGTATCGATTTTAATTTCATTTTTAGGAAAATTGTTAAAAAAATAAATCCATGGAGAAATAAAAAAACTACAATGGTACGTTACTGACATCAAGAAATTGTTTGTCGATTTCAGACAGAAAAACCATCGCACGTCGTATCCCAGCTGACTCCCAGTAACTTGGCGGCACATTCTGTTTTTCTTCCATTTCCACCGCAGTATCTACCTACACATTTGGGGCGACATTGAAACGCGATATTATTTGGCGGGATTTATATATTACCCGGGGGCTTGATCACTGGGTGACAAGTGAGAAAGCAATTTCGATTCGGCGCGTCCCCAGAGCGGCTGGCGGCTGGCGTGGCTCGGCTGGCGGATGGCTCGGGTGGTGGCTGGCTCGGGTGGCGGCGAGATCTGTCCCCGTCGGTGTTACGTGATGATGATGAACTCACGTTATATTCTCAGAATGGAGCTCTCGCACACTTATTTAACAAAGACGAGTTATTGGGTGACGTAAAATTGTTAGAGGATCGTTTCTTTTGTAAGGGAAATCGCCAAGAAAATAGTATGTTTTGATGGCAATATGGAGAACTCATAAATTTTATGTTATTAGAAAAATGCATTGTTGTCATACACAAAGAGGTTTCAGAACGGTAAGGTCATATTACTGTCCTTTAAATATATTAACTTATTGAGAATAAATTTTGTACCCACACAAAGAGCCAATATTTGTTGTTATTAGTTCACCAAGACGCCACAAGTGCTTTTAACTTACCACACAATAGGAAACCGGTAAGACTCACTCAAGATATCGTCCGACCCGGACGCCCGGACAGCCCAGAGAGCCCGGACGACCGCCCGACACGATTCGCCGCACGCCGGCCAGCCGGTAGTATTCGCAACAATAAGACAGTTTGAAATGTATGCACTTTATACTGCAAGTTGGTAGCTTACTAAGACAATAACTTTCAAGTCTTTGTTGGTTTATTCATAGTGCGGTCGCTCCGCTTACAGTTGCATTAAGACGCAATCTACCGGTTTCTCGTACTCTCTCGTTTATTGTAGGGTAAGGTAAAATTATATTGTAAGCTTGGACAACTTTTTATTATTGTCTGTGCTTTAAAATAGGCTTTGACCGATTAGACAACGTCGACTCCAGCGAGCTCGAAACGTAGCATTATAGTCTATGATATTTCAATCATTTCAGTCAATCGTCAATCATTTTATTTAATTTCAATATGGATGATACCAAATAAACTATCTGATAATTAATGGAATAAGACATAAAACCGATAATATATCGCAAAAGCTTATTAATTTAAACTGAGTGATTCATATTAAACCGAAAAACACGTGTTTCTGTTATGATTAATTAAAATATGAGTATCGTTTTCATTATAAATAACGATCATATTTAATAAGTTCTTTATAAAATAATAAGCAAAATAAGTAAAGCCATCTGGAGGAATAACAATGAATATTATGATTGCGATCAGCGCACCATTCGTCACGTTTTTGTTGGCGTTGTGAAGGAACTCGGCTTTTGTTTACAGGTCAGACGCCATAAATCACGGCTCGCTACTTCGACGAGCGATCACTTGTGCAAGCGGGAAACTGATGGGAAACAGAACTATCGCTCTGTTACTGTACCCAGGAGGAACATAAGTTTGGATTTTTTTTTTTTTTTTTTTTTTATCTAGCCTATGCTGTCCCACTTCTGGGCAAAGGCCTCCCCCAAGTCTGTTTGGAATTACTATGCTTAAAATAATTTGCGAATACGGTTTAGTTGAAATAGGAATAAAAAAATAAAGTTTCAATAATACTTGTAGGGTAGGAGAAGATTTAAATTGGTTCTTTTCTATTTCAGATTACCAATGAGACACATTTTACTGAGATTTATTGTAGCTCGATATCTAAGAGTGCTGGCAGCTGGCAGGGTTGGGAGGCCATTTCTTCGAATGATAGGTATATAAATCTGCCAACAACGAGGTTAGTAAAATATCTCTATTTTACGTATTTGAACAAAAAGGAAATTCGTAGGCCAGATCTGAATTCAGGTACATAAACCTGTATTTGCGACGCGAAAAACCGTTCCAAAGCAATAACAAACAATAGACTAGGAACAAACTAGAAGGGGCACATACACATGAAGCACACGTACGCGCCCGTCGTGCACGTTCCATTAAATAAAAGGTCTTTTGTCGGGTCGCAGTGCGTTTAGTTCGGATTTATTTTGTGTTTTTTCACGTCCCAGATATCTATCACATTTTTTTTTGCTAGCCGGATACTACAACTTGAACATATATTAAAATAATATAGGTAGTATTATTGTTATATTTTTTTACGCAATCATGCGGCACAATTACTTGTTTATTACAACTAGAAAGGAAAAATTGGAACCTCCGACAGAACTCCAATCCGTTCCTACTGCTTGTTGCTTGCTTGAATTTGTTTTGCCAACTATACAATAAAATTATTGTTTTTAAAGTAAAATCGATAGAACAATTCCAAGAGCTCCATCAGTTACGATGAAATGTACCTGGATAAAATACACAATGAAGTCATTATTGTTCAGCAGAATAAACTTCGCTAAGGAAAAGAAAAGTAAACGATACTCAAACTATTACGTACAGTGTACATATATACATCCTACTCAGACCTACAAGGCTTGTGAACGTCGCGGGAGCGGTCATTGAAATAATTGATCACCTCGCCGCCTCAGACCAGAATCCACTTGTGTTTTATTCGAGACAAAATGTAAACCTACAATATGATATTATGTTGTCAGCAGAATTTTGTTCCGTTAACATTTTGCTGAATCAGAAATATTATATTTTTTGTTTATTTTACTAAAACGACGAAGCGGGACAATTCGATCAATCAAATAACGTTACCTACTGGGGTACGTATGAAACCTTTCATGTCGACGAAGATTTTCTGGACGACCTATATTTCATAGATAAATATTATAAACTAAAAGTCAAATTAAAAAGGAATAAATCCAGCCATACAAAGACCAAAAAACAATATTAAGCATATCTTAATCATATTTATTTCTTTTATAAAAATTGTTAAAGTTACCACTTTTTAAAGTTTGTATATTTTTCATTATCAAAAATATGGTCATTTTTTTTTTATTATTATACCCTATTTACTATCCAAGTTCGTACTAGTTACCATTAAACACATTTATGCATTCTTCTTCTTCCTGCCCTTATCCCATTCATATGGGGTCGGCGCAATGTGTATTTTCCTTCCATTCCTCTATATATTCGCATTATACATTATTTAACTTATACAGAGATATAATAAGTTCTTTCTCTAATGGTCAACCATTACAGGCAAAAATATTAAGAAGTCTTTGTTATCGAGCCGAAGTATATTGTGACGTAATCTTTAATGTAAATACACGAAGGTGAGGCTAACTAGGATCAAAGCTGAAGAAGTAGTTGTATGAGTGAGTAGCGCGGCGGCTCGCCACGTGCAGGCGGCCTCCGGTGATTGATCACAGCCTTCTTCCCGCGGGAACAATCACTGCTTCTTTATTTATGAACGGAAAAATGCTTTCCACCAAATTCTGCAACCAAGTGAAAACTAAATGTTGTGTTATTAATTCCGTTATCAAATATGTCAATATCAAAACAAAATTTGCATTTTTTGTCTTGTCTCTATATCTATATTAATAATTTCGTTCAGGGGTACGGTAGACTCGATCGAAACCTTATATTCGTTCAGGGGTACGGTAGACTCGATCGAAACCTTATATGAATAACAAAACATAAAAAAATATTGATTTCGAGTCGACAACATATATCCGCAAAATTCTGATTATGGAGAATTTCGTTAAATTCTAATGGCACTGACAAACAAACCGCAGTCGCCATCTTGGGTAGTGATTACAGTGCAAACAAGGCGTATGACAGTTGCATGATAGTTGGTGTTAAATGAAAGAGGTATGAGTTTCGTATAAAAACCTCCTTTACTGCTAAGTTAATTTGTTCTCTAATTTTAAAATTTAATTGTTTTTCTTTGTTGTGTGTCAATGATGTAAGAAAACATTTCCTCTTATGAAAATATATTTACTTATTATTGGTACAAGATGGTGTTATTTCACATAAAAAGCTAGGCCTCACGATTACTTAACAGTTGGGTCCAGAATCGTTTCGGAATGCGTTTGAAATAATAGCTCAAGAATATTTATTTCGCTTTTTTCACGTTCCGTTGCATACTAGCTGTTATATACGCCTCGCCAATCAACACGTCGCGTGCGTCGCGCCAAAGAAGCATCCATCACAAAGAACTGTGGCTCATTTGACTGTGTAAAACGAAACGTCTTTCCGGAAACATTGAGTGAATCTTAACAAAACTTAAAACTTTTCTTCAGTCGTTGTCGTTTCGCGAAAATATTAATATTATTTGTGTGTAAAAAATAAAAATTATGTGTGTGAAAACTATTGCAGTTTTTATTTACTATATTTATTAAACACAATGAACGAAGCTATACGAATCTATGGCTTGCTTACATTTAATATTCCTTGAAAACCGATGACTACAGAAATATTTACCTACATTGTGTATCATGAGTCACATTTCAACCGAGCGGAGCCGGGTTTTCATCTAGTATATTAATAATTTCGTTCAGGGCTACGGTAGACTCGATCGAAACCTTATATGAATAACAAAACATAAAAAAATATTGATTTCGAGTCGACAACATATATCCGCAAAATTCGGATTATGGAGAATTCCGTTAAATTCTAAAGGCACTGACAAACAAAAAAACCGCAGTCGCCATCTTGGGTAATTAATAAGGCGTTCCGTAACAGATAATTCTGCTTCGAAGTGATTCAAGGAGTTTATTATCATACAACCTCCTTGAAGTGATTACAGTGCAGACGTATGACAGTTGCATGATAGTTGGGACCAGAATCGTTTCGGAACGCGTTTGAAATAATAGTTCAAGAATATTTACTTTCGCTTTTTTCACGTTCCGTTGCATACTAGCTCTTATATACGCCTCGCCAATCAACACGTCGCGTGCGTCGCGCCAAAGAAGTACCCATCACAAAGAACTGTGACTCATTTGACTGTGTAAAACGAAACGTCTTGCCGGAAACATTGAGTGAATCTTAACAAAACTTGAAACTTTTCTTCAGTCGTTGTCGTTTCGCGAAAATATTATTATTATTTGTGTGTAAAAAATAAAAATTATTTGTGTGAAAACTATTGCAGTTTTCATTTACTATATTTATTAAACACAATGAACGAAGCTATACGAATCTATGGCTGGCACCTTTAATATTCCTTGAGAACCGATGACTACAGAAATATTTACCTACATTGTGTATCATGAGTCCAAGGAGGTTGATAGTCCAAGGAGGTTGTATACTATAAAAACTCCTTGCATGAGTCACATTTCAACCGAGCGCAGCCGGGTTTTCATCTTGTTATAAAAATAATGTTGATTTGAAGTCAAATAAATGTGTATTTATTTCAGTTATTAACCAACAGAGTATGTTATTTACTTGCTTAAATAAATTGTAGTAGTTAGGTATTATTATTAAATGTTACCTATTTGAAGCGAAATCATAAATTAATCAGGCTCAACTGCTGTTTTACTAAAACGACATTATTCTTAAACTATATACGGAATTAGAACTTTTTTTAACGTTTAAAAATACGATTTGTCTTTATATACAAATCCATTAACAATTTTAACGATCTTTTGTAATGAGGTTAACTGCCTGAACTTTAACAATGTTACACACACACGAGTGGCATTCGATCCGGTAACGAGTACCGGGAATCTCTTTATGTGAAGATATTCAATCAGAGTTTTACTAAAAATTAAACCCGGTGATTCGCAGAACGACAAACTGTTAAACTTTGTGTTCATCATTTTATGCCAATTTTGGGCACAATCCAATTAGTGGTATCTAAAAATATATTACAAAGCAGAATATTTTATATAAAACTAGGTTAGTAATTTCCCTTTTATTCACGTTTCTTGAAAGATTCAAAGGTTGTTATATAATTATTTATTGTGTCTAGACTATCACAGCATGTGTCACAAATATGGTAGCAATAGGGGGTACAAACGTACTTAGATTATAAGTAGTGTAACAATATGGTCGTAAAATGTTCCTTTCCCAACTGTAATTTAGTGGTGTTCGTAAATAATCCAAGCCCAAAAATATCTAAGTAAACCGATACTTTAATCGGCTTCCCTAGAGGAATCAGATATTTTCAGCTTCCTAACCCTATTAAAGGGTTTGTGTTTGAACAAATAATATCATGTTTCTACAGGTTCCCACTGAGAACATTAGGTTTCATTGAAACCTGATATTTTCACTTTGAAGTTCGCATGATTAACGTTGATAAGCAAATCTGAATGAAAAAGGTGGTAAGTAGCTAAAAATATATTGCAAGTTATGCTACGGCGTAGCATATTGCTACATGACAAAATCTCGTACCAACACGCTACGCTGTAGCAAAAAATGACTATAGCAGTAGCGCGTTTGTCCTATCACTATTCCTTTTTTTATATAATATGAGTCATCCACTTATAACAATAAACGATATTAGTCAAACTTATAATAAAATATATACACAAGTTTTATGGGGCAGTAAACTTTATTTAGATTCTCTAGCTTATACGACTGTGAACAGTTATTAAACTACAAGGCCCGGGATAATAAAGGGTCTACCGATATAAATATATTTAAAAGGCGGATGAGATCTCTTTGAGGCGAGTGCAGATCCCCGGGAATTATCCTTGCAGACCATCCCAAAGCCATATACTTGATGTATTAGCTCCGCGAGGTAAGAATACTAATCGAAGGAGGATGAGCTATAACTTACTCTTGATAAGTCTGCGGAAGATATGAGGGTCGGAGTGTACGAGCGTCGCGACCTCGGCTCAGGTTACACAATACATTTGAGTTGTACGATAGACGTTGTGCGGCGTCCCGTGACGACAAGCCACGCGTGGCTCATCTCTGAGGATCTCCTCACAATTCTTATATTTGTTACATTTTCACTTCTTTGAAACTAGGTTTTTAGTATTGTGTATTAACTAACTTATGTGAACACATTTTTCCGTCCATCTTTTTCAACTAAAACCATATCATTGGCTATAAAAACGAAAATTGTCATTGGCGTTTTGTCTCTTGAAGTGACACTGCTTTATGTAACGTATTGTTTTCATTGGAATTCCTAATCTAATTTGTGGGACAAACGTACTCTGTTGTGTGTCCCTTTGCCAACCTAGCCTTAGTCTTATGAATAATCCCCAGCAAGTGAAGCGTCGCGTCAGATGAGACAGCATCCTAGAGCCGGTTGGTTCGGCCTTATTGTTCCCTCACAAAGGCGATCTAACTGTTTACTCGAACATTAATCTCTGGGATGTTTGCTGATACTTAAATACAGTTCCCAGTTTGTAATTGACTTGTTCAGTGTATTGATGTTACAAATTAATATCGTAAGAACACAAATAGTTAGTATGAAATTTGTTACAATGTTTGTATGTACTTTGAGAGCCGGAACATTCATCCGGAGATCTTTGAGAAATCATGCTGTTGTTTGCAAATTCTTGTGTCAACTTCATTTGATGTTGATAAAACAATATCTTCGTCTTGTTCTGCATTCGTGTAAATTACGTGTTAACGTTTCTTATGCCAGTGTCAAAATTCGCCTTACATAGTTTTAAAAGTAGATATCTTTGAGCGTGAGCGGGTCATGTAAAAGCTGAGCCAGGCTCGGCGCAAACGTGTTTACTGGCGGCAATGCATCACGCGGCGTGTTATGGCCGCACTCCCGGGCACTCATGCGTCGCCTGCATTTGGCCGCCTGCCCGGGATAGCTAGGAAATACATGACAATAACATTAAACATTATTTTAAATAACAGTACGTCAGCGGAATGGCTCAGTGGATAATTGCGAGGCATCCGCAGATACATTCCCAGCGTGATGCCGCATCTGTACGGTGCACTGCGTATGTGATTATGTTGGCGTTTGTATTTAGGATTGCATGTAAATTTGTATTTTGGTCTATAATGTGTAACCTCATTACACTTATGGTGCAGAAATCTAATTATCTGTCTAAATTTGAAAAGCTTTTAGTTGATTTATTTTGACAAGTTTTTTTTTCACATCAAACTACTAAATAATGTCATGATTTTACAGAATTGGACGTTCGTTAGTAACTATAGTTTGCACAAAAGTAAAAAAATACGAACGAAACAGGCAGAACGAGATGAAAAATAAATAGTTGTTTTGTCATTGTATATCCATGCCTGCATTATGGATGATCAAAATTCCCCCGGAGTAACATAATTGAATAATATAATATAAATTTAATTCTGTGAGCTTAAACCCTCCTTTGACGTTCACTTAACGGTGTAAATATTTTATCGTGATTTTGTTCATTTTCCGACCGACGAGCTCGCGGGGAGGATTCTGTTTTAATTACTTGTTATTTATAATTGCGAGTTTTTTGGGAAAGATCTTATCTACGTATTTTGATATTCAATAAAATAAAGCTCGCTGAACATAGTTTTCAGAGTTGAACTCGTAATAGCCACTCTAAAGTAATGAACGTCATAACAATTGAAATTATCCATGAGATAGATATGCATATTCAAAAACTGTTATGACTGATATACTGACAGGGAAATAAGGAAGCATACAGAGATTTTAAAGTGCAATAACAGCTCGAACAACATCGATCAGTTTTTGGCATAACACGTGTATTATCCACACATGGAGGCAGAGCCGCGGCGTTCCTCAACAGAGAACAGCAATAAATTGTGAACTTCTAAGACCGGAGCATCTCCAGAGACACCGCCATATTGTAGCCCCCGTCAGTAGCCCCCGGTAGCCTCGGCCAGATTACAACTACACCAGGAAAATGAAAATTTACAACGTATCTTGAAAAATTAAAAGTTTTTTAGTTTCATTTTTAAACGTGGCGAGTTAAAATACTGTTGTAGTGTAGCTTGGCAATATTTATGATATAAAAGGAGGAAATATTGGTGCTTCTACGTTTAACTAACTTAAACATGAATTGTGATACACTTGGGGCCACTTGAAGGTGTTATTACTGACAGTAATTGTAAATTTAAGCAGCTTATGCTAAGCAGCTTACACTATTTAATAATATACATTAATATTAAAGGCTAATAACAAATAAATAATTCGCAGCGCCGAGTATTAACCACTATATCTAAAGCCTACACGAATAAATGAACTGTTGCCGCAACACAGCTTATCGGAAATTAATTCTCTGGTTTAGCAATAAACGTTGTAGACTCTACAATAATGAACAGATGAATAATGAACAGTACGGGGCGCCGACCGCCGCTCACCACTCGTAATTGGGTGACAGATCAATTTGCAACCAATTTGGTCGCTCTTAAGGGATTAACGATTCTTGGTGGTCACCCACCATTGTCGAGGGAGTAACGTAAGAGGCTTTACAATTTACATTAATATTAATTTTTAGGCTGTATGGAGTCCCGTGTATGTACAGTCTGCTTTGTACAGTGGAGGCTCTTATCGCCTTACGTAACGCGGAGTCTGGCAGCTGGCCAGCACTGCTGGAGGCTGTGCCTTGCATATACAAGACATAAAAAATACGTAATTCGTATATTAGCGGGGTGCCTTATAGCGACAAGGAGCTCTTGAAAATACGTAACACATAACAATTATTCAGACAATAACAACACAATATTTTTCACAGCATTTCATATCTAACTTCACTTAGAACATCATATTATCAATAATTGAAATCACTGTTCTATAACGAACCGTTTTACGTTAAGAAACATAACGTTGTAGATCAATAAGGAAACACGAACACTTCCCGGCTGACCGGAAATTAAAGGAAGACACAAAAACTCGTCACAAACCCAACATCAGCAAATATGTCAAATAAACAAGATTTTGTTCCGATTAACTTAGAAATTGTATAAATTACAATGAAGTTTATATTCAATCATTAATGTTTAGTCCCCAGAAGTCCCAGTGCCGCGGCCATCTTGTAAGCCGGCGGGGATTACAACTGACGAGGAACAATCATTTTGATTGATTATATATTATTATTACTTTTTACTTACATTTTAAATAGATATTTTAATTATGTATATCCAAAACTGGCTTTTCATTTATTCTCTAGATATTGAACTAGAGCTGGGAATAGTACCTATTATGTTTGAAAACGTTATACAACATTACATAAAATGTAATAGCTTCCGTAATTAATAATTATGGATTTGAATAGTTATTATTATCCAGTGACATTTTAGTTATAAGCCTTAAAGTTTGTACGATTTTGTTAACAACCTTTTTTAGAAAATTTGGACGAAAAATAATTTCGATATTATTAATTTACGTCATGGCTTGTAGTTTTAGTAGAGTAACCTAATTAAACACTATTGATTCCACTAAATTGCAGATTGGAGCGTGTTACGGGAACGCCGCCGTAACGGGACGGTGTTAATTCGGAGCGAGCAAACAGCGGCTAATAGGTGCGCAAACATCATCAGACACCCGCCGGCCACGCGCGGCGCTGAACCCGGGACACTGTGTATACGTAGGAAACGCTGTGCCAATGTATATAGTTAATCGGAAATTAGTTAAGGAAGGAGCGTCGATATATCACAGAACAAAAAGTTTCTTGTTAGTTATATATGTATTTAGAAATATATACGTATGTTTATCAGTCGTCTGGTTACCATAGTACAGGCTCTGCCTAGTTTGGAATCAGATGACCGTGTGTGAGATTGTCCCATTATATTTATTTATATATATTTCATATTTAATACCTAATATACCTCAATGAAGTGGTGGCCTAGCGGTTCAAAAAATGGTTTTTGCAGACAAGGTTGCAGGTTTCGAACCCAGTACAGGCAAGCACCAATCAAAGCTATGTAGGGTAAAACCAGGAGAGATGGGCCACATTTATTCCAACTTGAATATCTTTTTTATTTCTTAATAAATAATATACAATGTAGTATTATACTTAGTAACGATTAATAATCAACAGTTTTAAACTCTAATATGGTGTGGTGTGATCAGGTAGGTGTTGGAATAATACGTCAGTTTAGTTCCATGGTCCGGTTTATTGTGTTAAAAGACATACGATATGATATAATAAAGTTACAAACTGTATTGCTGAAGAAGCACTATAAATAAGGCTGTTTGCATACATAAATGGTTACACACTACATCATCCCCGCTATTTTGAAAAAAAAAATTGAATACATGAAACTTTTTTTTTTTTTTTATATATATTTATTCAACCCACTTATATTTAACTTAACTATGATTCCTTATACAATTTTGTTCTATTCTTATGAACTATGATATCTTTACCCTTCATATTAATTTTTACATTAGGTGCAAGGTCTTCTATTACAATATATGGGCCGGTGTACAAAGTATCCAATTTATTTCCTATCTCATTTTTCAATAACAATGCATCACCTGATTTGTAAACAATAGGATTAATTGATTTATCGTAATTTAATTTTCTTCGTTCTTTACTTAAAATTAAATTATTTCTTGCATCTTTTTGAGCTTTTTGTAATCTATACTTAAATTCCAAAACATAATTTTCAAAGTTATACAGTGGTTCTACAATATTACATAAATTATTAGGCAGTCTACACACTTGTCCAAACACTAACTCGTAAGGTGTATATTTAGTTTCTGAGTGTACAGTAGTGTTATATGAAAAACACCAATACTGTAACCAAGAACTCCAACTTGAAGAATGATTATCTGTTTGGATTCGTAAATAAGCTCCTAACACTTTATGTGAATTTTCTAATGATCCAATACTTTGATGGTGATACGCAGTAGCAATGGTTTGTTTAATATTTAAAATTTTACACAATTCTGACATCACGTTAGAAATAAACTCAGTACCTCTATCACTTGCAATTTCGTTTGGAATTCCATATCGTAAAATAAAGTTTTCCGCAAATGCTTTAGCAACTTCTGTAGTAGTTTTAGTTTTTAAAGGATATGCTTCAACATATTTGCTGAGCTCACATTGTAATGTTAGAATATAACTGTAGCCTAAATCATCTCTATCTAACGGACCTACAATATCTAAGAAAATTTTCTCAAAAGTTGAATTTGCTGTGGATGTAATTGTTAATGGCTCCTTATGAATTTTAGTATATTTTTGTTTTTGACACTTACAGCATTTTTCTACATAACACCTAACGTCTTTTTCCAATGATGGCCAATAATAATATTTTCTAATTTTACTTATCATTCTCCTAACTCCTACATGACCACTACTAGGTAATAAATGAAAATCATTCATTATTACTTTTTTATCGTCGTCATCATAAATTTTTAATTAACTTTACATTCATTAAAGTTTTTAATGAATGTAAAGTTAATACTAACAAAATGGAACCTGATTTCCGAAATAAACATTTATTATTATTATAAATTCTTTGGACGTCCTTTACAACACATAGTCGAGGAAAATCACTCGATTTATTATTAGCAATATATTTGACTATACTTTCGATGAGCTCTTTATTTTTACGCGTTTTCATAATGATAATTTCTTTTATATTTAATTTTTTGCAAAATAATGCCATCTCTTTCAATAAATCGTCTCGCGAGTTTACTGACAAAGAAGATGAGCTTGCAAATAAATTATTTTTATTTTTACAATAAACAAAAGTCTTATTCTTTGAATAAAATAACGAATCGTTATCTGATAATCTTAGTAATCTGCGCAGATTTTTGTTTGGTAAAATAATTAATTCCACATCCGTGTCACATTTTTTAAGCACTTCAGCGACTTTAGGCTGATCAGACCTATTATCATCTGAAGTTTCAGCCGCAGCAGTACTACGACTAGTTGTCAAATTAGATAAATTTTGTTTTTGTTTTAATCGCGCTCTAGTCATGACATTTATCAATTTATTATTAATTTGTTTTAAGTCGTCCGAGGTCAAAATAACCCTAGACAGCGCGTCCGCAACTACATTTTCCTTTCCTCTGACATATTCTACTTTAAAATCATATTCTTCCAATAAAAGACGAAATTTTGTTAAACGACTAGATGGATTCGACATGTTAAAAAGATAAAGCAAAGGCCTATGGTCGGTTCTAATAACAAATTTCTTTCCATATAAATAAGGCCTAAAATATTTTATTGACCAAACTATTGCCAGAAGTTCCTTTTCTATCGTTGCATAATTTAACTCGGCTTTATTTAAACCTCTGCTAGCGTATGCGACAGGTTTTCCGTTGGAATTACTTAACACGCTGCCAATAGCAAAACCAGAACTATCTGTTTGTAAAATAAACTCATTTTCTTTAGAAAAATTTGGATAATCTAGGACAGGTGGACTAGAAAGTAATTTTTTAAGAGTTTCAAAGGCATTCTGACATTCTGTAGTCCATTCAAATTGAACCTTCTTTCTACAAAATTAATTTGTTTAGTGGCAAAACAATAGCTGCGAAGTTTCGAATGAATTTCCTTTAATAATTACTAAATGCAACAAAACGCTTGACGTCATCCGCGCATGTCGGTGTCGGATAACTTTCAATTACTCGGATTTTTTCAGGGTCAGGCAAAATACCTGACGATGTTATAACATGTCCTAAATAAAGTATTTGTCGCTTTAAAAATTCACATTTCGAGGGGTTTTATTTTAAATTAACTTTTCTTAATCTTTCAAAAACTGACATTAAATTTTTATTATGTTCTGCCAAATTACGACCAAAAATAATCAAATCGTCTAAATAAATAATACATTTTTCATAATTTAGACCCGACATAGCAACTGTCATTAATCTACTAAATGCAGAAGGACTAATTTTTAAACCCATTGGTAATCTACACATCTGAAATTGGCCTTTGTCAGTAGTGAATGCCGTATACTTCCTAGATTCGTTAGATAAATTACACTGATAATAACTACAACTTAAATCACAATGACTAAAATAAAAAGAACCAGACAAAGACTCTAAAATGTCTGTAATATTTGGGAGAGGAAACTTATCATCCTGCACTCTTTCGTTTAATTGTCTGTAGTCTATTACTACTCTCCATTGACGTGTACCGCTCCTATCTAACTTCTTAGGTACTAGCAATAAGGGGCTGGACCACTCACTGCTAGCTTCCTCTATAATCCCTTCTCTTAACATGTCATCGATCTGCCTATTAAGTTCCTCTTTCTGAATAAACGGAATTCTGTACTGTTTTCTATACACAGGTGCAGCATTATCTTTCAAATAAATTGATTGCTCATAAACATTGGTAACACTTAACTTATCTCCTGGTAAATGAAAAATGTCTGAATATTTGGCACAGATTTGCTCAATGGACAACTGTTCCTCCTTATTTAAGTATGAACCTACATTAAGTAATGAAAATAATTTCCGAATTCTTTCGACATTAACATTTGGCCTATCGAAGTTACAAAATTCGTAGTTTTCTAATTTGTCGACCTCAATTTCATTCAAACACAGAGATACCTCCTCGTCAGTGGCATTCAAAAGTCTCACAGGCATCTTACCATTTTTCGGCCTTGCTACTGTACTAGCCAAAAAAATACCCGGAGTAATCTCCTTAGGAAAAACTACACAATCGTAATTAATACGTGTGGGAATATATTTGATAACCTCACATCGCGGTGCGATGTTTACATTATAATTATAAAAATGTAAAGGTAATGTCACACTAGACTGTGCAACTTTAAGAGTTAAACTATTTGTGTTATAATCTACAATGCCACAGTACCGTTTTATAAAATCTTGACCTAAAATTCCTATCGACTTACATGGTAAATTCTTAAATACGTAAAACTTATGTTTAAAAAAAATATTTTTGGACTCAAGAGTCAAATAAACAAATCCTATAGCTTTCAAACTACCACCAATACCATGTATATTTAAATCGCATTCATACATCTCTAAATTAGATAATTTTAAAATTTCATAATTAACACAAGATAAAGAGGCCCCTGTATCTACTAAAAATTCTAACTGTATCTTATTTAAACTTAAATTTACCCAATTAACGCTATCGCAAGTAAGCACTTGATTAGGAACGAAAAAATTCAGAGTTCTGATCTGAAGAAAAATCATTACTACTATTTTCCAAAGTCGGTAAATCATGTTGTTGTTCATTGGCAGTAAAATGATTTAAATTTCTGTTATTAAAATGGTTTACGCGATTGCCACGATTCCCGCGAACACACCTGGCACCGTAATTTGACGCTCCACGGCGATATACCTGAGCGCCGCGGCCGCCTCGCCACGTTTTCCTTGGCGCAGCAATATTTTGTCGCGCACCATGTGGCTGTCTCTTACCTCGAAAATAATTTGAGGAATTTTTACCATGAAATCCACGATTACCAAAATTATTACTTCTAGTAGGCCAGCGATTATATGACATAACGGCCTGACGATCCGAAGTAAAGCCAGTTTCATCTTCGGCTAACCTAATGGCATCCTTTAACAAGGTTAAATTTCTTGCAGAAATAATGGTACTTAGCTTTTGACTTCTTAAACCCTCCGAAAAACATCGTATAGCGTTTCTTTCGTTGAGAGGACGCAATACCTCAAACGCTTTATCATCACCATTAGCCTGAGAAATAGTCAAATCTACAAATATCTTCTCTATCTCTTGACCAAACTCTGTAACTGTCTTTTCACCTTGCCTAGCCTTTTGTAATTTAGATTGTAAAGCAGTATCTGACTTGCGAGTAAGCAAATATTTTCGCATATCTTCTAATAACAATTCAATAGAACTATAAGAAGGTGCTAAACGCATTTTCGCTCCATTTGTTAACCGACTTTTTAAAACGAAATTTATTAAAGTGGCCTTATCACCATCACAAAGCATTGACTCATACAATTCAATCGCGGAAATTAAATCGCTAGTCACCTCTTCGTCACCAGTCATTTTAGGCAGTAAACTTACAGCCGTCTTTAAATTAAACTTTTCACCTGATACTGACATTGTTGCAGATTTATTTTGACTGCTAGATTCCATTTCAAATTTTAATATTTTATCATAACATTTGTTTATACACGAACACAAAAATAATAATTCTTTAGACACATCTTTAGGTAGAGTAATCAAAATATTTTTAAATGAGTCATACAAGCTCTTAGCTTCTAAAATCTTATTCTCGAAATTACTACCTACCCTTCTGGAAGGACCTAACTTAGAAATAGAATCCGTACAATGCTTTAATTGCTTATAAATGTCTGATAATTTTAATTCTATGTTCATAATCCTATTTATTAATTATTTATTAGGTTCCATAACATAACACAAAATTACACTAAACTAGCAGGTAAATTCATTACAAAATAGGTTGCACCTATATATCTATATAATAATATATATTATAATTACAACTCACTTGTTACGTAATTCTCACACTTTGTTTTCCGGATCCTCGCGCTCTCCGATTTCTCTGCGTCGTCTGTAGCTGATACGGGACAGGACTCGCTCCAAAGCATCACTCCTCATTTGTTTCTGCATCCAGTTTGTATGGCATCGTTTGTACAGGCAGAAGAATCCAATGAGTACCGCCAACAGCATACATGCGCATATAATGGACAGAAGAATGTTGTTCGTCTGAAGATGTTCCGCCGTCGCTTTTGCGTGGTTGCTCCCGGCTGCAGATTGTGCAATAACCACTTGTTCTCTGCTTTGCGTAGATCCCATAATCAGTTCTTCTGTTTATTTACTTGAAGCTTCAGTCCCAAAAGTTAAAGAAGTTTGAAGGTCGTTGCAGTAGATATGTTAGAGTGGCACGTGGACTGGCAGTAGATATGTTAGAGATAGAGTGGCACGTGGACTGGCAGGGTCGCCATGTGGTGTGATCAGGTAGGTGTTGGAATAATACGTCAGTTTAGTTCCATGGTCCGGTTTATTGTGTTAAAAGACATACGATATGATATAATAAAGTTACAAACTGTATTGCTGAAGAAGCACTATAAATAAGGCTGTTTGCATACATAAATGGTTACACACTACAATGGCACGATCATAGCTTCTTTTTGGAAATAATTATTTTTTTTTTTAAAGTAGTCTCGGTCCATCTCTCCCATACTATACGGGGGAGTCGGACCACCAAGTAAGGAGAGATGGCCCTAACAAAAATAATCATTAAAACTTCTTAAAAATTAAAACAAAAATAAAGATTAAAATTACAAATAATATAAACAATCAAATCAAAATTTTCAATTAGTCACAGTATCGCGGCATCGGTCGCACATATTGGGATATTCGGTGCAGCCTTCATGAGACCAGCGTTCACAAATAGTGCACTGCAGCCATTCATCTTTACTCAGGGTATACCTACTCATAATTTTCACCACAGCCTGCACATTCGTTGTCGTCCCATTCTGTGATTTTAGGACTTTCACGTAGAGTTATAATCTCTTGTTCACTAACTTCATTAGAACTGTCTTCAATTTCTAGTTTCTTCTGTTTTTTGTTTTCTTTGTTATCTTTCTTTGCAATTTGTCTTTCAGTTCCCTTCTTTTTCTGTGTTACTATTAAAGTCTTTTTAGTTTCAGTAGAATTTTCCTTTAGAATTTTCCACACTGTTTTTGCTAGTCTACGCTTGAATGTAGATTTTGGTATCCCAAATGTTTTTGCTGCTTCATTGACACCCATTCCATCAGAAACAGCTTGAAAAGCATCAGTCAATGCACTTTGTGTCCATTCCCCTCTACATACTCCACTTTTTCTTTTGTATCTTAAAGGCATATTACTTAAAAAAGAAGAGAAATATAAAAAAAATGAATGGATTAAAAAATAAGAAGGAACAAATAATCTAAAACCACTTAAAATTTGCAAAAAAATGTTTTACTACTGGTCCATCTCACCCATACATAACATGGTCCATCTCTCCTAAATTACGTTGGGAGACTGACTACTTTCTCATAATAAAAGCAAAAATAATAAACAAAAAATTTGAGTTTATTTTATCATTTCATTTTCATACTAACACAAAAACATCGATTCTTTTTTCACTAACACAATATCTTATACGTACCTTCGTTTTTAAAACAACAACCCAAAAAAAAACACGCTTTCGAAACCTTATAATCCGTATTTTATTAATTTTACAAGGCAACAACGAACAGTTTCGGTATAATCATAGAGCAAACAGGTTGACAAGTAAGTGTAAGTGTTGCCAGCTTACATAAATTTTATAGTTTAGTAGAAATTACGATGGTCCATCACACCCGCTGGCCCATCTCTCCTGGTTTTACCCTATACTTTCTGACATCATTGGCAATCGATGAAGGAAAACATCGTGAAGAAACCTTGATTCCAAAAATTTTAATCCGCAAAATGGTGATCAATGCTCGATCCTTCTCTATATGAGAAGAGGCCAGTGCCCAGCAGTGGGACATTTATAGGCTGTTATTATATTATACCTTCATAACTTAATATTTTGTTAATTGCATATACATGAAAGTGCGCTTGTAAGAATGTAAAATTATTTGCTTTAAATATAATATACCTAATTGGTCTAAGAAGGCTTTACTGAGAAAGATGGGAATTCTTTAATATCAATTTGAATAATTAAAATTATATGACTAACGAGGACATACTCGTAGATAGAATTACATTTTTAGGCTAAGTATTAATGAATTTGAGATAATTATCTACGTATTAATTAACGCCAGGTAGCAACCTTTCAAATGGAAAATAATACTCATATTTTGTTTTCTATGTCACAGCTTTTCAGTTGAAAAATTCGCTTTGATACACTTCATTTTCAGGCCAACATTAAAATGTAAATAGTTGGATTTCCACAAAAGTACGTACCGAGTAGGTACTGTGAATCTCTCAAAAGACGGTCCTTCTCTTGTTTAAATTTAAAAGAGTGGTTCCTGCTCTCTGGCGAATCTACATTGCAAACAGCAACTCGTAACTTGCTTCAATAAAAAATATCTTCAATCTCAATTCTTCGTTATCTTTTTAGATTTGTGTTTGCCCTTTGCCGATCCCAGGAATAAATTAATATTTACTTTTGAAAACGTTGATTCATTTATTGAAGATATAACGTGATAAGGTAAACGGTGAATGATTTAAATACTTTCGTTCATATCATATCATATCTCGGAACAACTCACTATCCAACAGACAACTGATAAACATTCTTAAAATATTTTTAAGTACACACGTTTTGTCGATAACTTGGATTACACCCACACGCAGAACAAATAATCGTGCTCATCACACAAAAAGATTGGTTATGGGTGAGAATCGAACCCACAACCTCCGGTTTAGCAGTCTGAGTCATTAAAAACTAGAATAACGGGCATATCGTATTTAAAAAAATATATAAAATTGACATTCTTTACTTATGTATCAACAGTTAGTTGCCAATCAATCAGACGGTTTACTTCCGCATTTTTTTTAAATCTTGAAATGTACACATAATCGATTCCCAGGTTAGAACTGTTTAGTTTCAGGTTGCAACTGTTTCTACCATATTAGATTTTTTTTCTACTTATTTTCAGTTCAACCCAAGATCCATGAAACAGTAGTTTAAACTTAAATAGTAGAATTTATTATTATTGGACACAATTAAGACGAAGGAATTACTAACTCAGGGCTTATTAAATACAATCTTAGATCGGCAATAGATGGGATTAGCGACAACTGTGGCAGCTCTATTGTTAGGCGCGAGTTATCGCGGTGTAAACAATGTCGTAGCGCGTGTTATCGCGCCCAATATCGCGCAGGCCTCGCTACCTTCTGAAAAAATCTTAAGCAAACAATAGAACAGTAAATAGTTGAGACTTTCAGCCTTAATTAAGACAAGAGGCAACTCGGCGGGGCCGGAGCTTAATTTTCAACTTTTCTTTATTTCCCTTCATTAAAAGTTGAAGCGTTTTCAATTAAATTGAAAAAAATCGTCTTCCTTCTCAAACGAGGCTGGACGCAACTTACTCCGAGATTAAATCTGTTTCTGTTATTTTTTGATACTTCCTTAAACAGTTGTTTGAGTAATATTTACTTGTTTAAGTCAACGTTGGAATATTTAACGAGGAAGTTTATTTGAGAGGGGCAGCTGCTAGTGACAGATGAGAAACAAAATATAAGAAAACGGGAACATTTCCAAAAGCGCTGATGTTAACTTGGACGGAAATGCACACTTTAGATGATGTACTCCGCGCGCCCGTCCATTAGCCTCCCTCCGACGTCACGAGATGCTCTAACACGAAGTGGATACAGAATTACTTTTTCGGAGATACAAAATAATGTAGAAAACTTTTGTATAAAAGAAAGTATTTTCTACCTAAATCAACACGTAATTTTTTGAAGTACGTAAATACTTAAAGACATCATCGTGGGACAAATATTGAAATGTAGACAGAATTTGTAAATATTAAGTGAAACAACATTAGCTTAGCGATGACATAATCGTTTTACGCGAACATAGTAAAGCTTTCAAAGTAAGTCGGAGCTCGATGTGCCAGCGGGAGCCAGCTTAAACTTTTATTGTTCGTCGTAACTCCGGCGATGGTTTGATGTGCGATGAGTTATGGCGGCCTGGTTAATACACAGCTTGTATTTGAACGAGTATTCACGAATATAAGATCACCACATAAGTACATTTTTATATCGCTTCTCCTAAATCGGTGTAATCAGGGCATCACTTGGTTTTATCAGAACTCAATGATTCATATTTTCTCGACTTTAACGTAAAATTGTGCTCTCATATGAAGTACCCACTGGTTTTGATAAAATGGCGTTTTATAAAAAATATTATTGTTATCACAAACATAAAGTGTAACGACCACCGTTTCTGTTCTGGATATGATTAGTCTAGTTTTCTTCTTTGACTGGCGAGTAGTAACAATTTTTCACATCATTTAGTTTAATATGAACTAGCGGCATCACCGTGTTTCATAAAATCTTCCTCTTGGATCTCTATCTATAGTAGTTTAAAAGATCTCAGCAAACAGGCAGCGAGAGTGACGTTTTTTTTACTATGTAAAGAATATGAACTACAATACGTGTCCTACCTTACGAGTGAACTTTGAACAATCGGGATACATATTACATGTTTGCTTTTAGTACCTAATACATTAGGGCTTACGCTGTGTATGCTCATTGTACTTCCTCATTTGAATCACTCGCCATGACCTTCATTTCTTCAATAATTTATAAGCCCCGGCACTGAATTAATAATCTATAATGAGGTGTTTGATACGTGTAACATGACGGAGGCCTGGCGGGGAGCGGACGGGGGGGGCGGGGGTGCTGGTAATCCACGGCCGACACATCAAAGTGTAATCTGTCGGTGTCGGGCCCCGGCTGTCGCTAACGTGATTACTGAGCCTACATTGACACACATCTTATTAGCAGGGATCAAACACCGCGCCAATTGGGTTACGTATGTTTAAAAGCGTTCGACCAGTGTTTGGGCGTTGACTCACGAACTATGATCACTCGAACAAATGTGAAGCCAGATTAGAAGTACAGAAAGTAGGTAAATACACTAAACTAACAATCAGATCAAGATTATATTACATCAAGCGATTCAAACATTTAATTTTTGAAAATGGCTTGAGAGATACGGAATTTTAAACTTAACATCTAACATAGTGCTTCTTCAAAGACATTAATATTTTATTTGAGTAGCTCCTAAGTCCATCAAAGCGTCTTCCACAAGCTAAAGCGGCGAAAATTGGAGCATTCTTTGAAAAATGAAAAGAGTTGTCAACAATAGGCATCCGCTTAAACTCCGCGTAGTGAAAACCTACAAAACTGAATTAGAAACATCAAAGGCATCTGCGTCGCCAAAACTTTGTTTAGCTTTGATAAATTCAGATTTTAAAGTGAGTTTGTGTGAATGCAAATATAAAAGTTGTTCTTGTGTACCGAGTTACCGCTGTATTTTGAATATATGTTATAGTTGTCTGAACGAAAAAACATACAACACAAATCAAAGCCTTAATACAAATTACATTCGCCTAACAAAAATATTTTTATGTTCTGATTTCCAGATAAATAATTTATTTTGTGACTATAAAATAAGCACTGGCCCCCGGTGTCTGTTCTTTATCTATCGCCATACTACCATAAAATAAGAATGTGACATCGGTTGATGAGACACAGCTTTATAGTGTCGATATAACATTAGTAGGTTTATTAAGTAATATCGACACTAAACTTATTGCATCACTAATAGTGAAGTCTGAAACCGGTAACTTCTGGAAACTATTTACAGTACCAGTGACGTCACAGAGACGTAGCCTGCTCGCCTACCAAGTATGTTGCATTTAACCTGCAATATCAGCTAACTACCAGAGTAAAATAGTTCCCGCGGCAAGTTATCACATTTACAGGGTTGACAATTACGTAATTGTTTCGATAGAATAATATATTGGTGCAATCTTTTTCGAGAAAAAAATCAATATGACGAACAAGAAGACAGGAAGAGAAATTGTCAAGATACGTGATCAAACACAATTCGTATGGGTGTAAGACTTCTCTGGTAAAAATATTAACACTCAACGTGGACACTGGAACCCGGGAGTGGATAATAAGTAGTATCCACTTCCGAGCGGCGCATGATGCTCTACCTCAATATTGTAAAGTAGGTACCTTCTACTGTTTATTACGCTTGTGTCCTTACAAAAGTAGCCACTGGACTATAGATGTGTAATCAGATAGCCTCCACAGTCTTCAGATTATCCGGCACAAACAAACTCGTAAACTGTTTCACCAACAATACTGAAAATTAACCGTCCCCTATGTGAGTACCATTTATTGTGTTTTGTTTACTACACCATGTTTTATTGGCAATCGGAAGGTAAACAAACAGGTTTCGTTTATTTCCAATATGTTAACTTGCTTTGTTTTAGACTTGTTTTATTTTCAAACAAAGTTGAACAAAATCCTCGTTCACAAACACATCCCAACTGAATACTAAAGTTGGTGAGCTCAGAAAACTGATTCCCAAATACAGCGTAAAACAAGTAGAACGAGGTATTGAGGAGTCCCGCAGGGCGCGCGCCCCGCGCAGCCAGTGCGGGGCTCAGGGCGCGGCGGCCGCGGACGGCGCCCTCCGCCTTTTATTGCGCGCATAAAGCAAGTTTATTGCCGCGTTATCAGGGCCGCATCTCCCGAGCCTCAAGAAGGCCGGTTTCCGCCGCTGCGTGCGTCTGAACGACTCTGTCATATTTGCCGCGTGATGCGAATAATTTATCGCTTAAGGTGTCGTTTCACTGCAGCCGACAGCCAATTGCGATAAAATGTAGCAGAATGATATTTGAATTTTGTTCTTGTCTCCCCTTCGTTGTGTTGCAAATATTGTATCGCCTTTATGGGAGGGTTTCGAGGGAGAAAGCAATATTGAAGAGGTTTTATTAAGGTAGTGAGCATAGAACTTTTGAGAAAGTATTCTTGTCAAGTTACCACATAAGAAAACTCGAACTTGAGTGGGTGCTTTAAAAAATGACTGGAGGTCAAAGACCCGGGAATGTTGATCTAATTTAAAATGAACATTAAGGCGTTACTGAAATCGGCCGAGTTAAACACCAGCGACTTTTCTGAGAAGATTTTCACTTAATTAAATAGGACTATTAGTTAAAGGTTGTACCTACTCGGGAATTAATTGCTTCTTTCTCATAATTTAAACGTTTTGACGGCTTCCTGTTATCTAATGGGCCTTTAAATAAAATAATTATTTTATTCATCTTGAGAAAAGTTTTAGTACAAATTAATGTTCAGAAAAATGTTGATAATAGAGGCTGACTTTGAACGTGATTTTTTACGGCATTACGTCATTTAACGAAGAAACATATAAAATGTAGGTTACTTACATATTCAGATAAAATTGTAATAATAATAATAAACCCTCGGGGCGAGTCGTTACCTCAACATGAGAATAACGATACCTGATATTAACTTGCTTTTTGCAACCTTAAGATATAAATAAAAAATGTATCTAAAGGTAGGAGCATACATCCGCAGGGCAGCTAGAGGCGAGCTGTTTGTGAGTAGCGGTCACCACCTGCCAATTTATTTACATTTTCGTGTGTAGAAAAGTTTTGAGATTTTATTATGGCAACCATTCCACAGAAACATCAATAGAACAATTTAGTTTATAATACCTTATTTCACAGTAGTTCTGTAGTTCCTTGGGCCGGTCATAGCCGTTCTTCCATAGAGCAGGGGTGAATGGCCCCTGGTAGGTGCTCAATCCCATATTAGAGTAAATTTCTCAACAAGGCCACTGCTTTGGACCTGTGTCTCCACATAAGCCTTTCAAGGGACCGGGTCTCTTCTCCTGAAGTTACCCCGAGATTAAAAGAGAGATTCCAATAATAATACATTCTCTGTTTGCTGAAAATATCGTACAATAAGGTTTTACATAGTATTATTTGGTCACAACATTTTTCACCTAAAAGTGTGCAAATTTACGTAACATAAGTAACATTCTATTTAGTATGTCTAGTATAGGTGTTATAATAGTAAAATGTCGTGTTATTAAAAACTTCTCATAATGTATAGACCATTTTTCCTTTTTGTTTAGTTTCGGTTCACTAACTGGATTTTTTTTTTGAGTCAGGCAGGTTTTATTAAAATGTTTGCTTCAAACTATAAAATAGTTTTTACAAGTATTTTATCATTTCTAAATTGTTGAACTCCAAAGAAAGGTGACATTTTGTAAAAAGTTTTCACCTGGCATCTGTATTATAATTTGTCAAATAAAAGCTGTAGCTCCTGTCTGGAGCTAGCTTTGTCATTAAGTGTTCTTCACTTTTTCCAACTCGACCTCTTTGCAAGTTCCAGGAGCAGCCAGTTTTCTCCAAGTAATATTGTTAACCGGCGCTCCGGAGTTACTTCAGTTTTTTCTTCCACTGTTCTCATTACCATCAGTTGTCTAGTCATTTTGTTACTAGTTTTGTATTTAATTTTGACTTGTTATTTTTTATGTTAAACTAGCTGACCCGGCGAACTTTTTTGCGCCTCCGCCTTAGAGGTCTTGGTCGCGGCATGGTATTGTTATTAATGATAATATCGGCACAGCAAAATAATATTAAAAACTTTAAACAATCGCATCAATTTTTTTTTGAATATGTTCAGCTGTCAGTTGCCTTTTGTTATACCACGTTTTATGTCACGTCATACGGGAACGACGGGAACGGGATAAAAAATCTAGTCCTATATCCTTCTCCTGGTTCTTAGCTACCTCCCTACCAATTTTCAGCCAAATCTGTTCAGCCATTCTTGAGTTATAAATAGTGTAACTAACACGACTTTCTTTTATATATATAGTTTTTACAAAATTATCTTACACTATGATACAAAAGTGTTTTCTTTGTTTACGTACCTAATGTTAGAATTTATGTTGTTATTAAATTTAGCTTTTGGTTCAGAATTATGTTTAGTTGTGACGGCTGAACAATTCCTCATGCGGACACAGATTAAGTGATTTTGTTCCACCTTCCGCACTCTTATATCTTACGTTGATACTCAATCCATTATGTTCGTCTCGGTCCTTAATTGAGCAGTTATCTCCACAGCCTTTATCGAGGTCTATTTATTTCAGCACTTGGCGTCGAATAAATCTTTAGTGCAATTTCCTTACGGCCACTATATCCCCCCTCCCCCTCTGAGGGGTAATACAAAGTTTTCACATAAAATCTCTCGTAAATCTCTAAATCGTTCATTTTAGGTACTTTCTAACGGCTTATAAATCGAATTGAAATATATTGCAGACTAGCTCGTCTCGGCTAAGCGATGTTATTGCAGAACTTCTAGCCACGATCAGAGCACATCGAATATCACAAATTCTACTTATGCAAACATCACATAATACATTTAAACACATAATATAATTTACTTAACTTATTACCAGAAGTAGTTTCGGCTTGTAGAAGTGAATGATCCTAAACTATTCAGTGTGTCAACATAGAATGAATATCGAATTACTCCAGCACGGACTACGTTTTAAACCAGTTGCATAGTTTGCAGGTAAATATTCGAGGCGGGTTCGGCATGAATCAATCACTGCGATGAATGAGGAATGCCGCACGCGCCGCGTGTGTCCGCCGCACCCCCGCGTGCCGCACCCCCGCGGCCCTCACGTCGGACTGCGTTTTTTATCCACCACTATTTGAGTTTTTGGATCTTTTCAAATTTTCTCCCGCACCTATTGATTATTGTAATCTTTGTTTTGCTTACATTAACAATACCAGCTTCTCTGTGTTCAATGTTCATCGTAGAGTAAGAGATGAGATGCCAAAGTAGGAATTTAATTTACGACTGAGTCCTTTTCTTGCCAACCCCTTTGTAACACAATTATGACGTCATCGGAATTCCAAGCTTTTGACAAGATAATACAAATTTTGTTCTTTAATCTATAATAAATTGTAGATATCTAAAGTCAACGACATTTTAATACACAGCAGGATTGGTAATATATATTATTAGTGATAATTATAGTATACATTCATATTTTTCACCGACCTCAAAAATAATAATTATATTATTATATACTTGTACAAATATTTTTATTAATTTTGTTATATTTTGTATTTTATTATGATATTCGAATACGGTGATTTCACCCTGCCTGCCGCCTGTATCTTAAGCGCAGTGAAGTTCAGAAATGAGTTTGTAACTCAATGTCCAGTCCAGAAATTAGTGTGATCGGCACCGAAAAACGTTCCATGCAGTCGTCGATCCACTTTTTTTTCCACGATTCATTTTGAAACCCGGGACCACCAGCAGAAAATTTAAAGAACTACAGATACTTTGTTACACCCACAAACAGTTAATATTACAACACGCTTAAAAATAATAATAATGTTACAAAAGCCCATTTATGTGATAGCTACTTTAGCGTTCCTTTGATTCAATTTATCTATTCGATAATTCTCCATTGGCGGGAATAAATCTCGTTTCCAATAAAACAGCAGAAAGTTCTGAACCGCACTGAGACGAGCGCGAGAACGAAATCCGCGGTAAGCCGACGACACTCGCACATACGGCACTGATACACGATACAACATACAGGCGCCGCTGTATATGTGCCACATTATGTTACTAATTAAATAGTAGATGTTCTAAATACAGAATTAAGTCAAAACCCAAATTCTAAATAGAATCTATTTCAAATAGAAATAGAATCTATTTCAAATAGAAATTTTGTAATAATAGAATGATTCTATTTAGAATTTGGGTTTAAATTAACATTACGGAAATCATAGTCTCTTGGGTTTAAATTAATAAACCAAATTGGATGCTAAGTAAATAATGTTGAGTATAACTTACAAATAACTAACTCAAGATACGTTGGTCACGGAAATTCCTCTCAAGAAACTTTATTAAAAAATACTTTTTTTTGTTACCCGAAATAAAATTGAGAATGTCAATTAACTATCCAAGTCATTAAATAAATTTGTTTCATAACATATTTTTATTGCTCTTCCATTGAATTAAAAATAAATTAATGAAGTGAGGCTAGTGACAAAAGCGGGCGAGTGGCGCCGCGCGGCGGAGCGAGTACGTAATGAATACGACTCGCTTTTTCATTTGAAATACGTTTTAATATCGCGGAGCCGAGCCGCGTCCAATTAATCGTTTTACGTCGCTGTAAATACAGCTTAACAACATGAGCTAACTCAATTTATTGCTACCTTTCTATACACGAAAATATATGTTTAATTACAGAAATACCTGCGTTATTGTGAAATATCGCTGATTACATATTGTTATGAAAACCTTTAAGCCAATAAAAACGGCACGGTAAAGTAGTTCATAAAATATTCAAAGCTTGAACAAAGTGAGGAACAATAAAATGAAAAACCATGAAAAATATCCGACTGCTGTGTTAGATACAGCGTCAAAACCCAAAGCACTTAGGTATACGGCTGTTAGTAGGTAATAAACATACATGAATCATCAGCATCACTGATCACTCATTTAGCCACTTGAAAGTATTGGATTAATTTTGAGAAAAAAAAAGATTATTATAGCGATAAAGGCAAGGCTGCAACAGAGTAAAGCTTTGTACTCAAGCATGTGTAATTATGTGATAATGTTATGCCGGTACACACGCGCGGCATTACGCTACGTCCAAGTTTATCATACGCAAACAGCCGGCGGCCGCCCGCGCGCCGCGCCAGCTCGCGCTCGGCGAGCCAAGCCTTACATATCTCCTTTATAGCTTAATTATTTGGAAACTTACGTTGAGTGATTAAACTGAATTTCTTCATAAGGAAACAGCAATTTCTACACAAGAGTATGTATTACGACGTAAAACAGACGAAAATACATAACACTTGTATTAAACACAAAGTAAGATCTTTGATATTTACGAATCTTGATTTTTGGCAACATTCATACCTATTAAAATTTCAACTTTAGTAGGCTAGTTACGAGTATATGCGAAGCAGTCATGTCGTACACGAGCCCTGCGACTCGATAACTTGCTCGTCCCCCGCGCACCACTGATTTTGATCTACACTTCAAAATCTTTAGTCCAAGCAACAACAAGACCGACACACTGGAATTGGCATCGTCAACTTATGCCACTTATGTGTCGAAGAATACCCGAAAAATATTACCTGTCTTACTAAATTCGTTCATATATTATATAAAAGGTATATTGAAAAATTGTTATTTGTCCAAGTCGTAGCCAAATGTAAACCCCCATTTAGCCCGGACACTATTCGTGGTGGATACCATGTAAAAATTCCCGAAATCGTTATGCTAATGTGCAGACCTTTTTGCCGAAACCTTTATAGTAGGTACAGCTTACAACGATAGAGATTGTGAATGAAAAAAAAATGGAGTTATAAATAGATATTTTATATAATTATATTATATAGAAGGCACATCAACAACATAAACACGAACACAACAAGTAACATTTAAGAAGTATTAAGTCTAGTTTTATTATTTTGTAAACCCTTTTCTATTTTTTTTTGCGTGCCCTACAACCACAATGATCATAATTTTAAGTTACCACTTAAGAACAACATTGTGGAATGAAAATAAACATTGAATTCAATCAAAATATTTTAATTTCGAGTAGATCCTTTCAGGTACTTTCAAAACGTTAAATTAATCTAGTTGCTCGGTTTCAAAATGTCATTCCTATGGAGAAGAATCCGGCAAGAAACTATAGGTTACTACAACTACAATTGAAATGAATTGAATTAAATATCCACTTTGTAACAGCACGTGTGATGGTTGAATAGTCAAGTAATGAACGAACTCATTCTGCTCATTACACGAGAGTGTACAATATTGTAGTGAAGTGCGTGACATCTCCGGCGCCGCCTCAGTGAATGCGGGCCGCAGTTTATAGCCGACATAAAGCAGCTTTACGGCCGCTTATCGCGCTTGCCATCGAACCCCGCCTTCTACAGAGCAGAGAGCAGGTATAGCTGTCTGCAATGAACTCTCAACAGATCCAGAAACTGTCTTTGATTTGGCCATTTACCTTAATGCCTCTATCAACAAAGTTCGAGCCCGCGTCAAACGATCAAAGTCAAGTAGAGCTTTTTGAAGTCTCTGAAAAAATATTTTTAAAGATTTAAGACAAAATAATTCTTCGAAGTTTCATCTCATTGGTTTTTGTTTTTATTTCACTTTGAATGTATTGTATTTAGCTTTCCTCTTAAGTTCAGAGATTAAGGCTAGTTCTCCCAAGCTCACTAATTGAAGCTGGATTTTCTGAAATACCCAGACTCAGCCTTAATGAGTGTTTAAACGGGTCGTTGATTTCGTCTCAATTACTTTGCATCTACAAGAAGAATATAATTTATTTCTTCTTAATTAAAAGCATGTCCTTGTGTGACCGTTGTGTCGTGAATCAAGTCACAACTCATCTCGTATGACAGCTCGGGGAGCTTGATCCGCGTGCCTTAATGCCACACAACAAGACATTACCCGATATGAACAATCCCGTGCGACAATAATTAATAACAATTAACATGGTCTTGGCATTAATTTCGCGCACTGATTCTCCGACATTAATCCCGCCGTTAATTAGAAACAGGGTGAGCAGAGACCATTGTCAGTGTATTGTGTAATTGGCGAGTGGATTACTCCTACTTTCCTCAACTGAGTCCGTTATATTAAATGAGACGTATCCTTTATTACCGTTTACGTAAGACGTAGAAAATTCTCATCTAACGCTGAGTTAGCAGAAACACAACTACTACTATCCTGGGCACACGCCAAGTATTCGCAAGATTGTGTGTCAAGCGAATAACAAAGTGAAGAGTAAACAACAGGAGTTACGTTTTAGAAATGTGTTTTTGAAAACTCATAACTTTTCCTTAACTCAAGAAAATATATTTTTTCATGTAGAGCTTAATTTATTTGGAAACATTATTGAGTAATAGAGGCCAAAAGTTAAATACCTAGGTAGTTAGCGAATACCGTCATTTATTGTTGAACAAAAAATAATTTATAAAAAAACGGTTATTTTAAGTGATTTGAAATGCAAAGGATTTTTTTGTAATTTGATTTTTGCTACCGTTGCAACTTAAATCAATGTGTGGCAAAGGCAGTTCGAAAAAATACATTCTTTATTTAATACAACGAAAATCCCAGCTATGAGTCGGTTACGATTGGAGCCGACTGTTTGGAGTCTGTAATGGACGTAAGGGACGAATAACCGGCGCTTATCTGTCGCGGTCGGCACGCATCGCCGAGCCGGCGGACACTAGCCCGCCGCCCGGCGCTGTCCGCTTTAACTTATCACATCAAACATTAACGCGGCTTGTCGCTCCTGTCTTAATAACTCGCTGAGCGGCGACAGCAGAGCGATCTCCTAAATAATACATGTGACCCACCTCGCGCGGTGCCGGCTCTGCGAGGTAGCCTCGTTCTATTATTCACTCGACACTAACATACCGAAACTTTTCACCATAACACTTTCACGTCACAGGTGTGGAGTACGCGGCCGTGCGAGAGCGTCGAGAGCGGAAGGACGCGGCGACGCGGCGACGTGCGGACAGTGCGGCGGGCGCCGCGCGACTGCCGCGAGCCGCCGCCCGCGCGGCCCGCACTGCCCGTGCCGCGGCCGGAGCTCGCGCGTGCGATTTTTCTCCGGCTCCAGAACACGGTTGCGAGTTAACGTATTTAGTATTCGTCAAGGATTAATTCGCGATGTACAACGGAATACATTTGCATATGAAATTTCCTAGCTTTCTCTCAACTCTTTATACAGCTCCGGGTAATCAGTGCGCGTGATTGATCCAAACCATACGGAAATTCATACGTCCCTATGTCAGGTTGGTTTACACGTACCTAATATTTTCATATTCACTAGACATATCATACTATGATTTTATTATACGTTCACAAGTTATTTTACATAGATTACTGTGACAGATCAAAACTTACCTAGTCTATAAAAAAATAACACAGCTAAGAGTTGATGAGTACTTTAACAATTTATTTTGTAAAAAATATACCGGCGAAGGCGGCTAGGACCGCAGTAATGGGCGCAGGAAACTCGTTAGCCGGAGAAAGTTTCACCTTTAAAGTGTTTTATTATTGTTTAGTAACTGATGTGTCTCCGCAGCGCAGCCGGCGCGCGGCGCGGCCACGCCTCGTGAGCGTGTCGCTCGTGTCGGTGGTATGGTACTGAATTACGCGGCTTGAATATCTCTTTAAAGGCAATACCATTGAGTCGGAATTATTCTTTGTAAAAAGAACCTCTTTGAATGGTATTGGATAAGTTTGTGAGCTCCGCCTTTACATTTCCTCAGCTATTGCGTTACCAGCCTTTGTCCAAGCTGAGGACTAGGTATGTAACTCCAGCGTCCGACCTAGGTGTTCTAGAATAATATTCTATTATGTAAATTTTCCATTTCGCAAAAGGAAGGCTTTTACTGCTGACGTCTGGCAGGGCTGGCGCACGCCACTGGATGTTCGCAATAAATTATAAAACAACACCCTGGTGGCACGGCAGCGGCGGCGCGCGGGACAGCCCTAATGGTGTCCCACACACACGCGCCCAGCCAGCTGACGGTTTAATTGTGAACCTCTGTGTACATGTGATGCGGAGCCTTTTGTCCGACTGTGTGTTTGCTTATAATTTGAGAGGCACGGAGTTCTGCTGAGCTATTTCTTTAACCCAACATTATCTGCATTACTCAGTGCCAGGTATTCGCACAGCAGCAAAATTAAACATTTTCATAAAATCTATTAATTTATTTAAAAAATCGTTAAAAAAATGTACACAAGTTATACTAATAAGCTTGTAAATAGGGTTTGTGTACATAAGATAAACCTGTGTCGTCACTGGATCGTATTTGTTGTGTGGCGGGGTGTCGCGGCCACTTCCAGTGAGGGCCGCGCTCATAAAGTGGCGCACACAATGGATGTGTTTAGATCCCGGCGGCGGCCGGCGCCAAACACGCCTAAATCAACAGTGTCCGTCGAGATAGTGGGCATCGCTGACCATTGCCCACGCCCACTGCGAGCCTCACCTGTGTATTTACGATAATTAGTGCTTATTCAGTGTTGACACAAGAAGATGTACGAACACCGGGAGTTAATGTTACTGGTTTAAGACCACGTCCGAGGGGTCGGGATAAAGGTCACATTCAGTAGCACTTAACTCAGATATTATAAAGTCTGTATACTAACAAATATTGATCAAATGTCGAAACGACGAGCGACCCTAATCATTATTAATAGTACATAGGCTTCATAATATATTTTTATTCATACTTCAATAATTACATATAATTTATACGTAAAAATAAGTGCAAGTGTGTGGTATATTTTTGGTGAGATAGTGACAATAAAGCGCTTGCTACGGGGCTGCGTCTTTTGCCGCTTATATATAGGTAGCTTACTTATCGCCGGACCGGCCGGATCGGCTAGTCTAATTTATCCAACAGGACAACTTATGATCGAGGATTTATAAAGTATGTACTTTACAGAATCGGTAGTATTACTCGTAACAGACTAATTACACAACTAATAGGGAATACTGGCACTAACATCAGGTAATGGAAAATATTTGAATAATAGCTCAAAATTGCAACATACAGCAAGTAAAATAAACATAGCTTGTCACTGCTATACGATAAATAATTAATAAGAAATAGCCGTTGCCCGCGGATCCCCTGCTATGCCATTTTATTTTTTGTAACAAGCATGTTACTCAGGGATATTATTACATTCTAAAATTGAAAAATCTTTGAAATCGGTTCACTTGTTGCCGTGTTTGTTGGTAACAAACATACAAAAAGGTGATTTTTTCCTCTTAGTAATATCTGTCAGTCTAGATTTATAAATTTGTATTTCCAGACGTATTCATACTTTGTATTCATTACGTGAATATTTTCGCAACTTAATTGCGAGTATCAAAGCTTGAATGGATTCCCAAATCTACTCCTTAGATGGAGTGAAATAATATACTTGAGTGGGTTCACTTTGAAGCAAAAACCGAGGCTCGTAATCGAGTGCCAGCGTCTAAGTTACCCGAATATGATTAATATTAGTTGTCAGGCGGCGGTGGCTATCGCACCCGTAAATTAATATCAGAGCGACACGTAGCGGTTACTGCTACTACCTCGTCTACGCCACACGTAGCGGGCACTGCTACGGCCGAGTCTACGCCACTTGTAGCGGACACTGCTACGGCCGGGATTATGTGGAAACGCATCGACGAATAATTAGTAGCATTTACATAATGGTTTCGACAAAGGTTAAAAATTGTAGAATTAAAGTTTTTTTAATTTTAAATAGATTTTAAGTACTCATTTTTTTACTTCTAAATTTATTTTGCTCTCAGTAATTGCCGTCTCTTGTCCATGGAGGATAACCAAACAAAGTTGTCATAGGACCGGAAAAAAAGCTTCTCATATATTGCCGTATACGTTCAAATCAATTTAATATATCGTTGCATATTTTCAGAATATGGAATTCGAGGTATTTTCAATTTCGTTTCGTGTGTAGGGTGTAACTTAATATATTCAGCGTACCTCATCCAATATTTTACAACGACAAAAGATAAAATATTTTTTGGATTTTAAGAGAAATATAAAATACATCATTTTTGGATTTTTTTTAATATTTTTCCTTTAGAATATTGCCAAGTTAGTCACCGCGATTTTCACCACTTGATTCGAATCTCCTCAAATAAAGTAACATGGATATTCTAGTGTATAGCCGCAGATTCTAGACATTAAGTTCCCATTCACCCATAACCCACTCAAATAATAGATTAAGTATCAGTAATCCCCGCAGATCAGATCGCTACAGTAACAATTCGGCGGGCACCGCAGCGCCCTCTGTAATTATGAACCAGCGCGAGTGACCGCGGCGAGTGGACGGTCACTGTTCATAACTTCCAATACATATCGATTCTACCTAAATACAGAAAGATGCAACTGTATTTATGTGGACCTTGATACACTAAATCACCAGTGTAAATAAATTTCGTGTTCAATATCAATTTAAACCATAATTCAAATTAGTAAGTATGTAAATGTATGTATATAAATAGAGTATATTCATGTTTTACTTGGTTGGAGCACATCCCGTTTGAAATGGCCCGTGTACAATCCATTTTCGTAAATTTTTCACTGGTAAAAATGGTTTACTAACGTAGTTTTCGAGATGAATGGATTTGACTACTATCTCTCCACCATAATGGATAAAAGGACTGGTCCTTTGATCCAGATGATTAGATTCATTGGGCCTTTAGCGGACTCAGAAAATAGGCAGGAAAAAATGATAAAAAAGATTACATTGTCATTATAATAATATCGCCTTACTAGTTCTACCCTTACACACTCGAGTGGAACCACGACACGTGTGACGTCACACAGTTCTGTTCGTCGATACGTATTTAGTTAAGAATAATTCAATCACGTCAGTCTGAAATGAGAAGCGTGTGTAAATCTGAACGTGACGTCGTTTATTCAAACATTTTGTACTAAATCTCATCAATCTTAGTCAAAGGAAACTGTTCGTTCTACGTAATAAATAATTTATTTGATATTTTTACATTATTTTCGAATGTACGATGAAAAATTAGATTTTGCTTTCAAGTTAAAATATTAAAACGTATTTTAGTTCACGTTTATTCAATACAAATACGTTTTGGACGTATTATATTATGATTAGTATATAGAGTTTAGTCGGAATTGTACGGTATTGAATTTGTTAATGTAATCTGTATGTATTTCAATCACTTTCAATGCGCGATTTTCTAATGTAAAGACTTTGTTGGCTAATTAATATAAGTATTTAATTGTATTATGTGAACATTTCAAGAATTATGTTATTTTGGGAATATACTGGATATGATGAAGCAGAAGTTTCTTCAGCGATATGAGTAAATGAAACTAAGTGGAAATAAGAGTGTCCGTTCAAGAACTAAATTATATTTAACAGAATTTTGTAGTAAACGCTAATTTAATTCAGTCAGTGTGCTCCTTGTGAAGTTGGAAATGCATAATTTGGCATGTGCCAGCTGAGCTGTCTTCATAAAACAATCGCATGCAGGAGCGAGTGGAGCTCTCTATAAAAATGTGACGCTCGTGCCGACAGGGGTGTCACAGCTGTGGTGGGCTACTCCATAAGAAGGCTAGTTGCACCTCTTTGATTAGTCTAGACATTCTATCTTTTATAAATCTGCCTATTGGCAGTTTCTTTCACGTAGATTTAAATATTTATTGCCTAAGTTTCGGCTAGGCAAACTATTTGATTATAATTTTTATTTAAATTTATCATCTTTTATACCCGGTCAGACCCTTAAACATTTTTTGGCTGCGTCTACGGGCTATATAAAATAATAATACCAGCCTATAAACGTCCCACTGCTGGGCACAGGCCTCTTCCCATATAGAGAAGGGATGAGCTAAATCACCACGCTTGCTCATTGCGGGTTGGCGATTTCAGATTCCAACGGGCTATATATTGCATACAAATCTTGTACTCTGGTGTCTAACCTAAGCGACGCAAAACTTATCATTGATTGGATTATGTCAATGGTAATCCCGCCACATCATCATTACTATCCCAATAGTTTCGACAATGTCCATTGATAGACATAAGCTGCCTTCAGGGACAGGACACACGTCCCTAAAGGGATACTGGACTAATCGCCACGATCGCATCGCGGGGCTCTAGATAATCACAGTATTATTGGCTCACAAGAGAATGCCGTCTCTCGCATAATCCCGGCAATAGTGCGGCTTACCTGCGTGAAACAGACTACACAATACCGTCACTAAGACGGCTGTGCTGCGCCGACACCATCTTTATAATTTCGTTGGATAGGAATCCGTCACAATAGAAATGTATCCTACGTCAGGTATGAAATCTGAACCAGCACAGAGGCTAATATTACTGTCCTGTCAATATATCTATGCATGCTTGTGATACGGGTATAGTCTATGTACAACTTGTTTATGTTATTTTAGAATAACATCGTTTTATTTCGTTGGATATTTCAGAAGAAACTTAATTTATAAATATCCAATCACTCGACCAGTCAACTGAGTCACAAAATCTCATTAAAACTATTTCTACTGCAAAAGTTTCTTCTTTTATACATTTCTACAGGAAAGAGTTTAATAATGGGTAGAAAAAGTAAAAGGCAGTAAGTCGTTGGTGGGTGGCATTCCTTACCGCGGTCGCCTCTGCGGAGATTTGCATAAAGTAATAGACGCGGCCACTCGGCTCGCGGGACCGCCATCGACTTGTCGTCCGCACGCCGCGCGCCGACCATATATGAGCTCACTGCTTACTAAGTAATACTAAGTATTAGCTGCGATTATGGAAGGGTAAATTGCAGGTACGCAGTTTCCTTAGAGGTGTAATAGGCTGTATTGCTCATAAGGTACGCAGTAATGGTGTTCGTAATACTGTACTGGGGAAATTATGTCTAAGGTTTTTGCGCCGTGACTCGTTGTTGCTATGACTACTTACTTATTATGGTCTGCATTAATGTCAGCCATTGAACAGTAGGAGTCGATTTTATTTTATACACGTACAATGTTTGAATGGCGCACTTAATGCCTGAGGCATTCTCCACTAGTCAACCATGGGGCGATGTTGAGATAAAGGTCGTTTTTCGGGTTTTCATTTTCTTATGTAACTCCTATGTCTCACTGAATTTCTACCTCATTATATATATTTTTTTTACCAATAATAATTATAGTATTTATTTATTTTCTTCCACAAACAATACCATAGTTAAAGTGTTATCACATAGTAAAAGATGACACCATATAATTTGTGGGAGACTGGTGCCTAAACTAAGCCAAAGCCTGTATCTTAGGACACCAGGTCCCAACTCCTATTAGGAAAAAGATAACAATATATCGCAGACGGTTACATTTATGGAATTCAAATATAATATAATTATGTATATGTATTGCAAATATGTACAACACTGTGTACGCAGCATTATTTTCTATTGTTATGTCAACCATAACCAGTACAGCTGTAACCAAACCCACAACACGTCTTGCCGCCCGGCCGGTCGGGAAATAGTCGCGCAGATTTATGATGGCCGCACTTTGGAGCGGAAATAAAATTGTCCACGATGACAAGTGAGAGATGTAGCGCCGGCTTCATGGAGAACTAATCGCTTGTTGAAGAAAATGGATGCACTTGTCATTGTTTGCGAAGGAATTAAATTGGTCCTTTGGTGTTTGTCCATTGCTACTAATTGAATTTGAAATCTGGTTGCATTTCTATAAATGTGTATTATTTCCAAAGAATAAAGAGCAACTATTAAAATGTAAAACTTAAAGGTAAATTAAGTATTATGTATAAAAATTCGACATATAGCTTTAGCTTTTAAAATAATTTGAGTTTGAACCGTTTGAGTTTCAATAAATTTATTGGTGTGAATAAAATAAGAGTGTGGATGTGAGGTAGTCATGTGCAATGAGTGCATGATACAGCTCATCGTACAGTTCGTTACTGCCATAACTATAATATATACTCTGGTTTCGTATCGACCGTACTCAAAGAAGTATAGCGGGTAAATCTATATATATAAAACTCTTCCGTTACTGACTGACTGACTGACTGACTGACAGACAACGCACAGCCGAAACTACTGATCGTAAAGAGCTGAAATTTGGCATTTGTGTTTGTTGGGAGGAGTAGGCTACCACTAAGAGAAGATTTTTGGAAATTCCCCCCCAAAGGGGAGAAAAGGGGGATAAATTGAAAATGTTTATTTCTCAATGGATTCACTTAAAACTTTGTATGTAGGTTCCACCAGTGAAGCAAGTGAGCATTAAGAAAGGGTTTAAGTACATGTAATCGATAGACCATGGAACAGGCAATACCTAAGTGAAAAACCTAAATTCTGACGGAAGTCATTACTCCACGCGGACGAAGTCGCGAGCAAAAGCTAGTATTATATAAAACTATAACTTTTGAACTTTCAAGTTAGGTACTTTTACATCCTTCACTAATGTATTGCAGTCTATAATGAAAAACATATTTATTATGATCGCCTTTCAGCATTAGACATTGTACATATAAGCACAATATCTCACGGGGCCCTGCGAGGTGGAGCTGCAGGCTAAAGAGGAACTATCAATATTACATACACAGAGCCATTACGGCTGGCTTTGGGTTTCGATTGCGGGTTACTTCACTGTATAGGTTTCTTAACTTATAGTTTTTACCTTTATCCTTTGAGGTAAAAGCTGAGGACTTGGAGGACTTTCAAAACTAACAAACACTTTTATGGAAATTTAAGAAAAAAACAATGATTTTGTTATTTGATGGGCGTAGTATGTGCTCGCTCCTAGTTTTTAAAATCTTATATTGCACAGTGTGCACACCACCCTACGGTTTTCCGTAGAGTTTCTGGCTTCATTTACAGTGAAAATAACTGCTGGCAACCGCGAAATTGTGTGAAAACTGAGGCACCATTACAGCCAAAATACACGGTTAATATAATGATATGTTGATTGGCAGACCAATAATTGGAAGTGTTTAATTGCCTTTATCAATATAAAGGCAGCTGAGTCTGCAACGCTCGTGTACATGTGTGATGTACTGTGATATTCAAGTAATGGTAATTACACGTAAATGTAGAAGCTGAGTTAAATTTTGTAATGGAATGAAGAGAAAATGAAATCATTCATATATCAGCGTGACTCTACGTGGTACTCGCATCAAATATATCGTGAATTTGTGTAGTTCGTAATTATTCTCTTTTCCTCAGCCAGATAGACTGATGGCCTAAAAAACGGATTGGGTTGGATGCGGAAGGCCGCAGAGGACCGAGTGTTGCCGCGCAACTTGGAAGAGGCCTATGTCCAGCAGAGGCAATAGGCCGACTTGATTCATTACAACGACCTTATCAGTAAGAAAGAGTGTTAGATATAATATTATTTAATTATAAAGAAGTGAGGAATCTCAGCCATGATTTCCGCAGGTTTATCCAGGGCCTCCAGGAAATGCAACATTATAATATTCTCGCCACATTTTAGTTACGTTTTACATTTTTGTATAAATTAAACGGGGTAAGTGAAAATATACACTTACCCAAGAGTTTGCTCTCAAGTTTTCTAAAAGGAAAGCGTCTCGCTAGATATTCCAATTATGCACTCTACAGAATGAACTCTTTAAATAAACTAACTACAATACTGTTACGCCGAGTGGTGCTCCACGCTCGAGGACTCGTAGTTTCCTTTAAAAGTGTAGAAGCTTGAATACAGAGCAAACATATATCAAAGTGAACTTTGCTTTTATATTGAACAAACAGACTCGATGGAGAGCGGTTAATCTGCACCAATTCGTCTAGTCCGCAGATCGCTGCCTTTATGAATGTTGGAGCGGCTCGGAGCCGCCTGCAGCCGCGCGATCCGCCGTGCAGCTATTTATCGCTACTGGTGAGCCAGCTACAACTTTCCACAAATGAATCGAACTGTACGTGTAACAGATAAACAGCTTGTTTTCTTTACAAATTGCCTAACATTATGACGTGACGCCAGCGTGACGATAAAGTTACATGTGTCAAGCGAAAACATTTGTATAATTTATTATGCGTATTATAACTCATACGGCGTATCCGTTTACCTCCCCCAGGGCGAGGGAGCCGACGTAATGTGTGAAATAAAAACAAAACGCAATAATAAAGAAGACTTAGAAAAACACAATTTACAGGTCCCGTATGTAATTTTTCAAAACAATCATGACAAAGAAAGACATCCAAATGATTTATAACCTTATGAGTCACAACTTATGATCTAAACTGACTGAAATATAAATTAGTTTTAAAAAACGTGTTATCCTTTTCCAGACATGTTTATTCACCTAATTGCGTGCTTTTTTCCGATTGTGCTTCCCTTTGAGCTGGCTCCAGCTCTGGCGGCGGCAAAGGCTCTCGCGGCGCACTTGCGTAGCGAGCGGCCTCTTGCGTGCGGCCTCCTTTACCGACGCCGAGTTCTCTATAGCGAGCGCTGTTTGTGTGCGGATGTAAGGACCAGTCAAGTGACTGACATTGTGTTGGTCGAAACGCATTTTCAAAGAGCTGGAAAATGTTACGTGAATTTTTACAGGTATTTTTAAGCAGCTCTTGATCTGTAGCTAAGCTAGCTTAGCGCAGTTTTTTTCTGAAACTGAAGCCTCTACCTACTCAATAACACGCTTTCCTTTTTATTAAATTATGATTTTGAATACATAATTTGAGTTTGGATATATTTTTATGTTATAAACTTACATCAAAACATTACTATTGACTTAATAATGTATTGAAAACTAAAGTTATGTGAGTGTATTGTAGTGGTAAGCATTAGCGGGTACCACTTAGCGCTTCACACAATGTCTTACAAACTAGTCAGGTCCGCAGGGCGCGCGCGGCGGTACTTACAACAACTTGTGTCGTATATTAGCGGCTGCGGTCGTATGACTAATGCGCTGTTGTTTCCCGCGCCGACCTGCACAATAACTCCGGAATAATGCACAACTTTACGGCCATTAAAACATAGCCGTAAAACTGACCGGTACGCCTGAATGCACGCTGTAGAAGAGGGGTGTTATAATTTATTAGAACATCATATTGTGTAGGTAGCACACCTACACATTCGTGAAAGTTTCAGACCCACTTTATTCAAGATCTTGATAGAATCTAAAGTTCTAATTTATGCTTTCAATTTCCCTTACTAAATCGTTACAAGTCTAAAATCAATAATAAAACTAATATTATTCCAAGAACGCCTTGAAATGTGAAATGACTCTAGTCCGGACTTATAAAGTCCTTCACTCTTTAATAAACAATTCTCAAAAGAAAATTAAATGTTGTGCTGTAATTATTTTCCGCATAAATTGTACATAAAGAGAAGAATAAGTTAGTTATGCAACGCTACAGGCTCCGTACTATTGGAATTGCTAAGAGCTGCGGTACTTCGGACGGAAAACGAAGCTGCAAAGAAAATAGTCGGAGTGCGGCGCACGGAGCGGGGATGTGTATCGCAGAGTGAATGAGTTTAATACCTCGCTATCTTTGGCGACTCAAAGAAAGCGCTCTCAAAGGGAAGGCAATACGTGTACCTGCGCTGTTAATGATATGGCTCACTAGGACCTATTTGTGTCCCGTTTTATTTGTTGTTAAGATACAGTGTGTTTGTGCAACGTTTCTATGATTTAGCATATTATTGTGTGACAGATTCCGGTGGAAATAATTAAGGTTTATTTGTAACTCGGTCCTGATACATAATTGTTTTGATATCTATCGTACTTGTGGTTGAGGAACATTTGATATTATCACAATAAGTATTTAAAGAATTTTCTGATCAATGCCTGTTATTTAAGGTAACTTATAAACATCTGCGGCTTTTGTTTTCAAGTGATCCAAGCTTCTACAACCACTCGTTGTTTGTATAACGTATTTTAAAATAATGAAATTTCCTCAACTAGTTTGAATAGTAAAAGAGCGCATTGGTCCCTGCAGCGCTGCAGTGCTGAGTGCTGCCTGTACGAGTGTAGACAGGTTTTAAGGGCGGCCGCTGCAAGCGCTGAGCAAGCACTTGCGTGATGAGATGGACCAACTTGGAGTGCTTTGTACATTGTCCGCGCCGCCGACGTAGAGCGATCAGACAGGACCCAGAACTTATTTTTGTGCAGATCTCGGACAAAGCGGTGTCGTTTGCTTCTATTAGGAATTCATGTAGATAATCATCTACATGGACAGACATTGGATAAATGTTTTAATTAAATATTAATTTTATGTGAAGAAAGAAAAAACTGGTATTAATATTTGTGTGTGTACTTTTACGCACACAAATATTAATACCAGTCTTCACATATTTTTTTAAGATATTCAAAGTTGTAAGAAAAGCTATCTCAAATATAGCAGTGACTATGCACAAATGTGCTTTCTTAGGTAATCGACAAATGACGAATTATAAAACAATGCTTCTTGTTGGAATCATAATTAAAATTATGATATCATACAAAGTACGTAGCATTATTAGACATAACATCAAACTAGCATTAATTGAATAAGAAATATGAATATTCAACGATTCAAGAATAAACAGTTAGCTTTACAGAAAATATAACCACATCTGATTGTCAATTCGTCTGCTACTAGATGGCGCTACTAGTAGCCTGCGATCAGTCAACGTTATTAAAAACAAAGTAAAAATCTATGAGGTAAGATGTGAATCAAAGTAGTCTACTAACTGACAAACTGTCGTGGAGTAGTATTCTTTTTGGGTGCTCAAACAAAAACACAAATCGCACCTACAAATAAATAAATCAATTAATGGTAAGTGTGGATGTAACCGGGAACAGAAAAGCGAATTTGTACCAGGTTTGTTAAACAACTATACTACGCAATGATTAGAAAACAAGACCGAATTGATCCTAAGTTAAGACCGTATTCGCTTTTTATCTTCCATATTTACAAAATAAAGAGAACATTAGGTAGTAGTATCAGCAGGTCCTTAATGTTCACGTGATCAATGGTCTTTGTTGAGTATATAATATGATATTTGGTAATGTGAGGATGGCGTGATAGTTAGAGTGGCTCTCTTAGTGTTGAGATCTCTTAGAAATGTTTTGGTCCTTGTAGGCTAACCAGGAACGTCATTTTGTTGGAATGCTTATTATAAGTATGTATTTATTTTTCATGCTTGATAGTTTGCCATACAATATTGTCAATTTAACCTTGTGTTAGCAACTAACTCTGATTTATAACTCTTACGTGCAAGTCAGGCAAAGAATGGATTAATTTCTCAACGATCCATGAGCACCTGTGTACCTAGTGATGTTATAATAACTACTGATGGTTAAGTAACTAATGTGTTGGTTTCATAATATTCAGTCAAGGGTAATTCAAAATAAAAATATATATACCTACTAATAGTCTGTTCAAAGTCGAGTGAGATTAAAATATGAACGGAATCAGGTTCGCCTCCGAACGCGGTGAAAGGTTAAACTTTAAAGATTTCCGCCGGAAACGTCGGGAGGATAAATTAATGTTTCTTTTGGAAAGTGCGGGATTTATTTGTTTACTTATTTAATATCGCGGCTGTTCGCTCGGCTTCGTATAATAGACTATATTTTAAAGGTGACAGCACCAATTATTACCCTAAAATGAACAATACTGAAATTCGTCTTACATTTTAGTTTCACAATCTTGGCTCATTGTTGTCGTAAAATATTGTTGAAATTTTTTTCTAGAAAATTTTAAACAGAACTGTAAACGGCTCATATTGTTGGAGAATTTGGTTTGTAATAAGTAATAACCATTTGAAATATTTCGAACAAATTACCTATTTTCTATGAGCATTTTAAGCAGAAGTATTTTATTAACTTAGAAATACTATTTGAGTTAGCACCAATCTCTATGACATATACATAGGTTGAATTATCTTGTTATTACAAATTATAGATAAAAGCTTGTCTGTAGTACGTTAATATTTCAAGCAATGCATAGACACAAAGAACAATTCGTATTTATTATCAAAACTTGTAACAGAATACTCGTATCCAATTATGCAAACTGATATAATATCATTAAAACACAATTTATTTATCCAATTTTGTATTAACACAAAACAATTAGTCTCAAATTAAATTACCACATCAGTGGTTAATGAGTGCTACACAATTTAATCTGTGTCAACTGTTTCAATTTGCTATTGTTGATGTAGTAGGTACTTATTACTACAACGACCAACAAACAAGCCATTGATAGTGGCCACTGTGTCACGTGACTGTGTGATACAGTGTGACTGATGTGACATCAGGTGACGATAGAGATCGGATGTGTTTGTAATTTGATTGCTAATAAAAGTATTCCGATGTATGTGCACTATGATGGGTAATGGGAATTCTAAATATAAGAGTTGATTGCAATAACCTAAAAAAACCGGTCAAGTGCGAGTCGGACTCGCGCACCGAGGGTTCCGTGCAAATCTATGTTTAAAATTATTTTTATTACATGATGTAGGTAACTAAAAATTGATGGTTTCAGCAATTTTTACACGTTGCTTCGTACCAAATTTCAAGATTCTAAGTTCATGGGAAGTACCCTGTAGGTTTTGATTCGCTTGCGAGTGTCGATAATTAGTGGCATAAACGGCTGTATAGATTTATTGATTGCGTTGGCTTAGAAGTTGAAATTTTTTACAGCTCCAAGTGACAGTAAACTTGAGTATTTGATCAGATTCAGCTTGATACCTTCACGCATTCCTGAGAAAAAGGATCTTGACCGACGGACGGACGGACAACAAAGTGATCCTATAAGGGTTCCGTTTTTTTCCTTTGAGGTAAGAAACCCTAAAAAAGATATTTATTATTTAAATAGTGACGTCGATAAAAAGAGTCTATTCGTTTATGTCCTATTCAAAGCGTCACCTTCTAAAATCAGTTGTTATTAGATTAAACATCTATCATCGTTATCAAGAAGTGAGAAGCAGCGTTTGATTGGTCGGTAATTAAACAAAACAACACCAGGCCGAGGTCTGCATACTGATCACTGTGCTGACGTCACTACTAGACCGATATAAAGTGTTTGTTCGTAATTCTTTGCTGAATACGTATGCGTAGGTAGTAGGTAAGATAGTTTAGACTTTCAAATTCAGATTGTTAGACATCTATAAATGCTATCGCATTATATTGGCTTTATTTACCAAAGTTGCACCATTTCAACTACACTGTCAAACTTTACAAGAGCGATCGGTGACGCTTTTATTGTACATACATTCGCTTATAAAGACCATTAGCGGAACTAACAATTGTTTTAAACATGATAAGAATAAACTAATTACAAACCTTAAAAACACATCACCATTTAAATTCTATAAACTTTGTATTAAAGTATTCTAAACGGTCTCCCCTTATTTCTCAAAAACTATTAAGAGTTGCGTACAAACCTTCTTGTGTTTCATCCTAAATAAATTGGTTCAGTAATTACGGTTCGGTAAACCGTAATTACTGAACTATGGTATCTATAGTTACCGAACCGAAACAAGTTTAATGAACAAAAATATTGAATTACAAGCGTTTTCGGACAAATCGCAGGACTTGAATCCTTTTGTGCGTCACAATATGACTTAGTTGAATCAACAGGCGACAGTTACAGCAGTGGCTGTTACTACTATACTATGATGACACTACTGGCATGTATACAACGAGGCATAAAGAATTTGTTGTGGGGCAGATAATGCGACACTAAATTTAACACGGCCTAAATGATGATATCTCTTGTCTGTATACAAAAAATATTAAAGGAGAATGCCAAGATTCGGCCCGAGTCGTGAAGCGTCCGACAGATTTTCTATAATAATGATAGAGGATAATAAAAAACTGTAAAAATTATACAATATAATTAAAGTCTGTAGAAGTACCTACACCGTTGAAAAGTCATTTTAAATAGTTATTAATAACATTTCTTATTTCACTTTGAAATATTGCCAGTACTAAAATAAAATAAAGGATACGAAATTGTAGTAGCAAATCGATTACAATAATATTATTTATTATATAGCTACCTCAGTGAATTTATTACTGACATACGTTGTAACAAAAAGCATTAAGTTATATTTTTTAGCATCAAATTAAATTGTTTTTAATTATGACGATACCGTTAAGAATAATTTATTTCAATAAATGTTATTGTGCTGACAACATTTGATGTAAACTTATCTTGTTTGCTAATGTCAAAAAGCTGCATGTCTCAATGTCGCTTACGCTCTCTAGATGGCGCTGTTAACATTTTAGTTACTGATATTAAACAATGTAGTTTGATGACTACACTAATGTCTAGTCTTCTCAAAGGAAAACTTAAAAAATATCCAAACAATTATTCTTTAACTTAAATAAACTATCTTCAAAATCTTAGGGTAGAAATAAATAATAAAATTATCAATAATATTTGATACAAAATACAAATGATAATATCAAGTAAAATGTACATAAACTTAAGTATATTTTCACGATAAAAACATATATAACTATAAACGAAGATGAATTGCCAGAATAACTAATTTAATTAATAATTTATTTGTTTATTTCATGTTATATAGTTCAAATCGGAAGTATTAAGTGGTCAACTTTAAAGAACTGTAACTTTTTTTGGTTAAGTTCTACTAAAAAACTAATTATACTATCAAATTCTATAATTATTTTCCTTTTTAACGATATATGGTTCATCTTTGTCGGTTCGAGCCGACTCTTGTAGGAAACCTTGGCATTCTCCTTTGATCCAGTAGTTTAGTCACAATATTTTTTTCCCTATTATCGTAATTATTTTGCCTCATTCTCTATTAATTTACTGATCTTCAGCGCAGGGTCAAATACCCGTACGTGTGGCCACTCTTATGTATCAAATTGGTGTTATATTTCATTCAAATTTTGAAGCTTTTTAGTTCCATTGTTTTTTTTTTTTATTTTATGTTAGGTTTTTTAATCCTCATTACGCGTTCCTTTGTTTAGTATAGCCGATGTATCAATTTAGTATCGTATTATCTGGCCCACGTTGTACATACTAAGATGAAGACATAACTGAAATAATACAGCGTATTTGTAAATAATGCACTCCTTTATAGCAGCCATTTTGAAACAGTTTTTCTTTTAAGTTCAAAAATTAAAAGTCGTAAATCAGAGTGTGAAGTTGAAAGTTGTGACGTCACCTCACCTAATCCTCACGTAATCCTTCGCTAAGCTGTGTGTAGCTGCTAGCTCACTGCTGACTAGGTCTCTATATCTATTGCATGATACATTCTAACCAAGCGTCTAATTGACTTGCGCCGGGAATTGTTTGAACGTTACTAAACTAACTGCGCTGTTAAATACCGAGGCAGTTATTATACTGTGAGGTTAGAATGAGCTAGTCTTATTGGTAGAGTAACGCAATATATTTTCATTAATGTTTCAAGCCATTTACCTTCTTTGAATAAAAGTAAAGTTTCTTATTATGGTTCAATTTACAAAAAGGAAATCTTCGTGAAAATAAAATTGCTGGAAAAAAATTAACTAAGAGTGCACTGGATCAATGTGTTTCTTTTGATGCAATTTGAAAGAATGAAAAACACTTTACAACATTTCTTTTAAAAAGGTACTTTTACCTCAAAAATATCCCTCCTTAACTGCTTAAAATATCTTGTAACAATAAGTTACATTCTGTTGCGATAATTCGTTTTGTAAACGATGAACAAATAGGTTTGCCAATACATCCGCTATCTATTAACCAGCACCCGCGGCACCTCATAAACAATGCCAGTTGACTTCAGAGAATTATGCGTATTAAGGTCATGGCACATTATACCGGCACCGCAACAGCACCGCTCCAAACCAGCAATTAACTTGTCATTCAATTTAGAGCATTAAATCGTGTGTAGTATAATATATTTCATAATGTCAATATGAAAAAGCCAACGGCGGGCAGTCAGCGCGCTTGCCGCTACCACACAACTCGACTCGCAGTCCGCGTGCTGCAAGCGAGCGGACCTTGTGCGCACAGCGCGCCGACGGCATGCTTATTACGCGCTGACTCCGAGTCGGCAGCGAAACGTCATTGCGTCGTCGCACGTCGCCGGCGGCGCACCACCGTCGCCTCTCGCGCCTCGCTGCACTGCATTGCTCCCTCCAGTCTCGAATCAGATTTAAGACAGTGGATCTACGCTTTGCTACGGCTCTATCATGAATAAAGAAAAACTAATAGAGGAAGTACGAAGATACCCGTTTCTTTACGATCCTGGTGATGCAAAGTATAGCGACACAATAAAAAAAGATCAAGCATGGAATAATATTGCTGGCGTTCTATCTGCAACAGGTAGATACATCTACTTATTTTCCTAATCATACTTTTATGTAGGCCTGTACTTCCATAATTTAAATTTTATTGCCTATTGTAACTTATAAACTAAGCTTTATGTTAATTTTATATTTGAATATTGTGGGTAGATAAATAATAAAATCTGTAATGTGTAATAATAATTTAATATATGTATTTATAGTGTTTTTTTAGTCATTAAGGAAAAGACGTTGGTACACTTGACTGTGACTTGACTTCATGTTTTTGTATTACATATTTTGATACTGCCACGGAACTTGACCTTGAGGAGACAGAAAATATGATGTAAACTCATCTCGGGTATTAAAAGCATTGTTTGAACTGTTTTCTTCGATGTTTGATAGTGCTTGCAATCTCGGCTCGTCGTGGATGATCTGTTGTTCAAATAGTCGTTGATTTCTGTCCTCGTTCATTTCGATAACATAATTTCGCATTACATTGTGTAAAATACATGATGCAAATACTAAATTGTCAACATATTTTGGCATCAAATCAATATTTTTATTATATATCCCAAACTTTTGATATAATATTCCGAACGCATTTTCCACTACTCTGCGTGCCCGCGATAAACGGTAGTTAAATATTTTTTGTGCATCAGATGGGGATTGTGAACGAGGATATGGCCTCAATAAGTGTTTTCCTAAAGGGAAAGCCTCGTCACCTAGGATAACATGAGGCATTTCTCTGTCAGTTCCAGGTAATGGTTTATCGTTCGGAATATTTAACGTATTATTTTCAATAGCCCTTCCAAATTTTGAGGACGCAAAAATACCACCGTCGCTATTTCTACCGAAAGCGCCTATATCGACAACTCTGAACCTACATTTATCATCGACTACAGCCAAAAGAACTATGGAAAAATGTTTTTTATAATTAAAGTATTTGGAACCACTGTTAGCAGGTGCTATTATGTTAATATGCTTTCCGTCTATAGCGCCGATACAGTTTGGGAAATTCCATTTATTATTAAATCCTCTTGCAATATTTTCCCATTCTTCAGTAGTTGGTGTACGCATGTAAACATTCTTCATATTATTAATGATTGCATTACATACATCTCGTATAATCAATCGGATAGTCGACTCTCCTATTCGAAAACTTGACCATAAAGTCCTTACTGAGGTTCCTGTTATCAAATATCTGCAACAAATATAAAATATGTTATTAACAATATTTATAGCCGGCTTCAAATACATAATCTTCTGCAGTGCTTTATATCATCCAAGTTATATTCTATCTATAGGATTATAGATTATTGATCATAACTTGGTCTATTTAACCCACGGCTTTTGTAATATTTTCAGGGTTTTTTTTAAATACTATGTTTTATTTCAGCATCAGAATGCAAGAAATCGTGGATCAACTTGAGGGAAGCTTATCGCAGAGCTTTAAAAAAACAAAAAACAAAAAGTGGTCAGGGTGCCTCTTCTTCTAAGAAATGGATATTCGAAGAAGAAATGAGTTTTTTAAAGCCACATTTTAAAGAAAGGCCATCTGTAACGTCAGTATCGGATAACGAAGAAAATGATACAATCAACGATAGCATCTTAAGTTTGGATGATATAAATGAATTTATGTCCAATGATAATAATGATTCACAAACTGAAAGGAACACTTCTGCAGAAGAAAATCGTCCACAATCTTCGAGTTTGGAAAGCGTACCTACATCAACATTAATCAGACCACAAGCGTCAAATCCTAAGTTCTTTTCGAACATTATTAAAACAAATAAAAGACAGAGAAAAGATGACACTAGTTCTGCTTCGGGTCAACTACTAAAATATTTATTAGAAGAAAAACAGAAGCCGGAAGACGAAGACGACATTGATAAATTTTTCTCTAGTATAAAAGCGACTGTAAAAAAATTGTCTGCTTATAATCAGGCGATTTTGAAAACGAAAATATTTAATTTAGTTTCTGAGGCAGAAATCAAAGAAATTCAACAGCAAAACTATTACTACAATTGTGGATCTGCTGGCCCCTCTGGCTACAGTACAGGTTCATATTCCTCTACCTATAATACAGAGACATCAAAAACGCAAACTCTAAATGAAACTGCCGCAGCTCAAACCATAATTGAAGCTACTGAGTCGGAAGCTCAGGGAGACACTTTAACTAATTTGTAATTTCCTTAATAATAATTATCACTTTAATAAATATAATATTTCATTGTGACTTTAAAATTACTTACCTCAATGTTACTGCCAATTTTTCCTCTGCTGGTATCGCCTGTCTGAAAGTTGTGTTTTTCTTTGTGATATCTTTTCGAATAAACGATAGTATATAATAAAATAAATATTTGGGCATATGAAAATATATGTAGAATTTTTCATCATCGTCAATCAAATGTCTAATATTCTTCCAGTATTCCCCTTCTGCTAGTCTTTCTTTTAACATATTATGCACCCAATATCTTCTTCTTCTTTTATTTTCCTGTTCTTCGTCGAGAGCAATAGCGATTATTGCTAGTTCGCGCAACGTAAACCGAGACATTATGAAAACGTGCAAGTCCTAGGCGTGTTCAATCATAAATGCCATATAACAATATTGAGTTCGCGGTGACAGCAAGCTTGCACCTCGCGGCCACCGCGCGGACTGTGAGCTTACACGTCGCTGCCGGCGCGCGGACTGCGAGCTTGCACCTTGCGGACAACGCGTAGTTAGCGCGCTGGCAGCTAGCCATAGTTAAAATTCGAGGCGACGCCGTGCTGCAGCTGCGCAGTTGCGGTGCCGGTATAATGTGCTATAACCTTTAGCCGTCCATTTGTTCCGTAATGCGTGGCCGCAGCGCACCGCACACGCCACGCTCCCGCCCCGCTCCCGCCCCGCACCCGCCCCGCACCCGCGCCTCGCCGCCGCCGATCATATCGTGTGATGGATGTCCCGCTAATGCATCGTCGTTCACCGATGCCATCACAATGGACGTCATTGATTTCAATTACCTTATAACTCTGGCTTCCTTTAGCCTGGCTTTGTTTAATATTTTAATTTGTAATAATAATTCTTAAATTTTGAATGATTTTGTCACAACCGCTACAGCTGTCAGTTTTAAATGAAAACCCTAACGACAAGTATAAAACTACAGTGTAAACTTTATGCTAGCCTGGTTCTGTTTAATAAAAGTGCAGTGAGCAGTAAGCCGGGACAACACGGCCGAACTAACTCCAGCTAGGAAACTGCACGGGAGCGTCTGGTTGCTGGCCGACTTGTTTTAACTTAACTTTCCTGTCTTCAGACTAGTCATTACATGTGCAATCAGCCACAACCAAGTACTGTTGGTCTAATTATTGCGACTTTTTCTTCACAGTGTTAGGTATAAACTCTTGTTCGAAGGATAAAACAAATAGTGTCATTGTAAATACCGAAGCATCTCCTAAGACTAGACTGAGCAGCGAGTTGTCTTTGTGTGGTCCCCGGCGGCCAGTAACTCGGCCAGCCCGGTCCGTCCCCGGGTGTACCAGCGTCTTAGTCCCGTGCCCGGGGCCCGAGCGCCGCGCCGGACGGAACACATAATTAATGGACACGAGACACTACCGGAGCGCAGCGGGTGTGAACACACCAAGGAAAGAAGAAAAGAAATTCAACTGCACTCTGCAAATGATGTGAAAGTGTACAAAGCCAATCACTTCAAAAGCAGAACAATAAGAGATAAAACATTGATTTCGTTTTAATCGCAATTTTATTATTTCATCCAAGGTAATACGCATTTGAAGTACATACGCATGTCTATAGTACATTCCTATTGTAAAGCGATCATTGACGTTATCGAGGTATAACAAAGTTGGCCATAGCGACCCGAATATTGGTTTTGAATTACGATTTACTTTCATTTCTATAACTTTTAAATCTATAGGCTTCACCAACTTATTTTTATATAACCCTAGGTAATAAGAGTGACCCTCTACAGTTTATTTTTAATACGGCAAATCAACGTTTATCGGGGCAGCTAATTCTTCAGTGAAAATTGAGTATACATTTTCTACAGGTACATAACTAATTTGAATAAAAAAAGAATTGTATAACTAATAAACAAAGCTAGGAGTTGAACTTCTGACTATTCACATTTGTGGTATAAAGAGCACGCGATTGCAGGGTATGTACTATTATTCTTTCAACTTTGAAACTAGTCTGAATGAATTCGTTTTTAAATGATTCCTTAGTCTTTATATTACTTATAGCGTCGTCCGCGCCGCGCTCCAGCGAACCAGTTTATTTAATGATAACTTTAAATTGCATGTCTGTTGATCATTAAGATAGTTTATTTAAAGCAGAAACTTTTTAACGTAAACGTTTTAATTTAGATTATCTGTTCAAGTGCTGGCGGCGCGGCCTGCTGGCGCAGTACTGTTGAACTCGTTGCATTTAATTATACTTACTGATAACATCACACAATTTACTGCATAATTACAATAAATCTTATTTTCCGTGTGCTCTCTTATACGTATAACACGTAAATTTAAGTTTAATACAATGTAATTTCCTGGTTTCGATCCTCGGAGGGGCTAGTCTAGAAAAAAAAACACTTTTCCATATTGTCTGGGGTCTGGGTTGTGTTTCAGCTACTTACTTTGGATTTAGAGCAATGTAGGTATGTGATGTTGTCCACGTTTATAAATATAAATACAATTATGGTCCATCAATATTTTGAGCAATGAAGCGGCGGTAGAATTATGGCTAGAGCATCGGACTTGCGATCATTATGGTCGCGGGTTCGAATACCACCCATTGCACTACCGATGTGAAACCAATCGTAATATAAGCACTAAGTTTAACACGAGGGGTCAACAAGAATACTAGTAATGTAGGCCATATTGAATACCCATATTGATAGTAAGATTTGTAAAAAAAAATTGAACATAACATTACTAGTAACTATCGATGGTTCTCATCTACGTCCTTGCAATTATCTCGTCTGGTACAATTAAGATAGTCTGATACGTTATTCGTTCGTACGTTTCTCCCTCCTGCAGGAAGGGTTAAGAGACGATTCCTCTTAACACTTGAATTCAGATAAAAATCTAATGTAATGTCACTGTTTGAAATTGTTTTTTTTAAGTATAATCCTGAATATTAAACACAGTTATTTACTTCATAAAATATTTCGATACATATAAAAAACGTTTGTAATGGTGAAACTAAATAAAATCATGTTTATCAGCAAAAATGTTCAAAATAATAAAAGCATGGGAATGTACGAGAACGTATCAACAACATGTCTTAAAGACGGGTTACATAATGTTCCCATGGGGAATCTGTTGTGTTATGTAATGTGTTATGTTATACTCGCGAGTCGCGGGAGATGGATGTGTGGCATGCGAGGTGGGGATCATGCACATGCTCATTGTTCCAGATTACGATGAAGACGTGCTCTTACGACCGATGGACGATCTCAAATGTAATGGGATCATGTGTTATGAGAGAGATTTATCGCCCAGAATTTAATACATAATTTGTTACATTTTCTAGTGTTTTTATCATTTAATAAGTAAGATACACAAATAAACGTTTGTTTATATTTAAAGGGAAGGTGAACATAAATCAGTGTGGCTGACTTACCCGCTGAGATGTTAACCCTGTTCGTCTTATCGCCAGCGTCACTGCCGCTTATAAATAAATGAAATTCATGATGACACCTGTATCATATTCAATCTATAATAATCTTGTAAATAAACTTGTCACTTTGCATTGTTTTGAAAATAATTCCTCCTTGACTTCCAAACCAGGAAACCATCAAATAATATGTAAAGGTACATATACAACATCGTTGTCATGTTATAAAACGTAAGTACATAAATAAATCTTCCACCAACCAAAAAATCAATATTATTATACTTCAGTGCTTTCGCTCTATAAAAATGTCTCAATCAAAATAACGAGAAATTAAATAAAAGTTATGAAAAGCTGAATACCGTCTGCTGATGTTATTACGATAAAACCTTTTGTAACAAGCTGTAGGCTTTGAGTCGCTTCCGAGCGGCCGCGGGGGTCTGGGGGGCAGGGGGGGCTTAACCAACTATACTCGTGGAGCAGTTTTAATACCCCGCAAGTTAGCTGAAAAGGCTCGCAGCGTGATTGACACGTGACACTGCAACTCTACAAATTTCAGCTTATCAGTTACGAGAGATATCTACACTAATATTATAAAGAGGAAAGATTTGTATTTTTGTATGTAACGAATAAACTCAAAAAGTACTGGACCGATTTTAATCATTCTTTTTTCATTAGAAAGCTACATTATCCACGAGTAACATAGGCTATATTTTATTTTGGAAAAAAATAGGGTTCCGTCAGATATTAGGGTTTTTCGGACACAAGGTGTTAAAAATCAACCAGAAAAGTTACTAATTTTGCGTACGCTGCCTAAACTACAAAAGATAGAACCATTAAATGTTCTAATTAATTGTAGATCTTATAAATATCTACAAAAAAGTCCGCGACACACTATACCTATCTATGTCGAGTGAGGCACAAAATCAAAATAAATTATTTCATCACTAAGTACAGTTTATGTAGATAATATTTGGTCTTTGAAAGATTACAATTGGACGTTTGGTTTTGAAGTTATGGCGAAATTAAAATATTACGATTTCTGCTGCCGCGAGGTCAGCTCCCTAAGCTGCAGTCGTGCGCGAAGTCTAAAATTTTCGTGCGATTTTTTTATGTGTGTATGTTTGTAATAAATAAACTTAAAAGCTGCTGTGCCGATTTCAAAAAAAATTACACCATTAGAAAGCTACATTTACCTTGAGTAACCTAGACTATATTTTTTACTAAAAACATTAGATACCGTGGGCGGAGTCGCAGGGAACAGCTAGTTACCACGCTGAAAAAAATATGTTTATCAGACGAGTATGAAGAGAAAACAGCATAGTTAGGAAAGAAAAATTATATAACAATCAATCAATAACAACAATCGTAAATGTGTCACACAAGGAGAGTTACTGCCTGTCTGACCTCAACAACCTATTTTATTGAGTAATATAGTTTTCGTGGTAAGACTGGTTGTCAGACTATTAATAACTTAACGATTGTCAAAGATCTAAGTATGACAGCCGGGGCCGAAGGCTTAGTAGGCGTTCCGAGACACCGAGGGGTCTCGGTATGTCACAAAACTGTTTATTATAATTATGATATACAAGAGTGAAGTTGCACATAAAGTGAAAATGAGTTAGGTTCCAATATTAAACGCAGGCCAGTATTTGCATTATCACGATAAAATAACAGAGGAAAACGAATACAATATGGCATGCGGTCACACAAACTAATCACTGACGTGCGCACTAATTGAGTCCTCATAACATAACGAGTTAGAATTAATTAAACTTTATGCCACACCTAGCGCACAAAGCATTTCACTAACAGGACTGCCAAAGTAAATTATGTAATTCGTAGATAATAAGTTATTGTTATTGTATCAGTATCATAAGTATTGTCCAATGTGATCAGACAGATAATATTTCATAAATTCTGAAAAACCGATTTACCAAAACATTCAATAATAATTACGTCAGTGATTACATAATTTTGAGTGATTATTTCTTTTATAATGTTTGTGGTCAACAACTACAGCGTGTAACAAAAACCCTGTCCGATCCCTGAGGGTATTATTCGGTATCGTACTACGAACACATATATGTAAGTATTAAATGGATTGGAGATTATAATTTTTCCCCAGTCAAAATATTTAAATACAAATAAAAACTGATCCAAGCCAACAGCTGAACAACTGACCGCTCCTCAAAGGTCACGTACTTAATACCTACAGTTTGGTGTCAAAGAAGCCGCCTATGCGAGACGGTTCATGAACTACCACGAATACGCCTTTATTGAATCTGACAGGGGTTTTGTTACATGTTGTATACACAGAAGTTGGCAATAGATATATTTTATGTAAATTGTACAGTTTTTTAGAAGCCGGTTGTTACTCCCGCGGGAGGTGGTGTCGTGACGTCACGGGCTCGCGGCTGATTGCTCGCGATTATCGGCTCGATGATTTCATTATCGCGGCTCGCTTTGTTGCTTAGCATCGCGTGACGCCGGGTAACGCTTGCTGAAAGGGAATGATATTGTTTACAGCGAGGTACTAATATTATTTTCCCGCTGAATTATAAGCTTATGCTTTATATGTAAGTAATGTGTTTTTTTGTGTTGGTGTTTTAATTTTGTTGGTGTTTCTTTTTTTGTGAATAAGCATGATTTTAGTGAAATCATATCATATTTTTATGAAAGATTGACCATTAGTGTGTTCATTGTAATTATAAATAGAATTCAAATTAAAACACGTTGCAAACTTTCAAAACGTTTTCATTTTTTGTCTGTATATTTTGTTGACTTTATGCAGTTTGGTAGGTATAATATTTAAAGTATATACCTACGTGAGTCAATATTGTAATTATAGTGGCTCTCAAGTGTAACAAATTAAGAACTCTTACATGACACATTTGACGCATTATCTGACTACAACATTACGTATGCTTCATCTGAAAATATACGTGTAAGTTGTAGTATACAGGAAATCAAACACCAAACGCAAAGCTCACCAGTTACGATGTGATCACGCTTAAGCGCGGGATTACGATTACATGTCAATGACGTCACAGCCACCTCGCACCTCATTGGCGGAGACAACCGGCGATCAAACGCGTCATTGTCTTAACACCAGCCATTACGTGTGATCCACGCTCGCCTAACAATCATGTGCCGAGAGGCTCTGTAGAACCATATCGTTAAAGTAATCACATACATCAACGCTATCTGTTCCCCCATTTAATGTAATAATGCTTATTTCTTGCGGCAGCCGACGCTGGACGCACGACACAGTTTACATTAATATTAATAAGCACAATAATTGGGTTACCGACAGGGCTGGCCCCCCAGTACTGACCGAAACTGTTTTAAAATATGACATTAGACGATAAGCTATTCCAGGTTGAAAGCAACATTCCAAGCTCAAAATACGAAACTCTGTGTATTATATTGTTGATCCCCTGTCAAAACCGCGAATTCATTCGTAGTAAATCGTTTGCATCTTGTATGGTTAATCTCGACACAAATTTCAATCTATATTTCGATGGAAAAAATAACAAATATTAGAATTTTAACAAAACTTTTTTGGGAGCACACGTAGTGCGTGGTGTCAACCCTAGCTCCGGTCCATTTTATTGCGCAGTGAATGCATCACAATACGAGATAATGACAGGGCGACACTCGACGCGCTCACAAATATTTGTTCACTGATTATCCAATACCGGCGACATGGCGGATGTATCGCAGTGTTCGCTGTTGATTGCGCCATTCTCTACGCTGACGTTGTTAGTGGTCGTGCGAGGCAAGTAATGTACGTGTTGTGTCAGGTAGCGGTAGGTGTTTGAACAGTGGTTGCCTTGGCGGCGTTGGCTTGGCTTGGCTGCCGTTGTGTTTTACCGGACAAGATTATAATGGCAGTAATGGTAAATCAAAAATATTATGAATATATCGATGTCTATCGAAGGTACATCGATACCCCGATTTGTACAGTAATAAGTAACAGCGATAGTAGTATGACGAGTACTTAATTTTAATAAAATTTATTTGAACATTTTTTTTAATTATTCGAAAGTATTCCTAGCTAAAGTCCTCGCTTGCTGTACAAACGCTGTGGTCAGAACACATGTACCTGAGCCGCAAACCGCATCACTCCTCCCCCCCCGGCCCCTCTCCTCTCGCTAACAAGTTTTATAAACTAGTTGTATAGTTTTTAGTGTCCTCGTGTTTGTTATAAACCCTCACAGAAACTTTAGCTCTGACGTTAGCTTTGTGCTAGCTTCACGAGTACTTAGATACCAGCCAAGGATGGAAGCTTCAATGTGAACAGCTATAACATAAACATTTGAACTTAGACATATCGTTCAGGGAGCACTTATATTAAGCATCTTATAGGTATCGAAAAAGAAAACAAACAAAAAAAAGTATTTTAATACCACTAACTATTGTTCCACTATATATTTTATATAGCAACCCTTGCTGCCTGGTCTGAAAATCTTTTCCAGACTTTTTCGTGCGTTCGATATTTCATATCCTAAACACACACTCAAGAGAGCTGTCCTCAATTCCGATCAGATAAGTATCAATCTCAGCCAATCACAATTCACGGTTGACCAAACAAGAGACAGCACTCGATTAAGAAGAATTGTCTGATATTGTGGAACATGAGTGCTTCGTCATCATGCCTGACTTGTGACGCGAGTGCGGACGGCCCTTAATTACCCACAGCGCCACCTGTCGCTCGCAGTTGGTACCAGATAACGTATCGCAATGGTGGAGGTTAAGGACCTACCTGTTGAACACAAGGCCTAGCGTCTGCTCTCATGAGGTACTTTTTGAAGAATGGTAAATATTTTCTAATTCCATGACAATACGGTAACATTTGCTAAATTGTGTAGAGCTGTCCTTTTATTTCAGAATTGATACTTTGTATTACAATAACATACTTGCTTTTAATTGTGTGTATCACTAGATCGTGCCCCCGACTCCGCCTGCGTGGGTGACGGTTTTCGTGGCAAAAAGTAGCTTATCTTCTTTCCAGACTCCTCTGTACTACCAACAAAATCCAGACCATATCTGTACCAAATTTCATTTAAATAGATTCGGTAGTTTAGGCGTGATTGCAACACACACGGACCGACCGAGATCCTTTCGCATTTATAATATTAGTAAGGATGACATGCTTGACAAGCCATATAGGTAGGTACTGAGAAATTCAAATACTCTAACAAGGAGTTTTTGCTATTTTCTAGCCATTACATTTACCACTACATCCATTTCCAATCCCGTTTCATTATAATCTTCCTCTTGTAATGTGACGCTCTAACACGTTAACCAACATCGTTACGTCCCTCAGGAACGCTCCGCATCACTCTACTTGACGAAACATATTAAAATTTGTTGTTCTTATCTTCCTTGTTACCTATTGGATATGATTATGATGAAACAAACATAAATTGTCCATACCTAATATTATTAAGCTGAAGAGTTAATTTGTTTTCTTCTGGTTGAACGTGCTGATCTCAAGAACTACTAATCCGATTTGAAAAATTGTTTCTTTTTCGTGCAATAACTGAAGCTCAAGCGGTCATCACAACATATTCTTGAGCAAAGTCCTAGTCTATACAATAATATAAATCTAAAGAGTATTTGATTGAACAACCCATTTTTTGAGGAAAATTATAGCCTTTTTTGCCGCGATTGCTGACGCCCACGCGGATGTAGCCGCGAGTAAAATCTAGTTGAAATATACCTAAATAGCATTTTCAGAGGCACGTCTGGATAGTTATTTGAATCAATTGCTTTCAAACCCAACATAGCTTAGAAAAGACTCGGCAGTGGAAGCTGTCAAACATCTACACAACATCACCATGATAACGCAAAAATGATCCTAATATCCAAGATGTTATGCCTAATTTTACAGAGTAGGTATAACAAACTGACTTAGTAGTTATAATGCCTCGTCGGGTACAGTTTCTAGTTCCGCAACGCCGCGGTGCCGCGCGGCGCTCCGTAATGCATTACCACCGAATACTCCTGAATACTATTCCGTGTCTCGTCTGCCTAGCCTTTTCCCAAGCTATGTTGGGGTCGGCTTCCAATCTTACCGGATTTAGCTGAATACTATATTTTAGATGGAGCGACTGCCTATCTGACCTCCACAACCTATTGCTAGGTAATATAGTATTCCATAGTAAGACTGGTTGTCAGAATTGTAATGACTTAACGACTGTCAAAGATCACTGTATGACAGTCAGGACCAACGGCTTAACGTGCTTTCCGAGGCACGGAGGGGTCTCGGTATGTTTTATAAATGGTCACCCATCCACGGACCAACCGCGGCGAGCGCGGCTTAACCTTTATTATCGGTCAAACCGTACGGCTTACACTCAGCCACGAGCCCCTCATACTATTCCGTGCACCATTTGAATTATGCTAATATAATCATAGGAGAGCTCCGCTAATGGATCATGCAGCAAAAACTTGAAATATGGTGACAAGCGAAATCGGCGAGAAAGAACGCAATCTACTCCCAGCATCGTACGTGAGTAAAATCTTCTCGTCTTAAGACTTTACTTACAAAATATACACACATGCTATATTTGTGAATAAGGTATAGACCACACAAATAAATATAGTATTTGCTTATTTTTCGTCTCAAGGCTTCCCCAGGGCACCACTTGCTTACCGGCTCTTACTTCCATTTACTCTTTATTTTGCTGAATATTTTTTCCGCTGCTTTTTCTTCGATACCATACATTTGTTTAAAATAAGTTGTTTATATTACACGAAAAGATAATCCTAAGAACTTACCTTATTTTATAGCTATTTAATATTACGTTCATAGAGTGTTTTCTTTGCTTTAGATCAACAAAATTTTACAACGACATTTTATAACAGGTCATTTATTGCTTTATATTTTATGAGAATTATTATCGACTGCAATAAAAATACACAAAAGGCTTGAATAAAAATATAATTTATGTGATGACGGCTATCGGTCCGGCGCGGCGCAGTAAATGGCCGGCATTAACACACTCGTTTGGAGCACAGCGACGCACCGCCAGCGACACGCGCCGTTCTCGCTCCTACACGCACGCTTAGCGTCTGGTTTATTGCAAGTTTTTTGCAGGCATATGTATACTGGTACTCACATTTTATAGCAGCAAGTAATTATTGATTACTGCTAGTTTTTTTTGTTAATTTGAGTCGATTTATTACATGTCCCAGAACTGGTTTGTTTGAGACGTCCATGGGCAGCGGAGTATCTACACTCGGCAGACTTAAACTATCCCAAATACAGCCAGTGATTTATTTTAAAATATGAGTTAATTAAACTCGTAATACGCTTTGTTATAATTAAGTTTATCTATGTTGCTAAGTTCCCTCAGGAACTGTGTAAAATAAATAGAGCGGTCTTTCTAGTCAAATGTAAACCAAACTACACCGATGTAGAAAGGATTAAATTAACGTCCAAGTAAACAGTTTGTTTAAACTATATTATTTATCTCTCAAGTGGTATGACTGGGTGTATCTTGAGGCAGTACTGGTAACAGCGCATATGACGCGAACTACACGTAAATCCGGCTAATGTATGCCGACGATCGCGGATGTATCTCTAATATGAAGCCATAAAATTGAAAGCGTCCCTTGTTTGCTAAGGGTGTCTACGTGAAAACGAAATATTCAGAAGGTTCAGTATTACCTTGAAGCGTCCAATCGGAGTCTTTGACAGATGATTTTAAATTCAAACTTTTTCTTCCTAAAATATATTAATAATGTTGAATAATCGCAGTAACAACATGTATTTATTTTAATGTTACGTAGAAAACTGTTGGAGATATGAGAACTTCAGACTATTAAACATAAACTTGTGTATTTTCTGTGACATGGTTAAGGGACATAGTTGACGCCATTACTGTAGGTATTAGTCGCTCGGGCTGCGCCGTGTTTAGCGTGTCCTCGGGCCGCTGCGTGCCCAACTTTATTATTGGAGTAAAATGTACAACTTGCCTTTATTTGGATAACACACAAATTAAACGAAGCTCAGTTTTTAACAAGCCCATTTGAAACTGTTTTGCTTTGCGGTAATGCGTTGGGATTAAACAAATCTGTTATTCCATCGTGTTTTTAGACTTATTCTTTTTAACCGACTACTAAACAACATTGAATTAGAATGTGTTTAGGTGAAAGTTATAAAACATGTATCTTGGAAAAATTTTGCTATGGAGATTTAAAACTTTTATAAACAAGTACTTAATTAACTTCTATTGTTATATCTTGTAGTGACTGATGCAGCTTTCCCCAGCGACCGAAGTTGCTTCATACTATAATGGGCCTGCCTGTAGCGAGTTTATGACACTTTTATTACACAGCAGGCGCATAAGCTACACACAGTTAAGACACACGATGTGAGTGACGTCATAAGCGCACCGTTTCGGAGAAGATTCAATTCCAGCGTGAAACTATTATCCTTGAAAGGGTTTCACAATAAAGTTCGTCTGAACAATGTATTTATTTCCGGTTCATTTTGTGAGCTCAATCACATATTAAGACAGGGAAAACGTTTTAAAATAGTACGTAAACTTTGCTGTCTTCGTTAAACTTTTAAATGTAGGACGTAGAACGTACTAGTGGTCACAGCACACAGTTCCTCACTCACTCACAACGTGGTGACGTCAGCAGTACCTCCATCTTGTCGTGTGGAAGTCGCGGGCGCGCTCTGGGCGCGCGGCTGTGACGTCACGCGGGCGCGGGCAGCTCGCGGCCGCAACAGTTGAGCGCGAGTGCATAACTCTAAATATTCATGCGCTATCACTTAGCGCCAGATTATGCGCAATGAATATGCGAGTGCGCGCGTGCTCCGCCCAGCCGCGCCCTCTGCACCCAGCTTTATAAATACCACATTATTATTTATGAGCGACTAAATTTAGTGACTCTTATTTTTGAAGTGGACAAAAGATGGTTCTTATTTATTCAGACCTTAGGAACCGAATTTTAATGCGAGCGAGCCGAGCTAAGTGTATTTAAATGTAATGCAACTTGCAAACTCTTAATGTTATAATTATGTGCAAACTTTGTTATCTACTTGGCTGTTTCGTTAATTCGACTACATGAAAAGCGTATTTAGCTGAAGATATAACTTTTAATCCAGAGTCGTCTTTGTAATGATTAGAGTATTTATTAGGGTTAACATTTGCATTATAATAAAGTAGGGTTACGACTTCAATTATCTTACTTTAAAGAACATCACTTTACAATAACTACTTTGAAAATCAAATACTAAGACTTTTCTCAAAAATCACAATACTTTATAAGACAGTAAAGCACACGTAACAACGGCGTAGCAAATACGTAGGAAGTTCGTAGCAAGCTCTAAGTGACGGCGTAGCGAAGCTTCTTGGTATCGTAGCGGCAACACTAGCTGAAACTTATTATAACTACCGAGAAGTTTACAAATTCGCACGCTACGGTGCTTGATAATAATAGTATTGAGCACCCTAAGTGAGTGAAGAAGGAAATCTGTAAAACCGAAGCAATTTTTCAGGTAGTAGTAAATATTTCATGTAAATGTGAGCGGCGGAGTGATGGCGGCCATCCGTCTGCCGCGCCGCGCGCCCTGCATCCCTCTCGGCCGCGCGACGCCTCCGCAACGACGATAGTGAGCATTTGTCACGCGGCGGGGCAGGGGTGCCACCACCGACCGATCAACATTAATTAATTGCTGCATCGTTAGAGCGAGGATCTTACGATTATATGGCGAGATACCTCATTTGAAGACTTGTTGTTCGAAAATTAAATAGATTTAGATACCTATTAAAATGGATATCTAGATTATTTATCATTGTCACATTAACTAAGTTTTCTAAATATAGGTTAGTATAATATTTACTCCTTTAATTTTTTTTTTTTTTTTTTAATATTTTAAACATTTTATTCATCAATTAAATACACAGCATTAACTATATACACACCTTTAACTTAACTATAATAATAATTATAATTAAAATAAAACTATACAAAACCAAAACCTTATAATATAAATTAAACTATACTAAACTACCTATAATAAATAAAGCTAAATAAAAAATAGAAAACTTATTAACAAGCATCAAAAAATTCATCATCATCGTTGCCAATGTCGGGAAACGTGCCCAGAAGGCTGGCAGCATTGCCACGTTGAATGGCAATACTAATTCTTTGTGCCAAGAAAATGCCAGCCTTCTGGTCACGTGTGGAGTCGACCAAACGTTTGGAAAGTTCCTTAAAAAGAGCTCGTGCACATGGTCCCCATGTCCCGAGAGTTTCAACCCCAAACGGCTCGAAAATATAATGACCTATTAGGTTATTATATTTCCGCCGTTTTAGGGTTTCCGCAGCCCCAGCAGCAGCGCCAGGAGAGGCCGCTGATTTTATTAAAATTTTTCCTCAATATTTCAAACTCAATTATATACACAAATCTAAAACTTAACTATAATAATTAAACAAAAACTAATACAATAATCTTATTAGATGGATAGAATATTGTTTAGAACACTGAATACTGTTTAGAACCCGGTAGCATATTTATATGCTACCGGGTTCTAAACAGTATTTATTTATACTGCAGCTCGACACCGTTTGATTGATTTTATTTGTCATAATATTGAACTCACTTGTGTTTTTGTTGTTTTTCTTTTCATTTCTTAGACAATAATTAAAAGCACCGCTCAGTACAAAACGGAACAAAATCAAACCGTTCTCTTTCAAATATTTATCTTTACAACTTTGTGTTGAATTTACCTATTTCGAACCATAAATAATAATATTTTATTACAATTTCAGAATAATTTAATAACGGTGAAAGCGCAGCCCTATGGATTCGATTAATGAGTCGTCTTCGCGATCACTGTAATTACAGTATTGAGGAGCGCTCAAAGCAGAGTGGAGCTCAAAGTTCCCGATTGGCAACGAGCCAGTGCTTTGCACTTTTAGTTCGCCTGCTGTGTCCCGCGGCTCCCGGTGGCCGACAGCTCCGACCCACTCATACTAGATTATCTTTTATCTGATGTTACACTGCTTGCCCGAGAATTAGCCGCTTTTTTATCCAGCAAAGTGGTTTTAAGCGCTTTCATTAGTTTAAAGCGCTGTTGAGTGGTCAGAGCTAAAAAGCTTGTTCCGAGAAGACTTCACATATTGTCTTAGACCACTATATTGTTTCATCGACTCTTTTTATTAAAAAGGAAAATCGATGAGAAAGCCATTTAAATCAATTTCAATTCTAATAATTATTGAAATCCCTCCTGGACTACTACAATTTCGAATTAATTTTGTTTTGGTGTCTTAAAATATCTGAAACATCTGCGCTGACTATATTTTACGGCGCAGGCTTTCAAATAACCTGTTTAACCAATTCCAATCTGTTCGAGACTTAGTAATAATTAATTGGCTCGTTGTCTCCCGGGTGGCAACAAGCTGCGAGCTAAGCGCGGCGCACACCTCCCGACTGCGACCGCAGTGTACGTAACCATAACATTGACTTTGACAAAACTTAACGTACCTATTACTTATATATTCGTTTTAGGAAAACGAAAGCAGCTGTTTTCAAATTATGTTCTTATAAATGTGTTTAGGAATGTTTAAATAATTATTAAGTACTACAACTTAAATTTTGTTTGCATAGAAAAGAACAACTTAACCTGAGGCAAAACTCAATATTAGTTTAGTAAACCAATTAATTGAGTAAGTCTCAATTTAAATTTAATCAATTTTAAGCTTGAACCTTTTTAATACGTCAGCGAAATATGTATTTCAGTGTATCACCGTGCTCTAAAGTGTATAGGTTGCCTTCGTTGCTGAGTGGTGCCTAACGGGAGCCTAATACGTCAGGCGGGGCTATCGCACTCGCGTCTAGCAGCGACAACAGACGACATTCGCATCGATTGCCAGAGTACAATTTTATTGAAAGTAGTCTCTTGTGTTTGAAAACCAATATGTGATATAGTAACAGATTTACGAGAAGTTGTGTGTGTTCCTGATTCTCACTTCATGTTATTACTTTGATTTTATTTTTAGCTTGCCAGTGAATGTTTCAGAATTTTACTTACTTTTAAACTATCGCGTTGCATGATTTTAATAAAATTACGTCACGTGAATTAACGCGAACACATGCATTTTACCCTTTTACCCTTTACCCTTTACCATTGCACCCTTTAAGACTTGACGATTCGGTCGGGTTACATTGGCCGTGGTTACACTGGAGCAAACTCAGACTCTCTTTTAGAATTTAGTTTTGTTGTCTTACCAAAGATGTTTGGTTTATTCTCTGTAATTTACTAGTTTCTAAGTTTATCGCTCTATAATATAAGAAGTTTTATTTTGAACAAAAACTTAAGCAAATAAACACACTAAAAAAACGATGAAAGTTCTTGATATTCGTGTGCAGTTTGATCAGTAATTAAGTGAGTAGCTAATCACTCGCAGTAGACACTTGTCTCGTCTGCGTTAATCGCTGAACTCGACAAAATATGTTGGTTGCAACAGTTGGGATAAGCTAGTATGTTAGAACTTTAACGGTTATATCAAATGTTATGCTAGTCAAAGTATATATGAATTCGTCTTAAACAACATAACTAATGTCCATTTCTGTAGATGGGATCTAAATGCAGTTCTACACGGTATCAAAAATTACTTTGATCGCAGATTAGATTTTGAAGTTCAATCAAATCAAATGCTAGGTAATAATGATTTATTATTCGTTTGCAAATATGAGTACATAAAAGTTTTTAATTACATGCAAACTACAGTAATTAAAGTACAGTATTTTCCTAAAATGAAGACGATGTCAGAACTGCCACTGAAAAGATAAAATAAACAGAGCACCAACATCTACATTATAACTGTACGCAATAAAATACTGCAATGACAACTGTGATTGACATCAATCACCATGAACTGTAATCGGTTAAGTGTAATTAGTGTTTGCAATTAAAATTAATATCATCAATAACGTCGCCGGCGCTCGTAAAGTTATTGCAAACCGAATGAGGTAGCGATGTGTCGGGGTCGGTGACCTTGCCCACTATAATGATGCCACCAATATTAAATTAAAGTTTATTTATTTTCATAGTCAAATTACGTCAATCCCATCTTTGTTACCGATTCTTATCTTGACACGGTTGACAGTTTATTATGTTCACTATTTTTTCGGATAAGTAATTAACCATGAAATATGTAATATATTCAGCTTGAAGATGTCTTAATGTGTAATTGTATTTAAAGAAATATAAAATATAAATAACACTATCTGAACTCTGAATCGAAATGCATACGATTACACCAAGGTGACATGAATATAACAATGGTGTTGTAGGAGAGCCACAGTAAACGGCACGAACGACGTCGGCGAGTCATAACTGCTGGTCCCGGCAACAAGTGATAATGGTCTCGCAGCCGTAAGATAGTTGACTTAGGACGAGAGTACGAGACGCCCGGAAATATTCTACTTATTCATAGCTAGCAGCTACTCGTGCGGATGACGTACAGTCGGGACAATTCAAAAGATAATCAGATATACTTAGTCAGTTTTACAATATTACATATGAATATGAAAAAAAGGAAATATATTATTAGGAACACATAGTCAGTAAATTGTAACATGGTTCAAGAAACTTTCAGTTGATTAGATTTGCCAAATGTCTATTAGATAAATTATTAAAGTAGCATCAAGTACTCCACTTGCTTTCTTGACTGCAGTGAAATTTTTATGTTTAATTCTGTTGTGTTTTTGCAGACGAATGTACCGCTAGTCTCCTAACTGTAACACTTGTGTACGCGAGTCACGCAGCGCGATGCCACGTCCGCGGCGCGCCGGGACTGTCCGCGCGAGAATGATATTCTACGATGAAGTCTAGAGAAAAAAAAACCAACCAGTTTAAAAATATTAACTTAAAATGAGAATTTTTCATAGGAAGTGACTCTATTTCTCTTTAATTTTCATCGTTATTCAATTGGCAATATTAGGGATGCATCTAGAGTTTTAAAGAACCTTCAAGATAGATAACACCCGCTCATGTCAGTGATACAGTGAGAGCAGAGATTAATGCCGCGCCAGATTACTGCGCGACAAATGACTGGTATTACGAGTGAGAGCGCCTCGAGATCGTGGCGGACTCACTTCATCTTCTTACATGCTACCAGGATCACCTGTCACGATTTACATCTAGTACTTATACTTCATAAGGTATAGGTACCATTACGATTTCAGATGTTTCATGTTGCATTGCATTTACAATAGCGGCCGATAAATGGCTTACTACTGGACACAGGCCTCTTCCCATATAGAGAAGATATGAGTATTGATCACCGCGCTTGCTCATTGCGGGTTGGCGATTTCAGATTCCAATTTTAGGAATGCTCTCACGATGTTTTCGTTCACCGTTTGTCAATGGTGTTTACCAATAGTTAAGAAATTACATATAACTTTGAAATAGTCATATTGGTTATTGCCTAGGTTCGAACCTGCAACCATCTGCATTTGAATTCGGTCATAAAACCGCTAGTCCACCACGACATTGCATTTATCTAAGTTGAATAATCCAATTATTTATAGAGTTTAAAATGTGTATGTGCGACCTCCTAGTTTTGACTCGCAAATTCTACTTTTCGCACACAATTTATCATAAAGGTGTAAACTGTTGACTTTGTGGTGTGCGCGCTATTTAGTTCATTGTAACAAGAACACTAGGAAGGACCCGCTTGACACCTATGCAGGGGGCCGGGGGGGTAAGGGCGGTAGTGTCGGGCACAGGGGAGAGGGGGGCAGGCCGCCGGCTCTGGGAGAGGACAACAATTAGGCGACATTCCGGCGCCTGCAATCTAAGTGGAATGCCTTTAGGTGAGCGAGCGATTTATCGGCCGCAAGCGCAAATTTGTAGGCAAACCGCGCTCCGGCCGTCAGCCGCGACGCGACGCCTGCAGCGCGCCTTATTTCCCGTTCCTCGTCGACTTTTTGCGGGAAGCTAATAGAACTCTTGCCGTGACACTTAGAGACGTAGTGCTCCGGATAAATTGCGAGCTCTTTCTAATTATGTGTGTCGCATGCGCTTTGAAGACGGGCGGGCCCGGGGGCAATCGATAGCACCTCACTGAGAGCCTTGCAATACTCAGGTTAATACTTATATGCACTTCGTTTTTAAGAGATTAAATAGTTTGGGGACAGCAAACAACGATAATTACTGTTTTTTTATAAAACTTCTATGAACAGTAGGTAAGTTAACGTTAAACACGATAATTGGATACCTAATTACGTACGTTAGGTATATCGTATCGTAACATAGCTACCGGCACGGGACACCATGACATACATTTTCAAGTGTACAGTCCATGCATGTCCATATTTTATGTCCAAAGTTTGTTTTTGTTTCTCGTCGCTAACCTGTGCGGTCGCACGCTCACCCTAACAAATTAATCTGGTTACGTTATTATTTATTCATTATCCTTTTGCAAAATGTAGTGCCCACAAGTGCATGAATTATTTTAAGTTGGGTTTACTTTAATATATCTACTGATGAAACAATGGCATTACAATTAATTCGCTCAAAGATTTATTTGATACAGAAATCAGAAAATAGACACTCAATTTTATATCTCATAACATTAATATGATTGTTTTGTTCGTGTTTTATAAAAACTACTATCAAACAACGAGAATATGAAATGTGGGACGACATCACAACATTTACTTTTTATTAAAAGTTGCGCTCTGTTCAAAATCCCATACTTCAAAGAATCACTTTTGTAGCGTATTGCAGTTCCGGGAACTGATGTGCTATGTTGTTTTAACTTGAACATTTTCAACTACATCGAGATTTCGTCGAGCTAGTCCTGAAACTACAGTCCGTGGCTCCTTTGTTAGCTCGTGTGTACTACACACATGTATCACGGTGTGTCGGAGCCGCGGGCTCTGCCATTAGTTTATTTACACCGGAGCGGCCACCACGCCCCCAACTACGGAAATAAAATAATCCTAAAATATCTATTATGGGCGCATGTTTTCATAAGGCCAGGGCGAAGGAAGGGTCACGTTTGTTAAATATTCATGCGAACCCTAAGCCGGTTTATATTAAACTAACGCTGTCCATCCCCGGACAGACTTACATTACCTACCTCTTTGCTTATAATCCGTTTGCAATCACATTTGTCTGTTGTGACGTAATGAGGATGACGTCACTCTCGCGTCATGTGTAATGCGGCGTAAACTGATTATTTTCGTAGAAAGCGCACTTAAACTGTGTTAAATAACCGCACTCATTAATACAACACAGGTATCTATTATGTTATCAAATAAATTCTGTAACTTTTATAGTTTCGTTTACTAACATTTACAAGTCTGGTTGTGAAATGCGCGCTGTATTCGATTATTCAATAAAATCCTAGAATTCAATGGGCAATAATAATTCTCCAACTGAAATATAATATGCGTTATAACATAACCAGTTACGCGAGGTAATCCTATTAATAATTAGAAGATCTATACATCCACACATAGGCACGCACATATCTGTAATAGTTGTTTATAATACTGATACAACACAACGCTATGAATGTTATTTTTGAATAAGTTATAGTTGTCGTTCAAGACAGAGCTACAGTAGCTGAGGCTAGAGTATCAATATACAAGCTTTGTGTGTGTTCTGCGATTTATTAGTATAACCATCCATATTCGTTAATATTTTTTTACCTGATCTCTTTGCGTTTCTCTCCACGTTTAACTTAACATAATTATTAAATAAGTACGGTATTTTACAACTTGTATGCTGTTGTATATATGATGTTAAATAGAACCTTTCTACGTGAAACGTTTTAGCAGCAGTCCACAGGTGTGACCGCCATGTTTCGGGTAAATGTGACAACTTTAGGGGGGGGGTAAGGGATGCAGGATGTTTCTATTGAATCGGCTGTTGCCGGGCACCGGGCCGTCCCAACTAGCGCCGACCCAATTAGCGCGGCCGGCGACCCGGCGGTACGGACCGGTCCGGCAGCCTAAGGACTAATTTACTTAAACTAACGATTGAGTCGCAGTTCTCATGTCTAAGGTTCACAAAGTGTAGCTGGTCTTTGCCTACCATTAACAAACAACTCTCTGTCTATAACATACATCTGCTAGGCGGAGTGATCGTCGACAGAGAAAGACTTATCATTTATCGGTTTTTCAGTTACTGATGGAATAATATTGGTTTTTTTTCCAAATTTTGTGGATAATCATGACAGTGACTAAGTACAAAATGAGTAGCCACATTGAATAGATCAAGTTTCATGAAAGGTTTTTGTTACGAATTTATCGAGGGCCGTCGGTTGCGTGCTGCCTAGCGCAGGGGAACGTGTGAGCTGCAGAGTAATTGAGCTATAACTCAGGAATGACGGCGGCCGGCGCCCTCTAGCGAGCACCTGTAATACACGCAGAACTAGTTAAGTATACCAAGAAAGAGTTCAAAATCCTCTGAAGCTCCTTTTGTTGAGGTTTTGTGTATTACACTTATCGGAAATGGTCGATACGTCTTGAGATCGCGTGTAGTCAGTAACAGCTAATACATTTCTGTGCAAATTAATTTCACTATTGTAATATCGCTGATCAAACGCAGGCGGAGCCCGCAGCGATCAATAGTTAATGGCTCACAGCGACAACTTAATATTAATTACAACGTAACGCGTGTAATCGCGCTGTTGTTTAACGCAGGTAATTACTTGTGTTCGTTTGATAACAGCGCGAACAATGCCGAGGGCGTGTATTAAACATTACGACTAAACACATCAAGTTATTCGATGACATTCACTTAACGCTGGATTGAACGAGGTAATTAAAGTGATTATAGTACCTAGCGTGACAAGCTAGCTGTAATAAGTCTCTCAATAAACACAAGGGGTGAATAAAATTGACATTTAAACAATAAATACAAACAGGGGCTACAATTAACAATGTTTGTTTAAAAGCCGCACTTATCTCTTATCTCTCAATAACGTCTTTATGAGACGAGAATATATAAAAAAAAATGCTCTAATCTACACTAATATTATAAAGAGGAAAGATTTGTATTTTCGTGTGTATGTTTGTAATGAATAAACTCAAAAAATACAGTGCCGATTTCAAAAATTCTTTCATCATTTAATTTTCACTAAAAAATAAGGCACTGCGGGGATCAGCTAGTTATTAATATTTTGATACAGAAATGATATTGATAAAAATAACTGGATTTTAATAATTTCTCAAGACATTTATGCAAATCTAGTTATTTAAGTGGAACAGGATCGTAAATATTCAAGTATTCCCTAAAGTTTTTCATCTTCTTAACGTTAAGGGTAATATTTGTATGAAAATATTTACCTAAACAATATTTCAGTACAAAAGTATCTTCAATCTTTCCGTTTTAGTAAACTAAGATATTCATCATGTTTTATAGTCTGAGGCGAACCACAAACTACTTTTACATTCATTTTCATTTAACATACGAGATACCAATATCTTATATTTCGGTATCCCTAAAGCTAACAACCATGCGCGCTCTTGTAATCATTAATAAATTCATCATAATCAAACCATTATCGATTAATATTATGTGTCTCTTTTCTTTCAGTGTAAAATAATGAGACGTCAAATAAGTGGGTTCATAATATATATTTGCGAGCTGTCGCGGCAGGACCATGTATCAGGGTATCGGAGCGGCTAAGGGCTGCCAATATCGCCGATATGGAAATTTTACGACGGTATTAAGCTTTTATATGTGACGTACTGGCAGGCCGGCCCCGGCCACCTCACATATATTACACAAGTAAATCACTGGTCGCTCTTAAGGGTATGCATTCCATTTGCAATTAATACCATTCAATTAAATCCAGGACTGTACAACAACTAATTAGTAGTAATTATAATCAAAGACTCTCAAAAGGTAGTCTCTTGACAGATAGATTTCAAATATTCAATTACCTACTTACTGATCATCATGTAATTATCTGAACTTTTTCGATAACATAAGTTAGTTTAAAACCAATTCCGAACTCGTATCATCAGAACTAATTCTGACAAGTTTTTAAGTTAAAACTTCGGTAACATGGTCAGGACACAAAATAATAGTAACATTACCTTAAATAATAAATGCAGTGAGATTATACGCTGTGACGTCAGTATAGTGAGCACGCAGCACTCGCGGCCGTGGTGACGCTGCGCGCCGATGCAAGCTGCTCATAATGTACCTGACACTACCTTCCAACTGCCTGAAATGGAAATATTTATCAAATTTCGCAACTTATTGCCTTCTTTGTGGAGACTACATTAAAACGGCTTTACTGTCAAATCAAACTACAATAACTTCGGAAAACTCATAAATACACCAACTTTAATATAATATATTATAATACCTACATTCTAATCGTGTTATTATTAAAACGAATGTTCTAGAATCTTACTAAAATGAAAAAACAACTTATTCTTCACATTGCCAGGCGCAACTCGAACAACGCTAACTTTTTTCTCTCGGGATATGTCTTTGTAAAAATAAGCCTTATGCTGTCTGCATTACAGCATAATAAGATCAAACAAGTGTAGCTCCTCTAGGACAACTTGTAACTTGTTTATTTCCCAATTTAACTGGTAACAGCGATTCCCCGCTTAACAACTTCTTCCCAGACTCGGTAACTTGTTGCGATAGCGCTCTTACGATATGTTAAGTACTCATCTATGTAGATTGTAGTCTCATATATCTGTTGCATTTCAGACTAAGCTCAATATGACTCACACCAAGGGTTCGTATTCATAAAATAAACTCTTCGTAGATCTTAAACTTCTTTAAACTTCGTTTGGAGTTTAGAATAGATGAATCAGGTCAGTTTATTATAAAGTTGGGCCTCTAAAAGTTATTACAGAAAGCTAGGCAGACATACTTTCTGAAGTATCCCTTTAGACTTACTTGATCCATCATGACACATCGCCCACTTATAACTTTAAACACCAAGGTACAAAGAGTTGTTTAAAATATAACTTAACGATGTTCAAGATTACGACAATATGTGGTAAACTGTTACGTAAAAGTAGCTCTAGTTTATTTTATCGTTATCTAATATTTTTAAGATACTTCAGTCCCGGGCGCGCGGCGGGTGTAACTTACGTACAACTATTATCAGTTCTGATAATTGTAAGTCGGGTCGGTCCGGTTCGTCCTCCCGGCTCCAGTAATACCCAGTCCAGCAGTTTGCGTGCTCAACTCAGATTAAACAATTCATTAGTTCAAGCCAAATCAATTTCATGTTTTACAAATTTATATAACTCGGAGTACCTAATTATGTTTGTAAAACTCTCTAATGAAGTGTTATTTTCTCATGATAAATAATAGTTTGTGATTATGCAATGTTTAGTGTTATAGTATACTTCGACTATTAATTGTATCGGATCTATATAAGTATGAAAGAGCCATAATATGGATGAATATGGCCATAATTATTTCACTTTCAAGGTTTGTCAAAATGCAAGTATAAATATAATTGTTTTATTTTGCAAAAGAAAATAAGCAAAACGGAACATAAATTCAATAGTTCCTGAAATCATTATTGGATGATTACATTTCTCTGTCAAAGCAATTAGTGTGGAGGCTGCGCGTTGTACAAAAGCGAGCGACTGTGATTATGCATGAATACCGCACAAGCATCACCGACAGGCAGCTACATATTATCTTATACAGCATCCCCCAAATAATTCTCTCCGGGAAATTTAATCAAGGTACCCGCGATGAAATATTAAATATTAAACGTAAATTTATTGGTTTCCGGCCATCATGCGAACTATATAATGCATAATTTATGGGAAATTAGTTGCGGGCGTTGTCGACGTGAACTCTTTACCGACAGAGTTGTTGATTCATGTTGTACGTTAATAGGCACACACATAATTGAAAGAATGTTGTTTATTTAAAACAGAAAGTAACAAAAAATTTTGCGCAGTGAATTTGAAGAGATATTTGTGTGACCAGCAGAAATTTAGTTAGTACTTCACGTTAATCAAAATTTCAATATACATAATAAAGTTGAACAGTTAATAATTTCAAAATATTTTTATTACGATGTAAAAATACGATACAGAGCTGAGAAATCGTAGTTTTATATGTCTGAATTTATCTTCGGAAGGTGACACAAGTAAAGCAAATAAACGGTTGTATTTGTGCGGAGTACGAGTAGTACCTATGTGCGGTATCTGTGCGAGTGTCCGTGCGCGCGGCTGTTATGGAGCGCCGCCATACAACTTCTACATATTGAATTGTGCGTATTTTGTGCGACGAGGGCTCCACACTCAACGTGCCGTGCGGACGGTGCCGGCAATACACATGCTTATGTAACCTATCTAAATAACTCTCGCATCAGACATTCAATTAAATTTATATGTGCTGTTGTTGTTATAAAATTTGAATATTATGTTAAATATGTTTTTAATAACATTAAACGCTACTTTGTAGTCCAAACCATGATTTTGTAGATTATGTATATTGGAGGTGTAATGCTCTAGGCATATGAAGGATATAAATATGTGAGTGTTGCTTACAGTTACACACATACATTCCTTTTGGCTTCGCCTAAGTTGGGTAATTAGAACTGTGTGTAATACAATTCTGTTCGAGGTACATAAACCTACAATGTCTTCTAGGAAACAGAATGAAATCTTCAACAAAGCTTAAAACTACCCTTACATTGTTGTGACCGGTAAACTTATCTTTGTTTCAGCAAATACCCTGTGTTCACTGTACACTCGATATTTAATAGAAAATATCAAAATAATAAAAAAAAAAATCATTTTTAGAGTTCCGTACCTCAAAAGTAAGAACGGAACTGGTCTGTATGTCCGTCCCCGCGTAGAGGTATCGTGTTGAAACCATATTTTGTTCCCTAAAAGCTGTGACAAACTGTGAAAAACAAACTTTTAAGTTAACGTAAAAGAAAAGATACGTCTGTTTATAACGCAAAAAAAAATTAAACCGACTTCAAAAACCAAAACAAAACCTAAAAGGCACAAAATAGTGTAAAATAAACTTAGAACTATCTAAAATATTAATACAAAACTAGAAGTGATCTGTTTGAAGTTGGTGCCGTTAGAAACGTTAAAAAATGTAAATGAGGGTCAATACATATTTATTATATAAAAAAAATCAACCCTTAACTCCTAAAACTCAAGGTTTCTTCCATCATCAGCTCAGTATTTACCAAAAGCCTTGAGGTGATGACTATTGGACGTAAATACCTAAATAGGCTCAGTAGAATAATGAAACACGTTCGACATTTCTTTAAAATTTAAGGGTTTCCTTCGATTTAACTGGGATCCCATCATCAGATCCTGACTTGATGACAATGGGACCACCTCGGGAGAATACTCTTTCGAATACAAAAAGAATTATAAAAATCGGTTCACAATTGACGGAGTAATCGGTGAACATACATAAAAAAAAAAAAAATAGTGACACGCCGAACATATAACCTCCTCCTTTTCGAAGTCGGTTAAAAAACGTATATATTTCGACACTGACAAGGGAATCTAAATTTAAAGGGTTCTCACTTTTCGTTGACCAAGAACTATAAAATTCGGCAAGTAATAATTGTGGTCTTATCCTACAAGTCCAGGAAAAAATCAGAAAACTGTAATATACCTAGTATTTGCACGAAACCCTCGGTGGACATGTGCGACTCGCACTTGTTCGTTTCGTACGTATAAGAATCGTTGGTAATTAGGTAATAAAAAAAAACTAATATTATACAAAGTGATAAATATGTGATTATTCCGTATTGAATTCCCTGAAACAATACGTGAAGAAACATATCAAAAGATTTTTATATTTTAGTATGTTTCTTCACGTATTGTAGTCAGCCGTGAATGAATATGAACAAAGCCAATGTCAAAGGGCATGAGAGTTATAAATATTGTTCTGATCCGAGCCGTCACACTAATGCGGAGTTATCGCGGTTCGACGCGACAACTGCTACTTAATCAGGCGACGCGAGGCCAGAGCCGCACGTTGTCTGTTCATACGCGCCTTCACAGCTGATACGTATTCCGTCGCCGCCGCTATCCTAACGAGTCCCAGTCTTTTTTTGCCTTTGACGTATATGACGTCTACCGCAGTTTTGACTGCTTCACCAGGCTTTGGCTTATGGTGAAACCTTAAGGGCCTCCAGCCAGAGCTAGAGAAAAACTAACTACGTTAGCACCGTTCACTAAGGGCTCCCGTGCGGGGTTCGGACCTCGGCTTAGTGCGCTGCTAACAATCTTAATAAGGCAAACAGCAAGAGAGGGCTGGATCTTAATTTGTTTTATTTTAGGACTTAATTTTATTGCTAGTTTTGCCGGCTCGGCCCAGCTTGATTTAGAGACGAGGGGCACGAGACCCAGTAATTAGCTCAGATATACTGCTAACATCATTACGATCAAACCGGTCTCCGTCCATCAAGTCGAGGACGATCGGTACTACAAGAAAGTCGTTAACTCTTCTATGTCCTGATAGATCAAAGAGCGATGTTACCGACAGGTGAGCGCTGTTCGCATGAGCAACACTTTTTGTGAAGATGAAGTATCACCCGGCAATGCCATCTGTCTTAATGGAAAGATTAAAATGTTCATTGTGATGTAAAACAGGAGATCAGCGGGGGCCGGGGGAGGGACGGAAGATTGAAAAACGCGGGTAATCAAAGAATTAATTGATTCGCGGCGGGCGAACGATACCTTTGTACCTCATCGACAGAACTCTCTTAAAACAGGGGATTACGTTGTTCATAATGGTTTTTTAAAGAAATTAATTGTTCTATAATTGTAGCGGAAGAGAGCTGTTTGGATATCTGCGTTTGATTGGAGCGGTCGGGGTGGCGGTGCGGCAGGGGAGGGAGGGGCGGGAGCTCGCCTTTTGCGTGTCGATACAAAGTTATTTCGTATTGTAATTGTTTTGTTTGTGATGTTATCTGTGTGCGGCGGAGTTACTCCTGAAGAGTTTTATAACGTAAGCTTGATTTGTTCATTACTCATAATATACCAGATAGGTACCTACATTGTTTATTATATTAGTAACTTGTTTCGGTTCTAATTCGATTACGCTGTCGAAGTTTTCAACAGATACAATATTTATGTGTTGATTAACTTTTAGAAATTTTATTATTGTATCCGTGTAATATTTACGGCTTAGGTATTAGTAAGTAAAATATAGCATTTTTTGATGTATGTATAAATTGCCTTAACCCTTTACTAAATTACTGTAATTGGCTCTGTGGCGTTGTAATTTTCAAATAAAAGTAAATACTGCGGAATAATTACTCATATTATTGTGAGCCCCTCGGACTGAGCAAAGATGCTTGTGTTACGATTGAGTTTACGACGGTCGTGTAATGAGTGGAATTCGAACCTTTCGGGTACGGTTACCACATGATAGCAAGTCCGACGCCCTACCCATTATGCTACCGTCGATTCAAATTAAGATGGCTACTTACAGAATCAAACACTTACTAACAATTTCATTGATGCTATAATAAAAGTGAGTACTTGGTATAAAATCCGTCAGTTAACTAAACCGTGTTCACGTCTAAATAGCGGGAGAATCATGTCTGGAGCGAGCATTAGCGATGTTCGCTCGTCGCGAGGTGTCTGCGTCGCGTCGTCACATAATATTGCGAGCGCGGCCGCGCGCCACACACATATTATTTAGTACGTGCGAGTAGGTGCGGCATTAAGCGAACAAAGCATTTGCCAACGCGAATAATTCACTCGGCGAACTAGCAGCGTTTAAGTGCCCTCCAGCCGAGACCTAAGCTTTGTTTTCATACTTTTCTTCACATCTCAAAACACAGACAATCTACTTTAAAGCTTATGATAAAAGAAATAAGGTTGAAATTTATCTACTAACACTATTGTTTTAGTCCATTTATTGCCGTCGAGGGAATTTCTTTCGAATGTCTTCTATATATCTCGGGCGCGTATAATCCGCTGTATTCGCGGGAAAAATCTCTATTGCACCGAGTACAGATGCATTTCCAGTGATTTTCCACTTGGCTCGCACCTCCCCCCACCCTCCGCGCTGCCGTTAGCTCCTCACTCGGCGTTCCTCTTATTTTATTAACTATCGCCAGTAGGTGAGCACTTTGTGCGTCGTTTTGCAACTTCTCAGTTCAGATTAGTGTGGAGTGAATATGGTTTACTGCAACACTTACCCGGTTTTTATGTTTGATTGACTGCCTAGAATCTTGCAATTAGGAATCGGGACCAAACAACACCGTCGATGATATCAATACGCACTCCACACACGCACGTTGTTCAGGAATCTGTCGCCGGTCTTTCTTCCATCTGTTTCTAATTCCCCCTTATAATGTAGGCCTAAATGAGTCTTTTATTGCATCACCAGCGAAGGATTAATTACTGGACCCCCAGGGTCTGCTATCGCGACATCTTGACATCCCCGTACGTTTTGGTCTCAGCTGTTTTAAACTAAGCATTTTAAGGGTTACCGTATTAGAGAGGTAGTTATCATTATACACAATCTAATTACTAATTGAAGAATATGTAATTGAATCACACCATTATTACGTTACGTATCTTGACGATGAATGTGAATTGATTTTGATTTTGAGTGAATCAAGCATCATGTAACTGTACAGTACAGAAACTTTATCAATTAGCATAGAAATTAAACTAGTTAGGATTCTATGGTGATTTATTTTGATTTTAGTTCCTGACGTTTCGAAGCCTTTGCAGGTGTTTTTGTAACATATCGAATGCTAATAAAGATTTGAGTATTGAGTATTGAAAGCAAGTTTTAGAGAATTAAAATTCCGTTGAAAATCTTGCCCGAAGTATTGCCTGCTGTTAAATATATTTTATAAGAATTTAGCGAACTAATGCCTGTGAAAATACAACTACTTTAGGTTGTGTCGATTCTACCTTGATAGAATACATCACATATCTGTCAGTTTGTTGCTCTGGTGCTAGGCAACGAGCACGATTTACTCTACTTGGGCCTTATTCACTCCAAGCAGTTAACGCGCTGTTAAGGTGGGTTAAGAGAGACGTTATCTATTTCAACTTAATATACTTCAAGGTAAAAAATCTGTTAAATAGTAAATACTGTATATACTAACACTACCCGGTGACACGCAAAACATAGAATAGGTTTTGCGACCCGGGGTTGTTGAACTACAATCTGCTTTATCTCACGGTACGTTTTGTTTGAACTTAGTGAAAAAGTCCCTTATACCATAACTTCTGACAGATTGGTGCTCATAACTTAACTGGGACAACTTCACACTACACAGTAAACGGTTGGCTTTCATGATGAATTACAAATTTTATTTTCATTTTTTGTGTCAGGAACTAATAAATCATTGCGCGATATGTCATGTTTGCACATACCTATTACTGTACAGATTATTCATATGAAATGGTAACGTTTATTTTTACTTTGCTTTTTGTTAGTCGTTACATTAAAAAAACTTGTTATAATCGAACTTGACATGTTTTGCAACTGATTTCCGAAAACGAAAAAAAAAATCAAAGTAAAATAATAAATGTTTCTTTCGTCATATACTTATTCTCGACCCGTAACAACTCCTGCGAGTAGCGACGGTATCCTTGTGTCGTGGCTCTCTGGAGACATCTTAAGCAACATGTATTGCAGAGCGGAGTGCTCCCTGCTGACAGGCCGGACTCCGGCCCTCAGCCCGACTTACGGCACACCGCTCTAGCCACACCACAGATAGCAGGTCGTTATGTGTGAACCTCGAGCGAATCCAAAAGAATCGCCGTCTTAACGGTCGATTTGGGTTTACAAATTGGGTCTCTAGCTCTGGTTAGTGGTTGCTCGTGCGATGTACAGCCGTTACCGGACACGTGTTCTGATTCTAGTATTACTTATTTATTCATAACATGGAATATCGTTACTTTTGACGGTTACAATTTTATGTTTTTCTTGCAGTTTGTCTAGATTTGTTTCTAAAAACAGCTCTAGAACCTTTGCTAGATAAGGTTGATAGGTCTTAGAACAAATCGCTTCACCTAGCTACGGAACTATTCACGATACTTAGCAGTGGATGCAGTAGGTGTCTCGCGGTCGTTTCCCTCGTGAGCGGCGCTCGGCGGCGGGCGGCGGATCGCGGCGCGCATTACTCTTCGTCACGCGCTAAGCCGCCGCCGACACGAGCGCCATCTATATGCATCGGGAACTAATCGCACGTGCTCACCAGTTGTTAGTTAACCAGTAATATGTCAATACGGTAATCCTTGCAGTTCTTAACTATTATAGATCGAGAACATACCTATTCGGAGCAAACCTTTACTTTTCATGTCGTCTTTAGTTTTCTTTGCTTTGTGCCTAATATTTGAGTGATTAAATCAGAATATTGAATATTTGTCTTCTCATACTTAAACGTTCGCCATGATATAACTTGGGTTGGGTACTCTCCTTGATTATTATTTATACTAAAATTCCACACAACTCAGTGTATGTGTCCGCTTCTAACTGCTCACCACGGCAACAGTACTACACGACCGCAACACGTCGATGCCACGCTCGCGATCAATACCCACGTCTTTCAAACAGCTTGCAATAAACTGCCACTGCTCGGCGCGCGGCGGAGCACTCACAATATCGCCGTGTTTTCGACTTAGCATTATTGACTGTAAAACTTTTACTCAAATGCAATTGGAAACGTCCTGTCTTCCCGATTTAGATCCTTAAATAGGTATTGTCGTCATATTAACTAAAATATATAATATAATGTTAATAAAATAACTGTCCTGTTAAAGCGGCGGTAACCTGGTGGTCAGGTCATCGGACTTGCGATTATATTTTGGTCGCGGCTTCGCATCCCACCCATTTCTCTACCAACATGAACCAACTCGTAGTACAAGCATTTAGCTAACCGCAAGGGGTTATCAAGAATATAGTAATGTGCGACCCACATAGAATAATCTTTTTAAAGTAAAAAAAATAAAATTATTCAACACTAAATGTCGAAATGTCGAGGTCCCCTAGCGGTTCAATATCCGGATTCGTATGTACAGGGTTGCGGTTTCAAACTCGGGACATTATTAATGTGAGTTTTTCAAAGTGATGTATTGTGTACTTTCTTAATTATTCTAAGACACCATTGACAATCGGTGGAGGATAACATCGTGAAGAAACCTGGTTTTCAAAATTTTTTACCTGGAATCGCCAGCCCGCAATGAGCAAGCATGGTGATCATTATGATCAACGCTCGTTCCTTCTCTATATGGTTAGAGTCCTGTGCCTAGTGGGTAGGAGAGAGGCGTTGCGACGCCATAGCTAAAAGGCGTCGCGATGCCATAGCAGGGAGACAATGCGACGCCAAAATAGAGAGGCGCTCGACGCCGTCACTGGCAGGCGTCGCAGCGGCATTTCTAAAAGGTGTCACGACGCTATAATTGATCGGCGTCTCGACGTTATATCTGGGTGACGTCGCGACGCTGTAATATCTGAGAAGCGTCGCGACGCCATGGCTGAGGCATCGCTAGGCTGAGAGGCCTCGCGACGCCATGAAAGAGCGGCGTCACGACGTTTTATCTGAGTAGCGTCGCGACGCTATAATACCTGAGAAGCGTCGCAACGCCATAGTTGACACGTCGCAACATCGTGTCTGGAAGGCGTCGGGACGCCTTAGCTGAGAAGTATCGCGACGCTTTATATTATACAATACATTTTATTTTTTTGTTCAAGGCAAGAAGATGAGAGGCATCGCGACAGCATAGCTGACAGGTGCTGCGACGCTATAATTTATCGGCGTCGCGACGTTATATCAGAGTGGCGTCGCGATGCCATAGCTGACGCGTCGTGACATCATATTACAGCGGTGTCGCGACGCCATAGCTAAGAGGCATCGCTAGGCCATAGGTGAATGGTGACGTAACGCCATAACTGAGAGGCATCGCGACGCCGAAATTAACGTAGTGATGCCCTATAAGCGCGGAGTTGATACGCCATAGCTGACAGGTGTCGCGACGCTATAATTGATCGGCGTCGCGACTTTATATCGGAGTGGCGTCGCGACGCCATAGCTGACGCGTCGTGACATCATATTACAGCGGTGTCGCGACGCCATAGCTAAGAGGCGTCGCTAGGCCATAGGTGAAAGGCGTCGTAACGCCATAGCTGACAGGTATCGCGACGCTTTATTATATTTACAATTTATTATTTCCGTTCAAGAAATGAAGAAGATGAAAGGCGTCGCGAGGCCATTACTGAGAGGTGGCTATAATTGAACGGCGTCGCGAAGTTATATCTGAGTGGCGTCGCGGCGCTGTAATATCTGAGAAGCGTTGCGACGCCATAGCTAAGTGGCGTCGCGACGCCATGAAGAAGTGACGTCGCGACGTTAGATCTGAGTATTGTCGCGACGCTATAATACCTGAGAAGCGTCGCAACGCCATATTTGACACGTCGCAACGTCGTCGCTGGAAGGCTTCGCGACGCCTTATTTTATATATAAATTTTATTTTTCTGTTCAAGGTATGAAGAAGATTAGAGGCATCGCGACGCCATGATTGAGCGGTGTCGCGACGCTATAACTGAGAAGCGTTGCGATGCCTCTAATCTTCTTCATACCTTGAACAGAAAAATAAAATTTATATATAAAATAAGGCGTCGCGAAGCCTTCCAGCGACGACGTTGCGACGTGTCAACTATGGCGTTGCGACGCTTCTCAGGTATTATAGCGTCGCGACGATACTCAGATCTAACGTCGTGACGTCACTTCTTCATGGCGTCGAGATGCATCTCAGCTATGGCGTCGCGATGCCTCTTATCTTCTACATACCTTGAACAGAAAAATAAAATGTATATATGAAATAAGGCGTCGCCTGTCTGTATTATCTGAGAAGCGCCACAGATGACGCGTCGTGACAACATATTTCAGCGGCGTTGCGACGCCATAGCTAAGAGGCGTCGTGACGCCATGATTGAGCGGTGTCGCGACGCTATAACTGAGAAGCGTCGCTACGCTATAGCTGAAATGCATTTCGACGCCAAGAAGAAGTGACGTCACGACGTTAGATCTGAGTAGCGTCGCGGTGCCACAGATGACGCATCGTTAAGACATATTTCAGCGGCGTTGCGACGCCATAGCTATGAGGCGTCGCGACGCCATGATTTTGCGGTGTCGCGACGCTATAACAGAGAAGCTTCGCTACATAGCTGAGATGCATCTCGACGCCATGAAGAAGTGACGTCACGACGTTAGATCTGAGTATCATCGCGACGCTATAATACCTGAGAAGCGTCGCAACGCCATAGTTGACACGTCGCAACGTCGTCGCTGGAAGGCGTCGCGACGCCTTATTTTATATATACATTTTATTTTTCTGTTCAAGGTATGAAGAAGATAAGAGGCATCGCGACGCCATAGCTGAGAGGTATCGCGACGCTATAATCGAACGGCGTCGCGACGATATATCTGAGTGGCGTCGCGACGCTATAATACCTGAGAAGCGTCGCAACGCCATAGTTGACTCGTCGCAACGTCGTTGCTGGAAGGCGTCGCGACGCCTTATTTTATATATACATTTTATTTTTCTGTTCAAGGTATGAAGAAGATAAGAGGCTTCGCGACGCCATGATTGAGCGGTGTCGCGACGCTATAACTGAGAAGCGTTGCGACGCCATAGCTAAGAGGCGTCGCGACGCCATGAAGAAGTGACGACGCGACTTTACATCTGAGTAGCGTCGCGACGCTGTAATACGTGAGAACCGTCGCGGTGCCACAGATGACGCGTCGTGACAACATATTTCAGCGGCGTTGCGACGCCATAGCTAAGAGGCGTTGCTAGGCTATAGCCTAGAGGCGTTGTTACGTCATAGCTGAGAGGCCTCGCGACGCCATGATTGAGCGGCGTCGCGACGCAATAACTGAGAGGCGTCGTGACGCCCTATTTGCACGAAGTTGCTACGCCATAGCTGTCAGGTATCGCGACGCTTTATTATATATACAATTTATTATTTCCGTTCAAGGAATGAAGAAGATGAAAGGCATCGCGAGGCGATTGCTGAGAGGTTTCGCGACGCTATAATTGAATGCCGTCGCGACGTTATATCTGAGTGGCGTCGCGATGCTGTAATATTTGAGAAGCGTCGCGGTGCCACAGTTGAGGCGTCGTGACAACATATTTCAGCGGCGTTGCGACGCAATACCTGAGAGGCGTCGCGACGCCATAGCTGACAGGCGACGTGACGCCATAGCTGACAGGCGTCGTGACGCCATATTAGATCGGCGTTGCGACACCATAGCTAAGAGGCGTCGCTAGGCCATAGCTGAGAGACGTCGCTACGCCATAGCTGAGAGGCCTCGCGACGCCATGAAGGAGCAGTGTCACGACGTTATATCTGAGTGGCTTCGCGATGCTATAATACCTGAGAAGCGTCGCAACGCCATACTTGACGCGTCACAAGGCCGTCACTGGGAGGCGTAAAAAATACGCTCACCCCTGCCTTGGTGACGCGCTCACTTCGCAACGGCCCGTGCAGCAGAACTCGTAATATTTTAATTTCGCCATATCTTCAAAACTAAACGTGCAATTGTAATCATTCAAAGAACAAATATTATCTACATAAAGTGTGCTTAGTGATGAAAACATTTATTTTGATAAGGATTAATAGCATGAGTGAAATAAACGCACTTAAATGTAGTCCAAAAAAAATTCAAGATTTTTAAATTAAAAAATGATAGTGTGTCGCGGACTTTTTTGTAGATATTTATAAGATCTACGATCAATTAAAACATTTTATGGTTCCATCTTTTATAGTTTAGGCAGCGTACGCAAAATAAGTAACTTCTCTGGTTGATTTTTTACACCTTGTGTCCGAAAAACCTAATATCTTACGGACCCTATTTTTTTTTCAAAATAAAATATAGCCTATGTTATTTGTGGATAATGTAGCTTTCGTATGGTGAAAGATTTTTTTAAATCGGTCCAGTACTTTTAGAGTTTATTCGTTACATACAAAAATACAAATCTTTCCTCTATATAATATTAGTGTAGATAAAAATGAAAATTAATTGAATTAATCACAGTGAAAAGTTATTTTTATCACCTGGATGTTATACTGAGTTTCAAAATAGCCTATTACCATCTGAGATTAGATTAGATACGTTTTGATAGCCGGCAAATAAAATGATGTAATTTACTATTTTATTATATTTCTGCCTTTAGAGCGACTTCGTCTGCGTGGACTTCTGAATTGGGTCTAAAGCTTCGCTCGTTAACAATTTTAATCTTCCCACGGAAACTATTTGAGAGATCGGTATAGAAAGTACATGTCCTTTTCCAAAGCATAGGTAGCACACATACCAAATTTGAAAGCTGTCTGCCCGCGGCTTAGCACGTAAACAATTTTAAATACGATCTTGTAATATTAACAGAAGTATTATGTATCTCATTAAATAAAGTCATCAGTTGCGTATATTATAAGTAACTTTAATTACAAGTATATTATAACAACAATTGATTAGCTACACATGTGCAACACTCACGCACCGCACTCACCGACACGGTGACCACCCACCACACTGGACACGTCATCAATATGGCCACGGCAGTACAGATTACAATAACTTTTCTTAAGCAGCTCTTTTTTATTTCATAGCATGACGCTTTGTGACATAAGGGCTCAGCAGACAACAATGTAGCATGCTTAAAGTGACAAATGTCGATGATACATCTCGTATGATGGAGTGCAGGGGTATTGCCACTTACGGAACAATTTGGCAGCGCTTGATAAATGAGCTACAAGCGTCGCGCCATTACCTTCCGACCGCGGAATCGAACCAGCGCTCGTTACAGCCGCCGCGGTATTAATCAAGTGTTCGATTAAAATATACAAACAACTGCAAATTCTCCACATGTACGGGACCAGGCTGGTGCCATTTCAAAACATACTTGTCTTTTAAATGTAAAAAAAACTGTTAACAAAGTTAAAAAAAGTTATTAATTTTCCTCATCTGTAGCGTTTTAAAGATGAGTATGTTATCATCTACAATGCTTGCGGTTACAACGGTTGCGGTAACCTGCGGTTATCTGATTGTCATAATTGAAGCCTTAGATGCGTGAACACAACACCCCAAGTAAGTGGAGCCTCATATACAAAAGGTTCTTGAAGCACACGATCTGCTCAAAGCGCGAAGAAGGCTGGGTCACTCTTAACCGGGCATTCAGCGGTTTTAGTGACGACATCAAACAATAACATACTTCCTGTTACACATGGTAGTGGGATAGTTGGAAGACCAGGGTAGAATATAATAAAATACTTCAATCATATGGAATAAAATGAATAATAGCTTAGTATACCAAGTAAAGTGAGACAAGTACCTACGTAACTTGATTTTTTACATTTAAATATTACCTACAACTGACAATGTTATATAAACACAACCCAGGTCATATATATGCAACCTTCGATACACGTGCGGTATGTGTGTACATGTGTGTGTATGGCGCCATTGTTTCTCAACGCTGATTGTTGATATCCGGTGCATAGCACTGCAGGCTACTGTTACCGTCAGACTGGAGTAATATTATGTTACCACTCTTTAAATATGATGATGTTTTGGTTCGTGTTTCAATAACATTAAAATAAGTTCATAAGATTGATGTGCTGTAGCATGACGCAGTTGTTCATGCGGTGCATAGCAATACAACTGGAGTTACAATGTACTCACATGCAAGTTTCCCGCAGTAATTGGGGAACATTACGTTTATGATATACGGTGTAGCAAAGTGCTACGAGCGCTACGGCATAAGTCACGCTTGCGATCTGCAAACGATCGATTTAGGCAATTTGTTGTCTACGGTGTAGCTTTCGGAGTATTGTAAACGTGTGCAATAATAGTGTACTGGTTGTATTTAGTGTATAATATTCCATTTTATATGTTACTTCATGTTCAACTCTGTGATAACATTATTGCTGGAACAAGTAAAGGGAGAATCGGCCATGGCCGTGGTTACAAATGACGAAAAAATTGGTAAAATTAAATTGAAAATATATTTAAGCTTAATAACTTTGTCATGGAAACAAGCTGAGGAAAAACTATTTCATGTCACCAACATTATTAAAACACAATGGCAATTAGTTGCAACAGAGTTTAACCCCAACCCTACGTGCGCTACGGTGTGGCGTCGCTACACATTACATCGTAGCACAGCGCTACGTCGTCTCCACGGGACGAGCAGCCTCTTGGGAAATCGCCACTTTGTTCTAAGATGGTTCGTTTAACTTTACCAACTACTTGATGATGTCAGATACCTAATAGTATAATACCTAAAGATTAAAATACAAGAAATAATAAATTGCTTGAGCAAGCTGTAAAGCAGAATCAATTTTGAACATCCGCCACGATTTATATGTTAATTACTTGTAAAAATTTATAAAAACATAATTAAAATTATCCATTTAATTATAATGATTGTATTTTAGCATGACAGACCTTTTAACAGCAATGTTTTATTTAAATACGATCAATGCTCCTTTTTATGATATCTAGTGGCCAGCGGGAATATTTTTAACGTAATTTTTGACAGTGTGCTTGTCCAAAAGATTTCATATTTATTTCACTTAAGTGAAACACTAGAGATAATGTAGCTATAAAATTAATTTAAAATGTTGAAAACTTTTAAAATTTAATATATTAAAAAGTACCGCAAACTAAATTGGAAAGCGTTTTATTTTGTTAATTTGAAAGTACTTCAACAAGAGGACAATTTGCGTTGAGTCGGGGCTCCGCATTTATTTTATTACACAATTACTTTCGCGGCGAGTTGACAAGCGGTGCGTTAATATTCTACCGTCGAACTAATGCTGCCGCGCGGCGCCACCCGTTGTTGTCGCGAACACTGCGAGTGTGTCTACAGCGCGCGCCTTGAATAATAGAAGCCGCGAGAGTTGTGACGCAGTGACGTCACGCCTCACGCGACACCACTGTGATCAACTACAAGTGGGCCACACCACTCACACCACTCGCACGACACCTTCACGACGTCAAATGCACGGACAAGCTATTCTCTGCGAGATACTCAGAGTTGGACAGTTTGTTGTTAACTTAGAACTTACATTACAGGCTTAATGGAGGTCGAAACTATTAGCCGCCAGACAACAATGAACCTATTGTATGTTGACGTTAGATCTGAATTGAATTTGATTGCAATCAAAAATGTACTAAGAATATAATTTTGACGGGCCTGTTGCTATAGTGGTTAGTGACCTTGACTGCTAACCCGGAGGTTGTAGGTTCGATTCCTACCCAGGACAAACCTTTGTATGATCAGCGTGATCATTTGTTCTGTGTCTGGGTGTCATTTATCTATAATATGTATTTATAAATATATAAGTATGTTTATCAGTTGTCTGGTTGCAATAGTACATTCTCTGCCTAGTTTGGCATTAGACGGCCGTGTGTGATTTGTCCCAATATATTATATCATATTCTTATAATATTATTAAAATAATGACTTTAAAATTATTATAGAATACAGATTACACCATGCTGTAAAAATGAACTCCATATAACAAAATTACATTAAGCTCCAAATATATGCGTATGTAGATAGGGGACACTTGGTGCGTTGCCAGACGCGGGCACACTGACAATGAGTCGTAACAACTGTCTAAACAATATAAAGCGAGTTACGTATAGCGCATTATGAAGAGTGCCCGCTACCCGGCCGGCCCCCAGCCCGCTACCCGGCCAGCCCAGCCCGCTACCCGGCTAGCCCACCAGCAGCAGGCAGATAGTTTGCAAACGATTTAACAAGTTGTGGGACAGTAGCTTTGCATGTTATTATCGTTGGCTTATACCACCGCAGAGGCGCATAGCAACGAGCATGGAAATATAAACGTTAAAAATAATAATAGTATTAAAACCGGTAATAAAAGTCAAAAAGCCTAGAGAAAAATAATGGGAATTATTTGTGATGTAGTAATCAAAGCCAAAGAAACAAAACAAATCTCATGTGAAACTAAAGCCAATCTAGTAACTACACAAGCATGAGGAAACCGATAACAAGCGATCAAAGTTGGTTTGTATGAGTAGTGCTCCGCCGGAACATCCCGGAACCAATCGATATGCGTCGCCTTGCCGCTGGGAGAGCTGCGGCGCTGCTCGCTGGCGTGTTGTAAGGTAACAATGCTGACTTGCTGCCATAGCGCAGGCATACCTCCTGATAGGTCACGCTCGTCGCTTTCTTTGGATGTTACATCTGTTATAATTATGATGTCTAAAATTGTTGGCTTAAGAATATATATTATTGTATCAGAATCTAAAGGTTGTCAGTAACGTTTGTGAACAAAAGTTAGCACAACAAGATGTCCTCATTGATTTTTGGCAAACACTTTGATAAAAACGTATACTTGTAATAAACAATTAACAACTTCAGATCTAATTGCTTCTGCTTGAGGCGCCAGACGTTAGTATCACACGCTTAGTTTAAATGATGTGCTCTGCAATGGAGCTCGCCGTGTGTCCGGCCCCGCAGAGACTTAGGATAGGAACCTCATATTCCTTCAAATTTGTAAAACCGGTCGTCCGCAATATTATTATACTTTTAACTGTTTTCAGCCTAATCATATTATTTTAATCAAGATTAAAATATTTTTATTTCAATTGGGCGTTTTCAGGCACTTTTCTAGTTGCGCATTAATTAGGTCATATCTAAAAAGCGAATGGGTATTTTATATTTATAGTTAATAAAAATACAACAAACCTCAAAGCAAGAATATAACAGTTTAACGTGTAAATCAATATCTTTGCTATCAATACAATCATATTATGTGATGGGTTCCGCCGACATCAATAGTAAACAGTCGTAATGTTATTAACATTCCTGTAACGTTTGGTATTACGTTTTGCTGCAAGTCTCTTCTCCGGCAGCTTGAGTGTATTTAATTAGCGAATCTAGCATCGCAACAGCTCCGAGTTGGATTATATTGCTGTAACCCTTCCGTGGAGGCCAACTAAATATACCAAGTTAAAAGTTTTATGCGATGCGCACTGAAAGAGAATGTATAACCATGTAATTACCGTCATACATGAACACGAATCTAGTCAGCTATTTTTTTAATTAGCAAGATACCATCACATGCTCGTAAACGTATAATATAAAAATGTGTTAGAGTTGATTTTCTAAATTGTTATTTTAAATCGTATATCCTAAAATACATTTTGAGCTCAAACTTAAATGGAATACAGACACATTTAATTTGTATGAATAGTTGACAAGTAAACTGCACCTGCTGAGCGGTGGAGGCTAGAACAAATACCAATAGCAGGGCGCGCGGGTGCGAGCGAGACAAAAACAACTTGTTTGGAACTGGTGACAGTAATATAACTGTGACGACTAAGTGACGGACGCTGCAAGCTGGCTTTATTGAGTTCTAGCAGCGTGCGACACGCGCCAGATGTTACTCTGTCTACAAACTCTATTCTTAGGCTGCGTTACAAACAGAAGTGTACGAGGATGCATAGCGAGGGATGAATTCGCTAAGAACCAATAGGATCATTTTATTTACTTAACATAACAGTCACTAGACAGTTGTTTTTGGAGATATATGTATAGTGTACACAAAATATAGAGGCAGATGATAGCTATTTTAACACACAGAAGACAGCACAAGTTTTGAAGAGGTAACTGTAATAAATGTTCTCGAATACATAATGAATTATTTAATTAGTATCTGACGCAAACCTGCTACACATCTTCACTCCGCTTATCTACTCACCGTTTCCCAACACCGCTACGCACACAGCAGCCTAGCACATGTTTGGACAATACGCAGTCTAACACATGACCATTATCATTAGACTTGCAACATCACCTATATCGACAAATGAAATGATTAGAGATGCCTTGTTTAGCCGTCAATGTAAGATAAACTAACTCATTAATAGCGTACCAGGTTGTGCACGACGCCGCTATCTGTCTCGGACGAGGTGACAGTAAATCAGATGTCGCATCTGTCTCGCGTCGCGCTCGCCGCGGTTGCTTCGTATTTATGTAGTCGCTACGATAATGTTGTAATAACCGGGGGCTGTCCGACACGATGGCCGCTTTAATCTGTTCCTCCCATTGTGAACCTGAGTGATCCACTCCAGCGCACGTCACATAATAGTGTAAAAAGCGATATGACCAGAAAATGAAGTTTAAATAGTAGGTACCTAGTACGATTAGTAACTTATGTACTTCAATAAATGTATCTATGTACTAAACTAGATTATAGATTGTCATGTTTCTTTCTTTATATTTTTTTCATAACCAGCATTTGTTATTAATGTAGGTACTGTGTTAAATAACAGTGCACATGATTAAAGATACCTAATGTAATATGACCTGCTTGGAGACATAATTCAATAAAAAAAAGGTTTTCTCGCAAGGCACTACTTGACGGTATCTATTAATAATTTTTTAATTCCACTAAAGAATACAATCTTAGATTTAAGAAACGAGCTCTGTCGCCAGGATGTCTAATAACACGCTCTATATAATCCGCAAAAATGACCCACTCGTCTGTTCATCTGTACATACTCATTAATTATCCGGATTAGGATTATGTTGAGAGGAAAACAAATAGACAGCAGGCCATGTTATGTCATGTTTGTACAAACTCTTGTAGCGGAGCGGGAACTGTGTCACACCAACTATCACCAACGTTTGATGCAAAATATATTTCACAACGCAGTCTCATTAATTCATCACCAATAATTCGACACCATTATCACACAGCAAACGCGGAATATTTGAACTAGTAGCACTAACAATGTCAGAATTTCGCGTTATGTTGTTACAACAAATATTATTACTCATTATCATCGGTATCCTGTGCGACCAGCATTCCAAATATTGGACAAACTATTGAGCCAATCAAAGCGTGTTCGTGATCGCGCTTGTCACGCGTTGCTCCAACATTTGCACAATATTTGTGATCGCACTGAGCCAGTGTTTGCACAGCGTTATCGTGGTCCATTGCCTTTGATAAGGATGCTTTACTTTGTCTTTATGTGAATAAGGAAAAGTGTCAGCGTTTGATTAACTGCCGATCATACTTAATAGAACGTGTCTCGTCTTGTGCGACCAGACTGCCGAGGCCGCGGGTGCTTGTTGCTATGTGTGTTCGTCCTCGAAATAAAATGTATTCAGTACATTTTATTATAACAAAGTAAGTGCCGTAATCTGTGTACTGAGTCCAGTCTCAGCAACATACGACCGCATCGTGCGTTTATTTAGGAACGTTGTACTGTCCAAGTCCTTTAAATTATATACCATTGACTGGCCTGTTGGTGTAGTGGTTAGTGACCCGGACTGCTAGGCCGGTGTTCGTGGGTTCGATTCCCACCCAGGACAAATCTTTAATGATCATTTGTTCTGTGTCTGGGTGGAATTTATCTATATTATGTATGTTTATCAGTTATCTGGTCAACATAGTACAGGCTCTGCCTAGTTTGGGATCAGATGATGTGCAGATGCCGTGTGTTGGTTGTCCCGAAATATCATTATTATGCAGCAGACTCCAGCAGTCTGCTTGCGACCACGGCCAGTGTAACCCGGCCGAAACGTTAAGCCTTAAAAGGTAAATGCATGAGTTCGCGTTAATTCCCGTGACGTAATTATATTAAAATATTTACGTTAATAATAATAATTTAAAATTCGAAGCGGCGGTAGCCTAATGGCTAGGGCGTCGGACTTGCGATCATATGGTTGCGTGTTCGAATCCCACCCATTACACTTCCGACGTGAACCCACTCGTAACACAAGATCTTAGCTTAGCACGAGGGGTTAACGAGATTACTAGTAATGTGCGACCCACATTGCTAGTAATCTTTATTATAAAAAAAAAATAGGATACAACACAATGTGGATGTAGTGGCGATTATCGAAACGCATCACATAACGAGTGTTGACCTTTTTCTCATGTCGTGAACTCGTGACATATTGTGCGTCACAACATCTGGGAGGTTTGTCATCTTTCCAATAACTTAAAGCGGATTTATTTTGAACGAAACATTATTATTTGAGGTTCTCAATTTAGATTACCTGTGTAGTTGATACAGAGTTACGTCAGGAGCGTGCCCGTGAGCCGCGCGCCGCCAGTCCCGAGCGCGCTGCTAACAAAACATTAAATGCTTGCGAATAAATGTGTAATACGAACGCTTTGATCTCCTCACTAAAAGATAGTTAATTTGTTATTCAAATTAAACGGTTTGTGGAGTTGTAGGAACGTGAAGGAAATAACGCTTAGTGTCAGCTCAGGCGGTCTTCTTTCAAAGGATCTATATTTGGATCCTTAATCATGTTTTTTTTTTCGTTATATGTGCTGCAATATTTTTTCAGTGTGGCTGCGTTTATCATTATTGAAATTAAAGGGACAAAAATTGAGCCTTCCATGGAAGCTTCTTAATAAGAATTTATTGTCAATATAAAGAGTCAGTCCCCGGCGTCACGGTGCTACAGCGCCGGTCGCCTCAGCTGATCGAGGGTGATGGCCATCATTGTTACAACCTACTTTATGTTCTATCTTGTCTGAACACTAAACTTATATTGAAGTACGTCGCACTAGTTATTAACGTTAATTGTTCAGTTTTTTTTATAATATGAAAAGTTGAAAGTTTAGGGAAGATTATTACAAGATGAATTATTACAAAACTTAAAATGGGTAACATCACACCACCTCCATGCTACAGAAAAGCACCGCGCTCGCGGCTGCCGGGCTGCCGGGCTGCGGGAGCGTGATTAGCGCTGCTAATTAACGTTATTCAATATTTGTTTCAAACGAAAAGGTTCATTACAACACCCTCTACCACACCACTCCCCCCATACCGCACCCCGCGTTCTCCCTTGCACCTCGGCGTCGTCCTCAACAAATAAAGGCATTACGTGAATGTTAGTCAAGCAAACAAACAGACACAAGCGATACAGATGGGATTTCTTTCCGTTTGAGAGCGACTGTCTCTGTGTGCGTGACTGTGTATGTGTGTCCGTGTAATTAACCACTGCTTGTATTTATGATTACTGTCGGACCACTTTGTCAGTAATTAATATCTTTGTTTATTTTGTTTCTCTTTGACAGTATTGTTTACGTCCAGTTTGCTACAATACTTACGTAAATATTTCTTAATACAGTCTAATAGAATCCATTCAAATATAACTGAGCCAACGATATGTAACACATCCTTTTTGCACATAATTTCTTGCAAAAGAGATAAACACACAGGTTTATTTTTTGTTGTATTTACATTATTTGTAAGTAAAGCGAGAGTGAGCCACTCACTCGAATTTACACCTAATTAATTACTTCCTCCATGAAGCGTCACGGTAACAGTGTCGTGTCCAGCTTAACAAACACACCTCAATTTACGTCACAGCTACGATACATCAAATCTGTCCGCTCCAGTACAGTCGACGACAACAATATCCCCCACCTGGACAAGGTGATGAAACGTCCTCAGTTTAGTTACGTACCATTTTGTGATATGCTACAGCAGGTACCCGCCGGTGCATGCGTGTGTTCACCGTCGACAGGCTGGATTTATATAACATTCACAACTGTACATAACTAGTTCTTTTTATTCTATCTCCACGCTATGCACGATGCAGATAACACCTGTTATTACTATGGAGGTAAAAAAACATTTGGTCTGCAGCTGCTCGTTGTTTTCATGTAATAACACACACACAGTAGGCGTTATACTATTTCAAATAAAAAATAACAATTAGTCAATAAAACGATGTCTCTGTAGCATGTGCTCTCATGTAAATTGTATTTCAAAAGAGACGAAAGTTATTGAAAAGCTAGCTCACTGTTGCTTTACATTATTGATTAAAGTGCGATTACAAATAAAAATTAAATAATGGACCTCAGTATCATAAGTTTTTTGTATCGTAGTAACATGGAATAATATATTATGTTCGATTTTGCATCGCTTAAAATACATAAAGGATTAAATTCCATAAGTGTAGCAGACATACAGAACCACTTAATATCATTTCCAGTCAAAGAAGTCACTTGTCTAAACTCAGCGGTCTACGACGACGTAACCGCCTCATTTTTCTCTTTGTGATCTCGATCACGCTAGTGACGTCAGGGTCGTTATTCCGGAACAATCTGATTAGTAGCTAATCAGATGCACACACGCCATACGGGTTACAAGTGGCGAGCCCTACCTGATATTATTAACTCATATTTATGTTTAAGTTAAACAATTATTAATCATATAAACACCAGTTCAATCATTAACCTATTCGTCCTCGAGCGGCGACCGGTCGCCGCATTACAATAAAAAATCAATTGTGTCTCATTAGCGGTGATTAGAGCGATTAAAAGCGAATCTATTCAGTGATACGATCTGCAAGTAACTGGGGTCTAAGTAGTAGCACGCCCCGCATGAACGGGCCCAGCGCGCGGACACGTGGGTCGCTTGCTGTTTCTTATTCAATATTCGTTTCCACGACATGGCCTCCTCTCTATAACACGATGTATTTCAAATACATGTACTTTTCTCTATTAAAATTCAAGCGTATAACACTGCACACTGGTTCTTTGTGAGAGTGCCCGCGGCTGTGCACCAGCTTCACAATTACAGGTCACACGTAATGGCTCGCAACAAAATGTAAAATGTTTTCTGCCGACTGCACGATACAAAACATTGAACAAAAATACGATATTGTAATACGTGACGCGTCCCATCGAATCTCTTCTGTTCGTGTTCACAGAACTCAGAACAATAAAATGTTATCTATCTAGACTCTAGAGCAGGGAGCCGTGCGGCAGTCTCGCAATGGAGAAAGTACGTACGATTTTGGATCGCAAATCACGAAAAGCGAAGAAATTGGCTATTGGTTAAAACAAATCGCACAACGAAACAAAGTTTGTCACATGTATATCAACGATGTGTATCATTTATCACAATATGTCAGAAGGTAGAAGGCATTTATCCTGCGCCGCGCTGCGCCACGGGAGAACTGTGGTCTCACAGGTAGCTCGCAAAGTGGATACACAATGAGAAGGATTTTCGCTTTTCCCTTGACACATGCTACATCTAAGCGAATGCGCATTTAACTGCAAGCTAGCAAACGTTGCTTTGATAAAATGAATAACGTGCCCGTCAAAGAGGACAGGTATCAAACAGATTTTATGACGTAAATTTTGGTTACTACCCCACCATTCTCAGCCAACTATGGAAACAACCCGAACTCCGAGCGGCCAGCCGAGCCGACCACTACCGCCACATTCTACAACAATACCATTCCACGTAATATAGAAATCACTTAAACCGGAGCGGCGCGGATCAGCTCCAAATAATTATCCGGAGGTCTGCGCTGGGCCTCTTTGTGTTCGCTTAATTGCAGCCGCGCCTCAAGGCAGCCGGCCTCACCTCGCCTCGCCGACCACTGCGGAAGCTCCTCGTTAATCTGCTCCTCGAGGCCATCCCGCGCCGAATTCTCTTTAATGAACAAAATCATTAACCTCACTAAAGTGTACACTTTACTGATAAAAAATATAGTCCCAATGTAGCGCTCTGTTATGAAACCGTAAATCTTTAATTTGATGCCACCGAACACATTGCAAAATCTATAAAAACGTTATGTCGTTTTAATACAGAAAGCTTTACTTATATCGCGGCATACGTTTTTTGTGAAAAATAAAAGCACGGTCGTGGTGGTCTAGCGGTTCAATAAACAGATTATGTGCACAAGGTTGTAGGTTCGAAACTAGGATAATAATTTCCAGACCGAATTTCGGCCTCGGCGGCCAATCTCAAGTGAGATCAGCCATGACGCAAGAGATATTATAGTGCAGATGCACTCTCTGTTCCTTCACTCTCATAGTTCGATGGGACGGTTGACCGGCACGACCAGAGAGGGATCAGGCGTAGGACCAACGGCTTTAGGTGCTTTCCGAGGCACAGGGGTGTAAACACCACATTTCCTGACTCCGAGCGGTGCTGAGGATTTCTAAAGTCTGTAATATTATTCGCCCTAAACTAGGATAGGCAATGTGACTGTTTCAAAGTTATTATGTATTTTCTTAATAAATATTCTAAGACATCATTGGCGATCGGTGTATGAAATAATCGTGAGGAAACTTAGATTCAAAAATTTGAATCAACCGTGATGATCAATGCTCGCTACTGCCCTTTATGAGAAGAGGCCTGTGCCTATCAGTGGGACATGTATAGGCCGGTATTATTATTACTTTGTTATAAAAACAGAAGCAACGCGGCTACAAGTCACGCGCTACAAGCGGCTACGGCGCAGTAGCGATACTCTCACAAGGGAGTATGTTTTGAAAGTGGTGTTGCGGTGCACGTGTTTGCGGCCGGCAGGGGGCGCTGAGCGAGCTGCCAACATTCTCCTGCGAAGAGATTTTTCTCCGACAAAGTACTTCAAGTAGCTTGTTTGGTTTGAAACGATGTCGGTAACCTGAGTGCGTTATCCAGCAGTCTCACAAGTCGGGTATTATCGGCTCGTCTGAGCTGCTCTACGCTTCGTTCTACTGTAATGTGAAAACTACATTCGTGTTTGGGAATTATTTGAATGGTTGTTGAAGCTTGTTTCTCGTGCCGTACTGTGATCATACTCGTACGTGCTCGGAGCAAGTACGTGTTATATTATTATAGTTTGTTGTTATTATAAGTATTTTGTTTGTTTTAGTAATAAAAGGAAGTTATTAAGTAATAAGATGAAGAGTATAATAATAAGAATAAAACCTTTAATTTTCAGGCTTCGTTGGCCCATCGATATATACCTTTCAGACCAACATACATATTTTACATATACATTTTGTGTTAGCATATATAAACTTAAACCTATGTTAGTAAACACATGTAAGTGGATTGTGCAATAGAATATATTATTTCCAGTATATAAGTCTACAAATTTACAAATTGAAGGGACCTTTTTCGAGGCTTGTGGACTGGAGTGTAAATTGTAAAGATAAGCTGTTGTTGAAGAACCGCGAGGACAAGTGTCACGGTGTGAGCGAGCATAGCTATATTATGTTAGCTATCCCGCTGCCAGGCAAAGGCCTACTTTATTATTTCCCTCTGTCTCTGTTCTACGCCAGTAGTACTTTCCAATTCCCAAAAAAGTCATCTAACATTAGTTAGTTCCATTTTAGTTGAGCGGCATTGTTGGCACGTCACAAACTTTGTTTCAGAGCGCAGTATAGTGTTTCTAACGCAATCCGATAACTTTTCATCTTTACTTTAATTTATTATTTTGCATTTTTGTTACGACGTACATTATAACCTTCACTATCTATCCAGCCCATCCACTGGGATGTCCTATCCACTGGAGAAAGTCAGTAGGCTCTACGATGAACAACAGTCTGCTGTATGCCGACGTGCGGCCTGACATGTTTTATAGATTACATCTTCCAGAGACTGTTGGTGTTTATCGCCCCAAAGGCATAATTATACCATCTCTGTTCGAAACGAGACACTAAATGCCAGACTATTAATGACCATGTTGAATTGTGGTGTGCTCATAAGTAGCAAGCAGACGCAGGTGGCCGTGGCACCGTTCGCGGCGGGCGGAGGGCGCGCCTTGAGCTGCCGTGTAGCACAGATAAGCTCGCGACGCGGTGACGTCACGCCGCACGCACTACAAATCCGTGGCCCCCCACACCCGAACACCGAGCACACACAGCGGAACTTATATTGTGAATGTTTGTGAATTTGCCTATTTTGTGAATGTAAGATATAGAGAAAGTACAACTTACACCTCATTCTAAAAATAACTCACTCACAAACTAGAACTAAACTATTTTTGGTCGACTGATGAAATTTTCACTTCGCGCAAAAATATTGTTTCTGCATTGTTTGTGAAGGGAACAATACTGTATGATTAAATCGATTTAGAGTTTTCGACTACTTAAATCTATTTACGCCAGTATAATGGACATTACAGTTACAACGCCTACGTTTATGTCTAATCACGCTTTTAAGTCTCCTTTAAGAATAATTAATAATCGATAATAATGATTGAAGTCGTGGTTACATCGTCACGGATTTTCGTGCACGACGTTGCAGGTTCGAACCCGCTACAGGCAAGTACCTATGGGACTTCAAAGTTATACGTACTTTCTTAATGATTCTAAGATATCATTGACAATCGGTGAAGGGGAAAACATCGTGCGGAAACCAGGATTCCAATCCACGATCCTTCTCTATATAAGAAGAGGGCTGTACCCAGCAGTGGGACATTTAGAGGCCGGTATATAATTAATAATAAAAACCTACTGTTATGGTTTACTACTACTGCGGTAACGTTGTTCTAAAGCATCAAGTATTTATTGACTTCAATATAAAACTTTATTGATAAGTCTGTATTATCAATAAATATGACTGTGCTACACCACATCCAACAGACCTATTTACACCTTACCTTTTATGTTCTAATAACAAACCTTTTGTTAGCGTGAGAGGACGAAACAAAAGAACATTCACATTCATAATAAATAGTCTTCGGCGCCCTGAGTTCCCGCGCGACTGGAGCACAAGAACACGCGTTCGTAATAATAGATGACGAGGTACATCAGACATTCAGACCCCACTGTGTATCACCGTTACTGGAGACAGCAGGTGAGAACGTCAGCGTCGTGCCGCTCACGCACGCTGCACACGGAACACGCACTGATTGCGGGGCGACTCACATAGCGGGGGTTATACATCTCGTGTCGATTCCACATCTGTAATTACCACATCTTTACTAACAATGGTAACTCAGCTACAATGTAAATTTTACAAAAAAACTAATTATTTACAACCTTATATCGTTGTATTAACAATGACATAATTCCTATCCTTACATTTCATCGTAATTAAATTCAGGGTTAACATAAAAATAAAGGATTGCCCTGGATTTGAAAATAATCGATCAGTTACCTTTATCTACATATTATATTGAGCGTGTTACACCTGCTATACGTAGCAACGATACAGTCGGTAACAACATGGTTCATTGAATTATTTTAATAACGTTCATATTTTCGGAAATTTGTTCATGCGTAGGATACTCACACAATGAATATCAATCTCATATTATTTTCCTCAGCGTTATTAACTTGTGTTGCTTACAACTTTCTGCCATCTATTAATCGTAGTAAGTAAATATAAGTAGAATTAAGTCCAGTTTGTTATGTTTGTTGCCTTGTTTGTATGTAATAAAACGTTTACCTTATGTGCTAGTTAGTGAATTTACAGGAAGCATTTAAAGAAGAAATTGCATTCTGTCTGCCACTGTAATTGGACGGTTAATAAAATTTGGCACATTTACTCATATTTGTAATTATAACGATGCTGTGATTAACAGAACGAACGCAAGCGGTCATCGTGAGAAACTTATCGACGTGATACGCATCGAATAATAAAGTAATTCCCATTGTTATACCCCACATGTGTGGCCACTGCTTGCGATAATCGACGACTGTCATTTATAATATTAATGTTTCGATCGTGTAAATCGTTATAATGTACTAATTAATCGTAACTATAACTCGGCTATCCGTGCAGTCTAAATAATAACTGCAACAATTTAGACTGCACGGATAGCCGAGTGGTATAGGTCACCACTGTGCGCGACGTGCTGCGGGTTCAATCCCCGCATGGAATCCACAGTGATCCACAGATACTTGTTCCAAGTCTGGGTGTTCTTTGTGAATAATTAATAAAGCTGCTAAATTATTATAAATTGTTTCAATTTGATAGTATTTCAGGACGCATAGAGCGGCATGTCGCTTTGTGCGTGAGTGTCGAGTGTCGACGAACTGTCGGTCAAACCATGCTTTATAATTATACAAAGCCGAGCTTCTCTCACATACCCACGGTAAGTTCGGCTATTACCTGATAAATAGTGCGCTTTATTACACTTTATTGACTACATTATCACCAATGCTGACCGATGATCATACGATCGCCAATCGGCACGTCATTCACAAACAATCATAAATAAATTACTTATGTACCTATCAATGTTACCTGGAGTTACCACCACAGTCAGCAGGTCGTCGCTGATTTTCTTTCAGCTTACACAATACTAATATATTCGTCTTTTCGTGTCGAAAGCACTAGTCACTTTTGCACGTAATTGTTGTTCTCTTGTAATTTCTTCCGTGTACATCTAAGATTTTAAGTGTGACGGCGATCTTAGTGGATACGCAGTTTTGTTATTTTTATCTAGGTGCTATATAATTATTTTTTTTTTTCAATAAAATTGTGGTTTGAATTGTTTGAGATTAGGTATGGTGGGTGAGAACAGATTTATTTTATTTATATCTTTATAGTTAATTGAATCTCAGGAAGAAGATACTACTTAATTTCCGATATTATATGCACACCACTAAAATTATCAAACCTAGATGATGCAGTCTCGTCGATGTATGTATTTCGTACGTATGAGAACATATTAGATAAACATTATATCATACTAGCTGTCCCGGCAAACTTTGTTCTGCCATATTAAAAAAAAACTGGAGAGGGCCACCCCTTCCACTTAGGGGTGTGAAAAATAGTTGTTGGCCGATTCTCAGACCTACCCGATATGGACACAAAATTTCATACAAATCGGTCCAACCGTTCCGGAGGAGTATGGCAACGAAAACTGTGACACGAGAATTTTATATATTAGATTAGAGATACACTTAATATTTTGGTGCTGTATCGATCATTTAGGTTCGCTCGGAGGCGTTTATCTCGCGACGTATTCCACGTGGCCGCAACCTAATCGAGTGTAATCGTTGTGTTGTGATACGTTTCGTGTTCCGATCTCTTTGTGATGTTAACGAGGTCATGCGGCATGCCGGCGCGCGGCGGCCGGTGAGACGACACAGCCGGCTGGTGCGGGCCAGGGCAGCTCCTGATAAAAAAACCCGGTTGCAACTGCAGACACTATAAAACTAGGTGAACATGCGATGAAGATGTTCGACAATATTGTTGGGTCAATCGCAACCGAAGCAAAGATCCTTTCCTTGCATCCCCAAATCACAGACAGAATTGATGGAATGATGCTGCAGCCATTAGATTAAATTTCCGTGTTAGCGTTTATTCTAACGTGAATTAACGCCGTTATCCAAGTTATTCATTTACCTAACGAAAACTAAAAGCCTTTCACGGCCGTCATCAGACACCGCTTCCCATGATAAAGACGAATCTGAAAGTTTCCTTTCGTAATCCTTTAAAGTGGCACCTCTCATAAATCTCCAACTCCCGGTAGTTGATCAATCATTTCGACGTTGGTAATCTGCTTGTTTGTACTGTTTTTCCACAAGTTTCCAGCGCGTCGGCGAAGGGTTCTCGAGAAATTAAACAGTAACAAAATTAAATCGGTTTGCAACTTAAACGTGTCTGCATTGTGGAGTTAAGCTCCTCAGAACGCGGGTAAATTAAAGGAGGATTTGAGTATCGTTGGGTAAACAAACACAACTACAAATAATAAATGAGTCCACTCCAAGCAAACCATACCTACAGCACAGCTTGTAGTCCACCGATCGTGTTATGTTACAGATTTGTGATTATTACATATTCAAGGCAAATCTATAAAAACACTTAATAGGATAATTATCTTATCTCTCTCAAAACACCTCTACAGCAAGCAAAGAAATGCAATATATTAGTATTTTATTATTATGTATCAGAAATACAAAAACAGGCCAAGTGCGAGTCTGACTCGCGCGACGGTTTCGTATACCTAAATTGTTCTGATCGTCACGATTAATCCTCCAAAAACAAACATAACTTTGCAGACGAAAACATGTTTTCTTATACATCGATGACATAGTCCAACTTCCAACTGTAAATATGAGTTTATAATCGCTAATATCGAGAAATTGCTGTAAGATGTATTTCATAAACACTGTACTTTCATAGAAAGATAGAGGAGGATTTTAACTATTCGCTTATTTTCTTAACTATACATTAAAACTCTTTATTTTAAACATACTATCCTACTGATATTATAAATGTGAAAGTGTGGATGTAGATGTTTGAATGTTTGTTACTCAATGACGCAAAAACGGCTGAACGGATTTGGATGAAATTTGGCATGCATGTAGCCTTTGACATGGAAAAGAACATAGGCTACATTTTATCCCGATTCCCGAAGGAAAATTGAAAATTGATTCCGAGCTAAGCCGTGGGCAGACAGCTTATAAATTTGGTATTTTTCTCTATTACAGCGAAAGCACGGGTGAAAATTTTATTCCTTTTTTCATTAGTTTCACATTTTTCATTTCGTTTGCGAAAATGCTTTGGTAAGTAGGGGCGGCTTTTTCCAGTAGACGTGTCGCAGGTGATGTTTATTGTGGAACCCGGAAGCGTAATGTTTTTGAATTTTAATCTTTTATTGTCATGTAATTTACTTAGTTCATTATCTGTTGATTGACATTTTTCCAATTCAGCGTAATCGATAGGTGATGGCACGTATATTTCCTCTATTCGAGATAAGGCATCGGCGGTAATATTGTCACGTCCGTTTATGTGTTGGATGTTGGTACTGTATTGTGAAATGAAATCTAACTGCCGGACCCGTCGCGGTGTATCGTTTGATGATGGTTTTTGGGAGAATGCGTATGTCAAAGGTCGGTGATCCGTAAATATTGTAAATTCTCTTCCCTCGATTAATCTGTGAAAATGTTTGACGGCCATGTATATTCCTAACAGCTCTCTGTCAAACGTAGAATATTTTTGTTGAGTTTCGCTCAATTTTTGTGAAAAAAATCCTAATGGTTCCCAATTGCGTCCGGATTTTTGTTGTAAAACTCCACCAACGCAAGTAGCACTAGCGTCGGTCATGAGCGCTAGTGATGCGTTGCGGGAAGGATGCGCTGTTAATACTGCGTTTTTCATGCTTTCCTTGCATTTTTCGTAAGCTTTGTACGCTTCCGTTGTCCAAGGAACAGGTGAATTATCGTTCTTTTTTGAACCATGTAGATATTCGTTTAAAATTCTTTGATTTTCCGCTGCGCGTGGAATATTACTTCTGTAGAAATTGACCATGCCCAAAAATCTTCTTAATTCTTGAATTGTTTTCGGTTTGGGAAATTCCATGATTGCTTTGTAATTTTCTTCGGTAGGTTGTATTCCTTGGCTCGTTATACGATAACCTAAGAAATCTATTTCGCTTCTGAGAAATTCGCATTTTTCGAGATTAATGGTTATTCCATTCTCGTGTAAACGTTTGAAAACCGTTTCTAAATGCTGATAATGCAAATCTTCGTTGTCCGATGCGATGAGACAGTCGTCTACAAATATAAACACGAAATTTAAATCTCTAAATAAGGAATCCATGAATCGTTGAAATGTTTGTGCCGCATTGCGTAATCCGAAAGGCATTCTTAAGTACTCAAAAAGTCCGAAAGGTGTGATGATGGCTGTTTTCTCTATATCTTTAACAGGAATACAGTGGTATGCTTTGCGTATATCTATCTTGCTTAGTATCTTCTTATTTTCTAATATGTATGTAAAGTCAGTTAATCTTGGTAGTGGGTATTTGTCCGGCACTGTCGTGCTATTGAGCATTCGATAGTCTCCGCATGGTCTCCATTCGCCATTTTTCTTTTTTACCATATGTAATGGGCTTGCCCATGGGCTATCTGACGGTCGGCAAATTCCGAGTTCTATCATATTTTGAAATTCCTTTTTGGCTATGTCGTATTTTTCTGGAGGTAATGGTCTTGCCCGAGCTGCGACGGGTGGTCCCGTAGTGATAATGTGGTGTTCAATCTTATGTTTGGGCGCATTGCGTAGAGAGGACTCTTTCGTGATGTCTTCGTATTTGTTTAAAAGTTGCGTAATACGCGGATTCGTTCCCACTGCGATAGTACGAATTGTTTGTTGTGTCGCTTTTTCTGAAGTTACATGCGTTGTCAGCTCTGTAACTTTGTCGATAAGTTTGCGACCTGCTATGTCGACTAATAGTTTATAGTGCTCTAGAAAATCTGCTCCAATTATTGGTTGTGTAACATCGGCGATTATAAAATTCCATTTATAACATCGTTGTAGTCCTAAATTCAAGGTAAGCGTCTTCTCGCCGTAAGTCCTAATTTTAGTCCCATTTGCAGCGTATAGTGTGTATTGTTCATTTTGTAAAATTGAATATCTCTGTTGCTTGCTAATAACTGAGATATTTGCGCCCGTGTCAATCAAAAACTTCATACCACTTTTTCGGTCGGTAATGGTGAGGCGATTGGATGGGTGGATTGCACAGAGTTTCGCCGTTGTCTGTGCTCTTATTCGTTTCCCTGGTTCCGTACGTAAGTCATTGGTTTCCAACCGCATGGTTTAATGCAGTTCCTTGCATATTTTCCGAATCTTTCGTGGTAGTAACAAAATCGATTTGCTCCTCTATAGTTTGTTCTCGGCCTCATAATCGGGAATTGTTGACGTTTCTTGAAATGATTGTGCGTGTTGGGTCGATAACCATATTGACCTTGCTGAATTGCGTCAATATCTATCTGTAATTTTGCTAGCTGGGTTAAAATGCATGCTGTATTGTTGTCGTTTGAAGTGTCGTTGCTAACAGCTGATATTTCGGTTACTTTTGAATTCATTATTATTTTGTCTGCAATTTGGCTCAGTTTGTCAATTTCCATGTCTTCCGTAACTGCTAGAACCGTAGTAACCGATGTTGGTAAAAGCCTGAACCATAGTAGTTTAATTGTTTCGTCACTGATTTTTCCTCTCCCGAGGACTCTCATTTGACGCAATAACTGCGAAGGTTTTTGATCACCGAGTTCTGTCTCTGATATTGATTTTTGAAACTGTCGCTGTTCTGTTTCTTCGTAACAATCAATTAAACGTTCCTTGATGTTTTTGTATTTATCTGTAGTCGGTGGTGAAGTGATTAGGTCACTAACCTGTAGTATTTCTTCCTTGGATAACTTTGCTATTACTGTACAGTATTTGTATTCGTCTCCTTGCTTCTGTGGTGCTAATATGGCTTCTAGTTGCGTGAACCATAATCTTGGTTGGTCTTTCCAAAATTCCGGAATGCGGGATAAAACCGAGGTGCCAGCAGCTACTTCAAGTGTTCCTTGCTGATTTATGTTCGCCTTGCACGGTGATTGTGCCATGTTTCTTGCTGCGTATTCGTTCGTCGGGGTCACCAATTTGCCAAACTTCTTGGCAGTATATGATTAGGTATAAATGAGACAAAAGATGTAGTATAGTCTGGTTATAATTATCCAAAGGTGCATCTTATATACTAACGACTACGTGTTGATAACAGATAGTAGAAACATTTAATAGATATTGAACGTGCGATAAAGAACATAAGATTGCGATGTAGATTGTAGATACAGCACAAAGATATTGTACTGTAACACTTATATATTTTAGATCCTCACAACGAACCCGTATATTTATTAAATTACACAATATAATTTGTGGCATTATTTTTTAGACTTTATTTTGAATACCCTACGCTTACTTCTGTGCCCTACGCACAGAGGAATCTAAGATTCCTCTCGAAATTGATGAGATACCCCCCGCCCTACAGAAGATTAGCTAAGCAGGTTTGCGTTGCTCGGCAGTGAGTAGGCTATCGTAGCGCCTATGGGGAGAATGGGACAGGTTGGCAGCACGTTTGTAGCTCCTCTGCAGCTGTTATAAGCGTATATTGGTCACGGTAACCGCTTCCCATCAGGTAGATTGTTTTCATGGACGATGTATGTATTATACCCGCGTAGTATAGCAGGAGAGATCACCTCCTTGCAGTGTGTCGGATACACGGTAATGTTCTAACAAGGGCACCAATGAGATTGCTTAATTTTATCATCAAGCGCAGCTTCATTATCATACCTATTTACCTACCATGTACCTATTTACCTACCATGTAGCTATATCTTAAGCACTAGTTTGTAACTCTAATGCGTCTCTTATGTATGACTTAGTTAAACACAAGAAAATGCGTTGCTTCTACGTTTTAATATCGTGTGACCTGCAGCCAAACGTGAAATTGAAGTGACGCCCAGGGTCTCTCAAATGAGCGTCATTATTCCGGCGAACATTGTCAGATCACATCGTGTTATTCACACAAAACGAACGCATCCGACGTAATGATCGTATATTATGTAAACTGTCTCATTTCGCTGTACACTTTTACTTAAATGCTGGGAATGAGTCTCCCTCCCCGCCCCCTTCCCCTGCGGTGCCGAGCGCACGTGTGTGAATCCCTCTGTAGGTATGTTACAGCTATTATTGGTAATGGCCAGGTTGCGAGAGAACCTTCCCACACATATTCATCAATACTACATGTTTCATGAAATTTATAAAATACTTGTAGGGTGGCAATCAATACTCGACACTCATGGTTTGGTATCTGTTAGCGTTCATGTCATGAACACAGGATCGAAGACTTACGCACATTATATATATAGTAAGTTACCGCCTACAATAACACTATCTTAAATGTTGGTCGGCAGCTACTGGTCACGTTGATGATGTATTCGAAAAGAAGAAATTCGAGGACGAAGAGGCGCTCTCTCGCACGGTATGACATGAAACTTATGAAATCGTCAGATAATTCAGCATCCGCCAGCATTACGTAAACACTAAATAATCCGAAACAGCCATGAACAGGCTTTCTACTTAAATCAGAGCAGACGGCGATTATACTGAGTTGTGGTGGTGGGTGCTAGAGGGGGGGGGGGGGGGCGTTTGGACGTTTAATATCACGTCACGGCGATGTGACGTCGCTGAGACGAAATTAAAATCGGACTCGTCGCACTTAAATCCGTTTAGATCTCTTAATGCTATAGAGGGGCGCGTTTGTTTCGCCGCCGCCCGCTCGCCCCACAATATCATATTTACCATTTTCATCCGGATGAAGTCAAATTACTTTTTCATTTTCCGGTGCGAAGCTAACAAACGTCTTACTATCACGAATAAGATATATATACGTGGTAGCACACTAGTGCAGAGTGGTGTGGTTTGCTTGCTTACTCTACTTTAACTAGCTTTAACACTGACTACGAGTACGTCACTCATTTAGCAATGTTTCCGCCATCAGCTATCTCACCATCAGCCGACAGTAAAATACCGAGCGCTCACTCCGCCGGCGCGGTCCACTGGCCGGCTGTCAGTGTTGGCACACATGAAAGTTTAATAAATAATGTTCATCAAAACTAGAATAAATCTGTGTGAGCATACATTCACCTACGTGAACTAAACAGTATCAAGTACATTGTATCTCGGCAGTGGCTGTCAGTCAGGCCGCGCTCACACCGCTCCTGTAGCGTCGACGAGGACGATATGTTCCGAACATCTGCTCGTCTCCACTAATACGGGACATACTTTACGCTGCAGAGTTCATTATTTTTTGACACCAAGGGAACGAACGTGTGTAATGTATGTGGTGGCGGGAGATTTAAACCGATCCTCGGCGTGAAGACAGATGTGCGCCGTGCTAATGCGTGTCGGCGTTGTATGCCGGTAACACGCCGTGATTTACGTTGAGGAGTTAACCGGTCGTGATTATAACTCGAGTGTCGAGGCAGGGGCCTTGAACTCGCACTTCCAGCCCCCAGCGCCGGCAACTTGTTCAAACTCTCATATAATATGCAATGTAAGCCTGCCAATTATACACTGGATCGCGACGTTTTGACAATAACTACTGGCTGTTAATTAATATACCAACTGTTTTATAATGCAGTGAATGCTAGTGTGTAGTAGTGGATTGTGGTGCAAGCTCAGATCTAAGAATGTTGAATAGTGAGCATGACGGCGTGCGCTGAAGTGGCGGGCCGCGCACTGCGGCCGCACTTAATGTACTGCTGTTAACGATAATGACGATAAATTAAAGTCTAGTAGTGATATGCAATTACACGAACAACACGTTCTGCATGCAGTGATTGTGATTACTACTACGTATTACTGGCTCGGCGTGGCTTCGCCAATTAGCCGCTCATAATGAGCGTGTAATCAATTGCTCGCCCGCAAGTGAGCCGCAGCGTATACGGTACACTGCGCGTTCGATTCAGCCTTATCAATCCAAGTTGTTTGAAAAGGCAGCAATGAACGGAATCTATGATGTCGTCGCGTATACCTGCGTGTATTATTGACTTATTTACTGAGTTGTCGAACATTACAAGAGTAGATTCGCTCAGGTTACATTAGTGAATTTTCTAAAGCGTTCATGCTATCTACAAACGTTTATTATGTGTATGTATAGATAACTCCAGTTAGAGGTCTGAACTTGCGATATAAATGAGTAAAGTTAGCAGCACTAGGTACATCGGCGCGCGGCGCGCGACGGCGGTCCGGCGGGTATCGGCCGCGGACTAATTTATGTACAAACTTTCAACACGAGTACAACACCTACAGCGGGTTGTAATCATATTTTGAATAGAGCTAATACACAGGTCATTAAACATTGAGTAAGCACGTGACGCAAAGCTCTACATATGGGCGCGTCAGAAATGTCTCGTATATTACCTGGTGTAACATGTTATGTGACCTCCGCCGTGCAGGATAGCTCGAGTTCGTTTCAAAAAATCCATTACGTGGTTGTTATAAATAGTCGCAGGTGCGCTATTCATCACATGAGATATCCCACGACCGAATTATCGCGAGAGATCCCCCCCCCCCCTTACCCCATCCCGCACCCCCACGCCGCGACATTACTGCGCGAGGACGTTGTGTTTACTAATACCACAGTCTTAACATCATACAGTCGTTCGACGAAGACGTCTAGACAGGGCAATCGTGCGGGGTGCGAGGGGCGAGACGGGGGAAGGGCGCTCCCGAGCTGCATACATTAACTTGTTAGTAGCTCGGGAGCTAACTTTCAGGGCTATCTGGTGTTAGTTTAGTTCTTTTTGTTTTAATAAATATAAAATAATTCTATTAAAATAGGTGCCAAGAAACCAAGATGGCGTCGACGACAATTTGCAAATTTTTCGTCATGGGTGTCATTTTCATGATTCCCGAGGTCGCTAAAACGATTATGGGGTCGAAATTAGAATGCAAGATGGCGCCGACGACAATTTGCAAATTTTTCATCATGGGTGTCATTTTCATGGTACCCGAGGTCGCTAAAAACGATTATGGGGTCGAAATTGGAATCCAAGATGGCGCCGAAAAAATATACATTTTTTTATCATGGGTGTCATTTTCATGGTACCCGAGGTCGCTAAAAACGATTATGGGGTCGAAATTGGAATCCAAGATGGCGCCGAAAAAGTATACATTTTTTTTATCATGGGTGTCATTTTCATGGTACCCGAGGTCGCTAAAAACGATTATGGGGTCAAAATTGGAATCCAAGATGGCGCCGAGAAAAATATACATTTTTTTGTGATAAGTCATTTTTAAGATTTGCGAGGTCACTGAAAATAAAAAAGAGGTCAAGCTTTCGCGGAAATGTCTATCGCGCAAGAGTTCCTGATCCAAGATGGAGGAAATTTCTCTAAATGAAATTACATGTGTTCGTCTCAGTCTCAATCTGGAATTTTTGCATGTGGGACCATAGACGAAGCACATTTGCATAATAGTTAGGTACTGTTTTACAAATTGTGTATCTCGCTATTGTTAATTATTGTAACAATATTTATTTTTATTTATGTTAGATAAACGTTATTATTAAATAATAACTATTAAGTAATGTTGATCAAAAATAAATTCGATTTTTTTTTTTTAGATCAACATTATCTATACTTATAATATTATTAAATAATAATTATTAAATAATATTGATCAAAAATAAATTTAAATAAATATTGTAAACTTGAGACAACCCTGGCTGTTGCGACAATTTCTACACATTGTCGGCATTTACAAGGAGATCAAAGGCGTCGTCCTACTGTATGTTTTTATACTGTGCTAATACAATGATGCCATGTCATCGTCGGGAGATACATAATTGACAATAGAATGCATTTTGTCAGTGATTTTGTGAATTATATATTACGTATATTGTGGGATGACGATTTCAAAAGATTCTAATTTTTGAAATTCAAGTTTAATCACGATGTTTTCCTTCACATATTATCAATGGAGCCATAAAATAATTAAGGAATCACATTTATCTTTGAAAAACCTACTTGTCTGTATCGGGTTCGGTCCTTCAACCTTGTGCATACAAATACGGTAATTAAAGCACACGACATTATTATAAACACATTATTACATACCGGCCATGTAGACGATTTCCTCAGTTGTAACGGTCACTAAGTTATACTTTAGTCATACATCTTTTTTGGGGCGAGGACTTACCGCCGGAGTCGAACACAGGATGTTCGAGCGATCCCACAACTCATACATATCCCCAAAGCTTTTCACCTCGAAAATAAAAGGTATTAGACAAACTTAGCTATATTCTACGTAACTCCATAAAAGCAATAAATATAATTGTTCGACTTTGTAGTAGTATTATTTCGCGGCAGACCACGATACAGATGGCGCGAACTTGATATATTCTCTGCGAATTAGCAACAAGAAGCGGAGGACCGCTATCTCTGGTATGACTAGAAGGAAGCTTTTGCCCAGCTGTGGGATAGTACAGACTAGATATAATAATAATATGTGTTCTTATTTCACATAATGCATATTGATGATATAGTTCCGTCACGCGTACCCTTGGGTACCACGCGGCGCGCACGTTGGATGTTACAGGAGGCGCGTGACGTACGATCAGCTCCACATTCGTTTATTTCTGATACGTAGTCTATGGCTGAGTGGTAGAGATAGCCGGAAACCGCAGCTTGTATTCTTCAAAATAATAATAGTGTCTGTGGAGACACGTGAAGTTGTTCCAAATTACAACCACAGTCCAGCAGCGCCCTGGTGATGAAGTAATAACATTAACCCTTCCCCCTCTCAGCTGCGCACAGCTTTGCCCGCTGTGTAGCTGCAACCAAATTGTATTCTTTGAGTTTCCATTTCAAACCAACACGAAATAATCGCGAAAATCAGCACAGAACTGATGACGTTCACGGTACACTTAAGTGACATTATTCCGTGGCCTGGAGCCCCGCCGGCTGTAATACGAGGATCTGATTCATGAGAACCTATTTGGTACCGGTAGTAAAGAGTAACAACCCGCGCAGCGGTCTATGTACAAATCTCGTAATATCACAACAAACGGCGCCGCGTTGAGATTACATTTTGCAAGTGTACAATATGGGCCATAATTATATTATGTAGATACCGAATATACATCCTTTATATTTATGAGTGCCATTGAAATTTTTAGTGCAAATAAACCGCAAACAAACATTACGGATGAATTGCGGCAAACCAGAGTAAAGCCGCGAGCGTCGTAAAAGTGTATCGATGTTTATACTGGGAGGGCCGCGCGCGCCCCCGCTCACATCACTTCATTGACACCGGAACGGAAATAGTTTACTCGAATCATGGTGCTAGAACACCATGAGGTGAAACAGACGTTCCAAGCAAAGATCTTTGTCTGGTCATGAAAAATGATTCCAATGCAAGCTTAGTGAATACGTCGTCGAGCTTACGACCAAGTGGTTGCCGGTTCTTATCACACCGATTGCACTACCGACGTGAGCCCACTCGTCATCCAAGCATTTAACTCAGTATTACTCTAACTATATACCTATGTGATAACTCAGTATTTAACAAAGATACTAGTAATGTGCGACCAAAATTGCAAATAAGAAAAAAGGTATGGGGTGCAGAATAAAAACATAATGCTACAAAAGTAGAGAAAGTCGTGTTTGAGCTAATAACATAGGCTGTTGAATGCAGCGCGGCCGCAGCGAGCCGCGCCAGCCGCCGCGCGCACCTCACGCCGCGCATGACGAAGCGACTTATCGCGATCCTTCACGCACCATGTGACACGAGTACTTACATTCATATTTTTTCCTTAGTAAGTCACTGCTCATAATTGCATATAGGTCGTATCATGCTACTAATAGCTAAACAAGCTGATTCTATATTGCTGTGTATAGATTTATATTTCAACCTTAATTTTTCGCTTTTAAACTTGTATCTCGGACTTCATAAGTGTATTCAATTTCAACAGCCCGCTCCTAACGCGCGCGACATCTCCTCAACCTCGTATCTGTCGCCTCACAAAGCCCACTATCCCTGCAGCAGAGTGCAGCATAGTTTGCTAACTAATATGAATTATTACTTATAACCTAGGATATGAAAACTGTGTACGTCCATCCGAGCGGGGACCTGGAAAAAAGACTTTGATAAGAAACAACTTACAAAATGACATAACCATGAAATATGCAAATAGTTGTGACTTCTTATTACACCAAGTCAGTTATTTATTAGATATCCATTGAAATACTAGTAACAAGCATGATACCGTGATACGGTGATCCCAACATGTAGGTACTCTACCAACGAAGTGTCTGCATTGCTTCTATCACTAATAGTCGTGTTAAAATTAGTCATTGTTCTTCAATAACTTCAATGACTTGGCAATCTGCGGGCGAGGGGTGTGACGGCGGACGAACATATTAACTCACCAGTTTATTATTACTTCATCTTCCGGGTGCTGGCAGACCAGTGGTTAACGATCGTGTGCAAACTGACCCTTCAACTAATCAAAATGTGTTTGTGCAAGAAGGTCGTGTTCTTGCCCTTTTAATGGCATGCAGTATTGCGAACTGCTGAAAAAGCTATTTGAAACTTTATGACCAAGTAGTTGTTGTATGAAAATCGGTCAATGAAGATGAACAACGTCTCCTGCAGCGTAACCCGCACTGCAGGAGGCTCCCGGCAGCTCTAGGCAGCTCCGGGCAGCTCACAGCAGTGGCGCGACACCAGCACCCCCGCACCGAACATACCGTCACTCTGTGATTTACCGGGACTGTACATCTGTATGTAAAGTCCCGTAGCAAGATGAAAGATTTGTATCCACAATCTTTTGGAAATCAAACGTAAAATATGTATCAACCCTACAGTCCAAACCCATTTATTTGATTAAGCTAGTTTGTTTCGCTTGCAGATAGATAAAGATATTCCGTTTTAATGAAACAATTTACTTATTTATGTTCGGTATTACTAGTAAGAAAAATAAGTGAATTTTGTTAGAGTCAACGTTCATGCGATAGATAGACCCATTATACTGTCTTTATCTCACACTTATAAGTAAAAATATGATAATACTATAGACCGATTACATACATTAGATAACTAGTAAACTGCAATGCATGTTGTACTTGAAACAAAGCATATAAAGTTATTAATTACTAGCTGATCCAGCAAACGTTGTTCTGCCATATTAAAAAAATCTGCGGAGGGCCACCCTAACACTTAGGGTATTGCACGCCTCATAAGCGAAGCGTTGAGGTGGGTATTACTGTCAGTTTACGCACACCGAGTGATTCTCCAACTTAAAATGTCTTTTTTTTTTATTCTTTATTGCTTTTATAAGTGAATATAAAAAGACAAATGTTGAGAAAAAACACTATTTTTAACACTCATGATATTTTTAAATCTCTTTTTATTATTTAAACTAATTAAAAAATTGTTTAAAAATGTTCTGTCTTGGACGTCCGTGCGTCTGTATGTACGGATCCCGTATCTTGTGGTCACGATAACGAGCGAAATACTTCACTTATCGAGTAGGTTCTTTTTTTATAGGCTTCAGTATTTTGAGGAATAGAAGCCTATTACTTTTCACGGTATAATTCGATGTAGTTTAATTATTAAATAATCTCAATTTTATTGTAATGAATGAGATTATGAGGCGTGCACTTTTGGATTTTCGAACTATTTTTATCATATGATGTAACTAAAAATTGACTTTTACCTGTGCTATAAAACGTTGCTTCGTACCAAATTTCAAGATTCTAAGTTCACAGAAAGTGCCCTGTAGGTTTTGAATCCTTGGCGAGTGTCGAAAATTTGCGGTATAAACGGCTGTATCTATTGATTGCGTTGATTAAGAAGTTTCATTTTTTCAAAGCTCTAAGTGGTAGTAGACCTGAGTATTTGCATATATATAAATTTCAGCTTGATATCTTCACGCGTTCCTGAGAAAAAGGGTCTTGACAGACGAACGGACAACAAAGTGATTCTATAAGGGTTCCGTTTTTGTTTTCTTTTGAGGTACGGAACCCTAAAAATTGGGCGAAAACTGTATAAAGAGTGAGAGAAAAGAGGCTGGCCAAAAAAAATATGTGAAAACTGTATAGAGAGTGACAGACAGCAGGCCGGCTTCTATCTCATCCGTACTCCGTGATGTTTGCTGGTTGAGAGGTAACAACGGTCGACGCCGGCGGGGTAACTGGTCGATTGGTAATTGATCAGTTCTCGAAAGGCGAGGGTTGAAGATAAATTTAAATTAAAAAAATTAAAATAATTTATCGTAGTACAATTATTACATTTAAGAGTATTCAGAGTACAATGTCATACGTAACAATGATTACATAAAACGAATTCACTACGAGTTGAATTCAATCATAATTTTATGCGATCTTGTAACGAGCAAAAAATTGAGACCGCCATCCTCACTGGGATGGTTTAAATGGAAATAGCAAAGAATAGTAAGAAAAAAAATCAGTGTAGATTTTAGTTCAACACATCTTATCTAAATAGTTTATCAGAAACAATGTGAACAAGATTATCCACGCATGCGACCAATTACACGCTATAAACTATAAAATAATAAAATGTAATAAATAAATAGCGATATTAGAATCCATATCCGTTGCACCTACTTATGGCAACATGAGCTAAATCTGCGGCTGAACGAATGGCCCGGCCGCCACCACTTCTCGGTCCTCGCACAGTAACAGTAAGTGCGACACATCTCGCACACACCACCCTCGCCAACTCAATCCATTTTGCGAAATCAATTCTGTGATTTAATCAAGAAAGAATGACAGAATGATTTACGTTTACATTTAAAATATAAGAAAGAAAGAAGAAAGAAAAGATGTTTATTTGTCGCAAGACCACAGTTAAACTTAACCTGCTTAAAATTAAACCACTAATTTAAAGACAACAACAAATAAGGATGCATTTAAATAACCTTATACTCAGTAATAAAATATAGATAAAACGAAACAACTCTAACAAAAATTCTGCATCTATTGACTAATTGCAACTCGCTATCGAGTGCTGCACTCTGACGCTGACGTGTTGACACGGCAGCCGCCCGCGGCTCTGACGTCATCGCTGTGCATTCAGAACGCAGCGACCGTCAAAAAAACTATTTGCATCCGTGCCGCTCTCATTATAGTAAGAAAACGTCGTCTTTTGAGCTTTTATTTATTTCTGTTTCCCAACAATAGCGCATTGTGACGCGGCGGACGCAATCACCCAGCCCGAGCAGTCCGCCCCGCTCCCACCGGCCCGCGCGGCTCGCACGGCTACAATACCAACTGCAGGCTACTTGTACATCTTGTCGCTCTCCGTGCAAGCTTTTCATTCTAGAAGCATTTCGTAATCTATGTATGTTATTTATAGTATAACCCCTCACAAGTTCTATCAGCATTCATGACGTCGGCGGGAAGGAGAATGCGGTAGGTGTCGGAATATTAAATTAGGAACGCTGGTGGATGACGTCATATAATGCGACGTTTATGGTGTTTCTGCGCATTTTGATTTTGTCATACAGCAGCCAGTTCCCAAGCCGAACGATTTTTTTTTATTGGGGAGACAACAATACTTCGGATTTTGACGAGCATCCATTTTTTAACTCCACTGTCCATGATGATTAGAAAGGACAAAGTTAATATTCGCTCTGTGCCAATATAAGTTTCGGACATACTAGCGAAAGTTAATTTGTATGTTATGTTGGTCAAACAGCTGGACCAATTTTGATAAAAGTTCATATGGAAGTAGCCGACACTCTGGATCAACACATAGGCTATTTTAAGTTATCTGATAAACCGCGATTAATACCGTGGGGCACAGCTAGTAATAGTATAAAGCTATAGAATTTGCTTGTTTGGTTGAACGCGGTAATCTCAGGAACCACTGATGTTTTTTTTGTGTTGGAAGTCCGATTATTGAATAATGTTATAGGTTACATATAACATCAGACTACAAACTACAACCAATAGGATCGGACTTCGGTCGGACGAATAAAAAATCAAAATCAAATCAAAAATCATTTATTCAAACTAAGCTACTATGAAGCACAGTTTTGATTTTTTGCACTTTTGAACGTCAAACAGTTAATACTGACAGCACCTTGACCCTGCTCTTCTAGACAAGAGACAAGGCACACCCCCACAAGCGCCAACGATGACAGAAATCGCTCACATGACATTAAATGCATGGAAATGACATTCCCCCTAAGTCACGTGACTTACCGAAGGGAATAGCCACGCGACCCACTTGTCACCTCCATACATTCGAGCGACTCGATGAAATGAAAAATAGAATAAAACTTTCACCCGTGTTATAGCTTGCGCTGTAATAGAGAAAAATACCTAATTTATAAGCTCTCTGCCCACGGCTTAGCTCGTAAACAATTTTAAATTTTCCCTCGGGACCTACTTAAGGAATCGGGATAAAAGGTAGCCTATGTTTTTCCATGTCAAAGGCTACATGCATGCCAAATTTCATCCAAATCTGTTCAGCCGTTTTTGCGTGATTGAGTAAAAACATCAAAACATCCACACTTTCACATTTATAATAATAGTAGGTATATAGTATTTATATATAAATATATAGTATTTATCCTATATAAACAAACTTTTAACAAAAAAACACCGACTTTAAAACCCATACATGTTAATAGATTAGTCGGTAACTTAACAAAATATTCAATTATTAGGTAAGTTGAAAAACTTCATATACATAGGTACTTAACTTGTGTAATTATTCATTATGTAGTACCATTTACGTAGACCAATGTTAGTAATTAGCTTTTGTCTTTTTTGACCGTTGAGTAGTTTTACCTTCAATTACCAGCTCGCCTGAATAACCCCAAAGAAAACAACTCTCTATTCGTCCCCGTAATATTTAGTTAAAGAATTAACCTCCAACTCCTAACCGGTAAGGAATTATACCTTTCATCACCAGTTCATCAATATGTGGAAATCCAGTCCCCGACTGGGTACACTTGGATAGCTTTAGAAAAAGTTGAAACACATAAAACGTGCGTATAAAAATTGAGGTTTGCCCCCAATTTCCCCGGGATCCCATCATCACATCCTGACTTGATGATAATGGAACCACCTCGGGAGTATAACATATCAAACACTTTTGGTTTTGGTCCACTATTGACGAAGACGGTTGAGAAACATAATTATAAAAAAATTCATTCAGTCGTACATAGAAGCTCCTCCTTTTGGAAGTCGGTTAAAAAGTAAAGTCATCTGTAGGAAGTATTATAGTTTCTATTTATTTAAAATACGAGATAAAGTTAAAAACTTTGATTTTAAAGATTTTAAAATGTCCCAAATATGAAATGTTGCACGTTATTTGGTAAGTAGTGACAAAATATAACCTTAAGAAAATGTAGTCGTTTATATAAAACTCAAATACTTAAAGATGGTTGATTTGTATTATTAAATTGTGTTTTTCTTTTGCAACATCTTGCGGTGCTGCGTCTATATCCGAATGACGTGTGTGGCATCCCGGAAGGTTGGATGCGAGAGCAGCAGCTTGGACAGGAAGCTCCAGGGCGCGGCGGGCGACTGCATATCCGGGTCGGGCTCTCCCGCCGGCTTGCTCGCAGATGGCTTGGACTTCACCCACGACACGGAGTTGCGCACGGTGGACGAAAGCAGCGGCCTCTCGGTGAGCACGTACGCGCCGTGCGGCTCCTTCAAGTCGAGCGTATGCTGCACTGGCGCCTGCGGATATGACAGAGTTTCTTTCTTGACAGGTGGTGGAGAGATTCGTGGCTTTAATTGACTGCCGTAATCCATATAGTTATCAGGCGAACATTTAGGGCACCATGGCTGATCCGGCTGTTTATACGATAGTGTCTTTACGCCATTGTTATGGTAATGTTGTGGATGGTTGTAGTGTTCTTCCTGGTCATTTTGAATTTGTACGTGTCTGGCCCATGGATCACCTTCATTGGTATGGTGGCCCGCTGGCCACGTATCACCGTCATCAGCAGAATAGTCAGCTGGATATTCCGGCTGCCAGGGAATGCCATCATCGGACTGCGGATAGTTTGGCCACCATGGTTCAGTGTCTTCTACAGAATGTGCCGATGCGCATTTCTGCCTAGATACAACGGTGTGATCTGGATCTTGTAATAAAAGCAACAGCTTTGGAAGCAGAGGATGTTTCGAATTTGATACCAACGGCGATGGTTTGTCTTTCCATTCAGACAACAGTGGCGGATCCTGTTTGTGGATGGGCGTCGGATAATTCAGAGGATGTCTTACAGGCAAAGAAGATGGTCGTTCTTGCTGCTGTTGATGTTGTGATTCTGGTAATCCATCTTGTTTCCATCTATGTAACGGTACGTTGTTTGGTCGATAATGGTCATTATTAATAGGATTCGACGGGACATTTTCTGACCACCTTGGATATTGCTCTTCTACGTGGTCATCAGACCAGTGCAACGACATTATATCATCATCATATTGTGCCCACGGATCGTCGTTGTCAAAAGAGCGAGCTGGTGTACGGGGACGTGCCTTTGACAAGAATCTTCGCTTTGGCCAAGCTGAGTTGGAACGAACCCTTAACCATGGGGACGACGGATCTTTTGCCGGACGTTTTAGCCAAGATGGCGTCCGATTTGCCAACAGTGCCGGTGCATCTGGCAATGAACTCGATAAGCGCTTCGCTAAAGACGGTTTACCGGGTTTCATCCAAGGTGGTGATGGAAGTGAAGGCCATGATTCTTTGGAATACTTTGACTTCAAATTACTGAGTAATGAATTATATGAATCCCGTAATTTTGATTGCTCTCCTTCAAAATGTGACGGTGATTTTGATTGTTCTGCCAACGATGATTCATTTTCCTTCCATCTGGATGACAAACTAACTGGTAGAGGTCGAGGGAATTTGAACTTAGTAATAGGTGAAGGTACGCTATGTGGTAAAGCAGAAAATCTTGACTCCAGTTGAATTGATGGTAATGAGTCTACAAGTGGCGAGTCAGAAATTTCTTGAGGGCTTTCAGTTGGAATCGATGATCCAGAAGCCGAATCGACCCACGTTTGTAGAAGAGACAATGAAGAAGGTTGTGAAGATTGTTGCGAATTTGGTGATGGTTGTGATTGTAGCAATGATGTTGATAAACGAGACATTAGAGTTGGTGTCTCAGAAGTCTCTATCGATGATTCATCAGAATTCACTGCAGAAGGGCAATAGAATGTAATAAAGACGTAGGCCGTATGCTCCAGGCTGCCTTCGCGGACTACGAGCCCTCGCGTCGTGTCCAGCAAGTGTACCTGCGGTCCCTGGTCCATGTCACACGCTGACACTAACAGCCCCACTGGATTTGATTCTGGACACACCTGTGTAACACAATCTTACATTCATTCGTTGCTGATATATTTATATGTATACCGCACTAACAGTTGGAACTCACGTCAGGCTCGCTTATCTCGAAAGTCAGAACGTTCGGGTCGATAGGCTGCCCCTCCAGTGTCACCGTCTCGCCTATCGTATCACCTGCCGATTACAACCACAAGCTAGACAATTATTAATAATACATACAATATAACCAAAAAAGAAATCAATTAACAAAAAATTAAGGGGCTAATTTAAAATTTATATCTTTCGACCTTAAACGGCGGATCAATATTTTTTAATTTATATCGTGCCAATATTGCGTACGAACAAATTCAAATAAAAAATAATACAATCTATTTAATAATACGTGAAGCAAAAACTTTGTAGCTACTTCTTTTTACTAAAATTGCGCGGACGGAGGAGTATGAAATTTCGCACACTTACAGTTTATATGTATAGAGAAGGAGAGCAAACTGTTATTTTGTTTTATTATGCAAAAAAATTGCATGAAATCAGTTGTGTTGATTATGGCTCCGTCAGGGTATAAAATTACATTTACATCACCCACTACCGCGTAGTTGACACACACACGCATATAATCCTGTGTCAAAAAGACTGTTTTCAATTATTATTAGACGTTCAGTAAAGATAAACAAGAAGAGTATGTATGGCATACTTTTTATTATTATTATTATGTGAAGCAATCACTTCGACCCTTAATATTTTGGCGATGATAATGTGTGCATAATTATATACGGTGGAATTTTCTAATGCCACCTATAAGAAAAGTAATCTAAATACTTGAGAGGAAATATTCCGTTATTTATCAAAATAATAAAACTGCAGTCATAGATTTTTTTTATACGCTTTGTACACCTGAGAGTCGAACGAACTAAAATGTGAAAAATTTACATCCTGTACTTTAATGGCATGAATCGATGGAATTAATAGAAATTATCATCAAGACAACATCTATCTAACAGATAGGTACGGTTAATTCAATGAAAGAAAACCCATGAAATCATTACTTATACGATATAAAAAGCACTTCTTACACTTCTTACTTCTACAGATCGTATTACACGTTAATGTACTTACTCTTTTACGCAATTTCACTGCATATTATAACAATTTTAAAGTTTCTTGTTAATTTCTATTCTACCAGAATTCCTATGCAACTTTAAACGAGTTACGAACCGAGTTTCACGAAACAATTATTATTAAGTATATTCAACTAAATTCACGCTATTAATTTAAAATATTAGACTTCATGGTTTTCCTTTCATTTATTGTACCATATTTGTTGGAGAGAATTTATCCTTATGATTGATTGACCTTATCCATTAAAGTCAAAAAGGATAGGGTCAATTATCTTTATATTTGAGTCCGTTCGATTCCCAGGTAGCCCAAACGTGTTTTCAAAAATCTTTGAATGTAGGTAGTATTATTTCCTTGTTAAAATAAAGAAATTTTTCCTTTGAGTGCAAATTGCTGTCGCCAGTATTTAGAGTAGTTTCCCTCCAGGTGGCTTGAAATAAGTCCACCTGTTGTGTTAGTTACTCACCGATGGAGGCGGTGTTGCAGTAGTCCTGCGCGAGCGCGAGCGCCAGCAGCGTGGCGCCCGCCAGCAGGCGGAGCGCGCCAGGTGCAAGCGTCATGCTGAGCCGAGTGTCGCCGCCGCGCCCGGCTCACGCTTATTTAGCCGCGCAATTAATTAACAGCGACACGTCACCCCGACATCACACATTAATTCCGACAATCATGTTAAGAAAATTATTTCGAATCAAAATCATTGATAACTCTTTGTTAACGTTGTGCGGAACTAATTACGGAACATTGCTTCGAGCAATTAATAGCACTCGGCTCCAACAGCGCAGCCCAATACAGGAGTGATCTGCCACCTGCCTCCTGTCCGCGCTCTCTCTCACCCGGGACACTCCAGGCGGTCCAATGTTAACTGAATCGCAAACTTTCGCCACAACGAGAGACGTTTTTGCTTTCTGCGTAAGAATATCAGATTCAGTGAATAGTAATCGAAACTAAGGTTCTGTACACGACATAGAACTTGCTTTAACCTTTTAATGTTCGTACCCATTTTAAAAGCCTGCGATGTCTCCAAAGGCAGCGGTGTTCATATAGTTCTACATTATCCGATGAACGAAATGTTAAATGCTGCGCAGAAAGAAAGCAATGTATCTAAATGTATCTTTATTAAACTTAGTAGTTTGATGATTTGAAAGCCTGTGTTAATGGTATCTTTGTGGTTGTCAACTGAACACTTGTTTTGTCACACTTTTTACTTTTACATTTATAAAGGACTAGCTGACCCGGCGAACTTACTTTGTCCCGCCTCCGCCTTAGAGGTCTTGGTAGCGGCATGGTATTGTTATTAATGATAATATCGGCACAGCAACACAATATTAAAAATTTTAAACAAATGCATCAACAGGTTTTTTTTTTTAAATATGTTCAGCTGTCAGTTTCGTTTTGTTATATCATTTTTAACAAATGAACCGCTGACTTTTATTTTGACTGAGTTGTGTTTTGTTATTCTATATCAGTTGCGTTTTGTTATACCACGTTTTATGTCACGGGAACGACGGAAACGGGATAAAAAGTATCCTATGTCCTTCTCCTGGTTCTTATCTACCTCCCTACCAATTTTCAGTCAAAGCGGTTCAGCCATCCTTGAGTTATAAATAGTGTAACTAACACGACTTTTTTTTTATATGTATATAGAAGATGACCGTAACATTAGTAGACACTCTTTTAGTGAAATATTATATTGATTCTGTAAAACATTGCCTACTCATACAATCTTAATTTTCTCTACGTTCATAACATAAAACCTAGGAATACTACCTGTGGCCTGTACATAAAGAATATTGAGTATTCCCGATAATCTGCAAATATATTACTATCTAATCACTTGCATAATGTATCAAAGTATTAATAATTAGAGTTAATTTAATTTACAAGTGCGGGAACAGTAAGAAGGGACGTTGTCGGGGCCAGAGCCCGAAACGCGGCCTCAACAAGTGCAGGGGCCTGAACAGGGATGGCGTCACCAGCAGTGTGGGTGGCATCGCATCGTACAGGGGAGAGAATGAGCCTGGGTAAGGCACCTGAGCCTGCAGCGGTAGCATGAGGGACCCCGGTGATGGCACGTGCATCCCTGGTGGCACATGTGTCCCCGGTGGTGGCACGTGTGTCCCTGGCAGTGGCACGTGCGTCCCCGTCTGAGACACCGGTATTCCTGGAGGTGGAACTCGCGACCCTGGTGAAGGCATGTTTGTCCCTGTTTGGCTGGGCGGTTGTGGTCCGAATGCTCCCGAAGTCGATCCAAGGGCGGCCGGCGACTGTGACAGCATCGGTGAACTCCGCGGCGGCGTTGGTATTTCAGGAACCAGGTCAATTTCTTCTATTTGTGCTTCGTCATTGGTCGGCAATACTGGTAATCTTGCTTCATACGTAAATGATTTCCCTTTTTCATTCGGCTCGTATGACGGCGGTCTTATCTTTATTGTGACTTCGTATGATTTTGGCTGCAAGTCCATGAATTGCAGCGACTCCTTAGGCACCGGTGGATCTACTGACTGTACAAGCGAAGTCAATTGAATATGCGGTGTTGAAGTCTCGACTGGCGGTGGCGTCACCACGCTCGGTATGGGCGTCACTACTTTTAGCACTAGCTCATTCGACGTGAACCCATCGGACGACACTTCGCTGGAGACCACTTCGCCAGATACGACTTCGTTAGAAATAAGTTCGTTAGAGAGAACTTCGTAGGAGGAGCGCGCATCGCCGTACTGCAGGCCGGTCGTGCTGGCGGCGCCGTAAGCCACGAGCGAGGGCGTGGTGGTGGCGGGCGCGGGCGTGCTCGGTGGCAGCACGCAGTACACCGTGACATCGACGGTGGCGTAGCTGGCGAGCTGACCGCGCCGATGCACGCGCGCCGACACCTGGTCGTGCATGCTCACGTCGGGCGGCTCGTCCGCGTCGCACACGCTCGTCTCCACGCCCGTCACGCGCGCATTCTTGCACGCCGGCGGCATCTGGAGCGCCAACCGAAGACTATCAAACCGTTATATGTATTTAAACTATACTAAGCCCGCTTGAATATAAAATGGGATAATCAGGTTAATCTTTTATAATTTTTCTTATAAATCAATTAATGATAAAAAAATGCGTACACAGAATGCGAGAAAATACACCAAGAGATAAAAAATATATTCCGTAAAGCTTATATAACGTCTGCCATATTTATAAACTAGCTTTTTCTCGCGGCTCAGCCCGCGTGGGCATCGGTTACCGCGGAAAAAATATATATAACCTAACCCAATAAAAGGGCTATCTAACACAAAAAATATTTTTTCAAATCAAACCAGTAGTTCCTGAGATTAGCGCGTTCAAACAAACAAACAATTCAGCTTTAGGATATTAATATACATTAAGCCGATGTGCCTGATAGTAGTTTTTTTTTAATATTAAAATGTATGTCGAAAGTTATTTAGTCGAAATGCACGTTTATACAGTTTGAGGCAGCACAATTACAATTACAATGAGAAATGTATATTCGTCTTTGCAGTAGCAGAGGTACCCAGGGGCAGAGCCCTCTGAGTACTACGCAGTTACCTTACTTCTCCCAAATTTAAATAGGTTGAGCCATTTTAAAGAGAAAATGCAATATTCGACCCTCCCCGGCTTAGCTTGGGCAAGGCAACTAATATTTACACAAAAAAATCATGACATAATATATATTAATTGTTTTCTGAGGCTTACGCGAATATTAGAAATTGAAATAAAACTACTTTCAGGATTTTTCCACTAATATAGTTCAAAATAATTTTACACCAACCGTAACTTTCACCTTTCTCTTTGTACTGATTTGTTTATGCTACAATATTATTAGAATTTAGTTAATAAATCGTTCTGAGCGCTCTTAGACCACTTAAGGTTCAACGCTTAACTTGGACAAGTGGTCTCCGCCTAAAACATTTTCAGAAAACTCTGATATCATTAGTGATATCACTTTCAACTCTGACAAAGTTTTAAAAGCATTGAAAGCATTGGATTACCAAAGGTGCTGGACTAGATGGTGTACCTGCTCTTTACCTCAAGAAGACATCGGAAATATAACTTACACAAAAAAAAAGAAAACATTATCATTTGAACAACGCCGCCCTGACAAAACAATCTATTCGAGACCTTGGGTTGCTTCTAGATAATAAACGTCACTTGGACCAACATATAGATAAAATGATAAGTAATGCTTTTCGTATGCATAGATTTGTAATGAGGGCTACAACTGACTTTAAACGTATAGATACTAACTACACTTACATAAATCGTTTTTAAGACCGCAGCTTGAGTACGCCGTTGTGGTGTGGAATCCCTTTTATAAAAAATATATGGACGACCTAGAGAGAGTAGAATGCAATTTTTTAAGATCAATTCACTATAGATGCTTTCGCCGCCTTCTAAGCCATGGCAAATTATTAGATTTCTACGGGTTGACTAGATTGTAGTCCAGACGCACTCTCCTTGAAACTATTCTTCTATACGATCTTTGCAACAAACGATATGACTGTTCTGAACTAACTAACCAATTATGTTATATTGTACCGATTTGAATTTGGCCAATGACGCCGCAGTTAATGTGGCCAACTACTGGGCGCATCAAATTTAAATACTTTTTGAAAATAGTGTACCATCGTATCGAAAAGAAGAAGAAGAAGATATTGTACCAAGAACTGTGATAAGACGAGAGGTGCGTGCTCGTCCACTTTTCGCAGTATCCACTTGTTGCACCAATGCTGGGGCCCATGTACCTTTGCGTCGCTTAGCAAACACATATAAAAATCTTTTTACAGATGTTGATATATTCTCGATGTCCGCCAACAAGTTTCATAATGGTGTAACCAAAATCATTCGAAACTTGGAAACTTAAAATGAAATTGTCACTTGTGCACATTTTGGTTTAGTTTTATCACTTCATATATAAACTGAGGATAACATAGTGAGTTACACACTCACCCATATTATAAATGCATGTTTATTTTAAGTTATTTCATAGTGTCGAATTGTTTGTTCTTCCTAAATAAATAAAATAAAAAGGTTATTTTTAATTATTTATACACATTATCGCATGTGTTAGCGAATATTTGTAATTAAATACAAATTGTAGAAGGAAAAACTTAAACCTCAGGCAGGACTCGAACCTGCGACCACTGGCTTGACGCGCCAGTCGCTTTACCAACTAAGCTACTGAGGTCACTGCACTGCACTGCAGTGGTCGCAGGTTCGAGTCCTGCCTGAGGTTTAAGTTTTTCCTTCTACAATTTGTATTTAATTACAAAAAGGTTCCTTTTTCAATTTAGACTTATGCTAGAATAGTACTTGTACCTTTCTGTTGTATTTGTTGCTTCGGCCTTTTCTGTGAACAGTTCGACTATAATTATGTAATGAAAGTGGTGTACTCACGGGCACCGCGATGTTCCAGTCGGCGACGCCGGGCGTAAGGTGTGTCACTACCAGCCGCTGCGGGGACCCGGACGACGAGCCTGCTTGCCATAGGTTGTAAATTAATACCAACGACATATACCAACCAAATAACGTAAAGGCTCTTGAGAACACTAACCAAAGTGTGCGGAACCGCAAACGCGCTGCGGACGCTCGCGCAGCACGCGGGGCTCGTATTTCGCCGCGCCGCGCGCTGCCGCCAGCACCAGCTCCAGCATCATCACACTCATCACACTGCTTACCATTTTATATATGAGTGGTTGTACACAACTCGCGACTAAGTGGCACACAGACAGGCAATAGTTTATAACAGTATCGCGCTCTACAATACAAACCCATTGTAATTCATATCAACATGTTTAGTAAATTGTTTTAGAAGCAGATAATAAATAGTAGGCTGTGTAACGAACGCGTTGCGAATCACGGCGCACTCTAGCTTGATATAAGACGCACTAAGCCGTGACACGGCGGTGGAGCTGTGCCTCCGCTTAGGGCGCGCTAAACTCTCCAGCGTAAGTAAGACAATTGAATAATAGTGACAATGAGGTGGCATTATAATAATGATTTTAAAGTGCTACGGAATTCTACTGAAACTAATGCTACAACTTTCTATAATTTATTTATTTGAACCTTGGCATCTTTCAAAGGAATTTTAATTTTAGTTAGCCAAATTTATTTTAACACAAATATCATACCAACTAAAAAAGAAACATCTTATAATGAATAACAACTAAACGTAAAGGAAAGACCGTCACTCGGGCGCGATCGCTCGGCGCCGTCCACCGTGCAAATGTATCATGAAGCGGTCGAACGTCTCCTGCGGCAACAACCAGATCTTGGCCGGTCTTCGCAGAGTTCGTTCGTTCTCGGAGGGTTCGTCTTCTTCACTCAATGACGTCGAAGACTCCTCAGCTGACACTCCAAATGATCTCCTCGACTTTTCCACGCGATTCCTCGCATCCGACGATTCTAACTCAAATGTCGATTCACTACTGGATTCTGTGGTCGATGTAAGAATTGTTTCAGTAGTTGATAAAGACGCTGATTCAGATGTCGATGCTCGAGTTGGTTTGGAAGTAGATGCCTTAGCTAGTTCGGGTAAAGTCGCATGTGCGGAATTCGAAATTTCGTCACTTGAAGAATGTTTCGACACTATCTCTATATCGTTGGCTGGTGTTAGCATAGGATTAGGCACCATCAGTCCGTGAAGCGGCATTAACGATCGAAGTGGTGGTTCCAATATTCCTTGGAGACTCGGTAAAGGCCCGTACCTCGGGAATGCACAAAACACAGTAACGTTGACCGTTGCGTAGCCCTGCTGGTAACCGTTGCGGTGCACCAGGATGCCGCCGTTCTCTATCCTGATGAAGGGCGGCACGTCGAAGTCACACACGAGCGCCTCCTCACCCGAAACGTAGCCATGCGCGCACTCCGGTGGCGGCAGCTGCACAGTTAACAACATTAAACAGGTTAGGCAACAGTAAAGATCTATGTCATGGATATATTCTACCTGCGCCCTACGTAATGGTTTCTGATATCATTATGCAAACATAGGAACTTATAATGGTTTGACTCACGGGCACGGCTATCTTCCAGTCCGCCAGGCCGGGCGTTAAGTACGTCACGGCCAAGTGGAACGGCGCCCCGGACAGGAACCCTGTTCAGACCAATTACATTAATAAAAAAAACAAATTTATACATTCATAATATACACTATGGGAATATTTATGCCTCCTGGCGATAGCAAATTATGATCAAAGAAAACAGTCCTTTATTTTTTGAATTATTTAAAACCACTTTATTGATTTACTTAAATACTTTCGGCCGACCCGGGATTTGAACGGGCTAAAATCCGAAAAATCTACACCTGTACTTTGATTAAATCGATGGGGTCAATTGTAAAGATCAATTGTCCATAATACCAACATGGTAAATTAAATAGAAGGAAAAACATACATTCGTAAATTTTAAATGAAATGGGTCACATAGATATAGAAAAAATATTTTGGCTCTAATTTATTGGCCTATTTCGTCACAAAACCTTGGTTAGCCTAAAATGTGGTGGTGAGAACTGAGAAATACAGTTTGGGTCAAAACAGACACCGACCTCTGCCCGATCATACTCTTATTTAATAAACGGATATTCAGATAACAATCAGGCCAATGAACTGTCAACCCTGGACTCACCGGCCTTGGCGTGCGCGCAAAAGGTCTGCGCACGCGTGCGCGCGAGGCACGCGGTGGCGCACGCCAGCAGCAGTAGGCGCCCGCACAACATGCTGAGCTACAACTGGACACCGTCTACCTCGCCCGACACCTATTTACAAACCATTAGAGATAATTAGATTGTTCGCGAAATTGTTTCCAATACTATGTAATTACATTATCACTGCAGTAACGAGAGTGCGAAGCGAATGTCGCAACAAGTTCAATGCGACCGTAGCAATTAACAACTGTATCAACGAGCCTGCACCTCGACAACTCCCCCTAGCGAGCATCTCGACTTATCTCAAGTTCGGTTCAACACAGCTGGGTATTGCTATTTATAGGTCTATTAGTTATTAATATTTTATAATCATAAGCTCCCAGATGCATATTCCCGTCGTAAGTAAAAGTTGCAACGCTAAAGAATGGAAAGAAGGGAGGGAGGTCTTTGCCCAGTATAGAGGCAGCATGGTTGGGTAATGAATAATTAAAAAGTATAAAATTAAATAATGTTTATGTATCTGAAAAATTAATACTAAGAAAAGGAAAATTAACATGGTTCTTCAGGGGGCGGCGGGCACTCGTCCGCTGGTTCCGAGGACAAATCTGCGGCCGGCAGGCACTCGTCCGTTGGTGGCAGTGACGGATCAGGGCACGGGTTATCTGGTGGGGTCAGATCAATGGAAGACAGGCACTCTTCTGTGAATGGAGGGGGAGGAGCCGAGGACACCAAGCACTCATTTCCACGCGGCGGGGTTGGGTCTGTAGGCGGCAGGCACTCGTCCGGAAGAGGAGGCGTGCGAGCTTTGGACGGTGAAGTCGCTGGTACGTCAGGGGGGGTGACGTCAAAGGGCGCGGGCGCAGGCGCATGTGCGTTTGAGGGCGGGGGTGGGGCCACCAGGGCTCGGAGAGCGTCTTGCATCCGGTCCAGGTCCTGCTGCTGCAGCACCAGCTCGCGCTGCAGCTCCTCCAGTGACACCAGCAGTGCCAGCCACTGCGACTCCGCATCCAACACCTGGCACACGATGTATATACGTGACTTATCTACATACCTACAATTAACTTTGGACCTTAATCTGTCTTCTTTATCTATCGACTTTACCGAATTTAAGATTTTTTGTGTATATTCGGTAGGTTGAAAACAGCTTGTAGGCTTATTATAGTTCTAGGTATTAAGGATAGACTTCTCCAGTTTTTATAAAACATAAAAATCAACGTCTCATAGGGTAATTAGTATTAAATAGCCTTTCTCCAACGAGATTGACGTATAAAAAAGTAGAAACTTGCACACACAGCAATGTGTGGCCGGTACCTTATCTTCTTGCTTGTTGGCTTGTCTGTTGACCTCCCACATAACGATGAGCCCTCCTATGCCGAACAGCACCATCTCACCTGGTGAACACACACGCAACGCGGCTACTGTACTTACGCTTTTGTTCAAGTTAATTTATTTGTTCTAAATACAATATGTAAAAAAACCCCTGTCCGATCCAATAAAAGCGTATTTGTGGTACAGTTCATGACCAGTCTCGCATAGGCGGCGTCTTTGACACAAAACTGTAGGGAGTAAGTACGTGAACTTTGAGAAGCAATCTATTTTATTATGTTAGATAATATTGTTTATAATGATGTACCTATGTGTTTATGAATAAATGATTATTTATTATTATTATAGTGTTACTGTTGCCTTGGTTCAATTTTTATTTTTATTTAATTATTTTCACTGGGGAAAAATAATAATCTCCAATACATTTAATGGCTACGAATATGTGTTCGCAGTACGATACCAAGTAATACTCTTAGGGATCGGACAGGGTTTAGATATTAGATGGATTCGCTCTATCTATAATTATGTATCCATCTATATCTATCTATACATCTGTAAATAATAAATCTGTTTATTTGGTTGTTAGTTGTTACGGCATCACGTCATAAGTTTATCACTGATAGATAAACCATTACCCACATGACTTAACTATAAACACGTACCTTAAAATCGGATAACTAAGTATAGTACGTACAATATGAATATCGTATGGAAATTTTAAAAAATATGTACGTACTGGTTTTGTTTTCTAAACTGGAGGGAAATTGTACTCAAAGGAAACATTCCTTTATTTTTTAAAGAAAAAAAGCTGCATTTATTGATTTATGAAAATGTTTCTTGTACGGCCGAGAAACAAACGGCGAAAGACAAACACCGTCATACTTTAATGGCCTCAATCGATAGGGACATTCATTAAGAACAAATCTGTCTAACAAACATTGTTAATTAAATTAAAGGAAAACTGTGAAATCTTAACTTATAAAGTCGATGGGTCAAAAAAAAGCACTTTTTTACTCAACGGTTGACCTATTTTATATATACATATTTAATTATCTTATATATAAAATTCTTGTGCTACGCTTTTTTGTAGCTAAACTCCTCCGAAATGGCTCGACCGATTTTCGTGAAATTTTGTGTGCATATCGGTTAGGTCTGGGAATCGGACGACATCTATTTTTCACACCCGTAAATGATAGGGGTGGTATTTTTTTACTTTTTAGACAATTTTTTTTTATTTTATTTTTTATGATACTGCATACAAAAATTGTTGGAAAATCCAAAAGTGCACGCCTCATAATCTCATTCATTACAATAAAATTGAGATTATTTGTAAATAATAATTAAACTACATCGAATTATACCGTGAAAAGTAATAAAATACTGAAGCCTATAAAAAAAGAACCTACTCGATAAGTGAAGTATTTCGCTCGTTATCGTGACCACAAGATACGGAATCCGTACATACAGACGCACGGACGTCCAAGACAGAACATTTTTAAACATTTTTTTAATTAGTTTAAATAATAAAAAGAGATTTAAAAATATCATGAGTGTTAAAAATAGTGTTTTTTCTCAACATTTGTCTTTTTATATTCACTTATAAAAGCAATAAAGAATAAAAAAGTGACATTTTAAGTTGGAGAATCACTCGGTGTGCGTAAACTGACAGTAATACCCACCTCAACGCTTCGCTTATGAGGCGTTAGGGTGGCCCTCCGCAGATTTTTTTAATATGGCAGAACAACGTTTACTGGGTCAGCTAGTTATAATATATTATACTTGGCGAGGCGTGTAAATAGCCTCACCAAAAAAAAGGTTAGGGGGTTTTAGGACCTCCCAATATGGCGGTTTACACAAATCGCAATAGGGTACCGGCTGATGAATTCTCATGAGACACCAATACCCACTACAACTATTTGCAGCAATAAAGCCCACGTACCTCGCGAATCCAGGGACCTCACTCAGAACAGGAAGACCTTGAGAAGATGCCTCGTTCCAGGGCGCTTGGTGGCTGTGGGCTGCCGGCCGGCGAGCTAAATCTTTATTCATCCACCGGTGGGCTGGTTGAAAATCGTGAAATCAACACTGCGCTATAAATGTTCAAAGTCTCACAGCAGCAGGTTCACTTATTCCACGAGAATCCTCAGATTTTCAACACATAGGGATTTTTTATAGCGGAGCGGTACAAACTCGACACAATGCGAATGGCGGCGGGAACGGAACTCTCGCGCTAAGCGGGCGCCCTCTGTCAGTCATTTTGCGAACATCTCCAGGAACACTCGATACCAACCAATGGGCGCTGCGGTAGTAGATATTGGCGCGCGGAATCATCAGTATGGACTCAATTGTGTTACTTTTTTTATAAAAATAAGCGAAATAATGTTTTAAGGTGCGGGAAAAGTAACTAATTGAATTTATTTAATATTTTAATAAAAATCTACTTTGAGAAAAGGCATTGACGCTTCACCAATACTCATGTTATTCAAGTTACGTAATCGTACCCACTCTTTTCCGCAATTACACTGCTTACTATAATTTAAAGTTTTTTTTATTCAAATATTTTATTTTCACGGTTCCGTCCCTCAAAGGGAAAGAACGGAACCCTTATAAGATCACTTTGTTGTCCGTCCTTCTGTCTATCAAGACCCTTTAGCTCAAGGACTCGTAGAGATATCGAGTTGAAACGCTAAGACCTACAATCTCTTTATGCTGTGAATTAATGAAACATCTACGCTAACGATAAAACGTATATATTTCGACACTCTCAATGGAATCAAAATTAATAGGGTACTTCTCGTTGAACTACAACTTGAAAATTTGTCAACTAATATTATAATTATAAAACTTCTTGTAGTTCGTTGTGCTGATTGAATGAATGGTAAATAATTGTGGTTTACGATTTATGACGTATTAAAAGAAACTACTTACTGGATGTCGTTCTAACCAACTTTCGGTGGAAGTTTACATGGTAATATACATCATATATTTTTTTTGGCGTCAGGTGGCTCAAGACCGAAAGGTCTGGAGCCAAGCAGGGAAGACCTTTGCCCAGCAGTGGGACAATAAATAGGTTATGAAAAAAAAATATATAGGTATATATTTTTTAGTTTTTTCATTTTCTTAGTTTAGAAGTTACGGGGGACATACATTTTACCACTTTGGAAGTGTCTTTCGCGCAAACTATACAGTTTAGAAAATATTTTTGAAGACATATCCATATATCCATAGATACACCACAAGAATGGGTTTGAAAAAAAAATGTTGAGTTTCAGTTCTAATTAGGGGAAAGCTCAAAAATTTATTGTTTTATTTTTTATATTTTTGTGTGAAAATCTTAATGCGGTTCACAGAATACACCTACATACCAAGTTTCAATAGCATAGTTCTTATAGTTTCGGAAAGAATTGATCCTTATAACTGACTCTATCGATCGATGTCAAAAAAGTACAGGTTATATTTTATTTATTTCAACCCGTTCGATTCTCGGATTGGCCAAGCGTATTTGCCTTTGGTAAATACGCTTGGCCTCAGATTAATTTATTTTTCAAAATAATGTAATGAGTATAATGTAATTTGTGCATAATATGCTACCTCTAGTATTTAGAGTAGGTACTTTTACTCCAGGCGACATTAAAAAAGTCCATCCTGTATATGTCAGGTATTCGCATCTGGTAACATGAACCGAGCGAATACAACTGTCGCCGTGGGGTTGCAGCTTAGAATAAATCCCACCCTCTCTTTCCGTGGGTGTCGTTCGAGGCGACTAAGCGATATAATGGACAGCAGCGTTTTCCTAAAAGAACGGATACAAAACTGCGGTCACCAACCCGTTTGCTCAGCGTGGTAACTAGTGCAACAAACACCCCACGATGCGCATCATAAAACAGGGTCTCCAGTTCCTGGAAGTCCCACTGCGGACGTTGAAGGACCGGGCATTGTGACGCAACATGGGAGAGGCCTGTGTGCTAGGGCGCTTGCGGGTGGCGTGCGAGTTGGAAAAGGGGCTATTCCAACTCGTTAAGATATAGTTAAGACCTTGTTGACTCTTGGGATGTATGTACACTTGGATAGGTAGTACACACCCAGCAAGTAGGCGCCTGACTCGAGTGCGGTCTCATCGGAGATGGGCGGCAGCTGGCGCGGCTGCTTCAGGCCTAGCGTCCACAGGCGGAAGCGCAGCTCGGCGATGTGGAAGGCGCGGCCGGTGCCCATGCACAGGCTGCGGCTGTAGCGCGGGTGGCGCCGCGTGTACACCTGCGGCACGCACACACACTGAGCCGAGCGGCGCGGCGGCTCGCGGCCAGGCCGGCTCGAGCCGCGCGCTCACCCTGATGTAGTTGGCGATAGGCGTGCTGAGCTGGCGCGCCAGCAGCGTCGCTAGCCGGAACATGGGGAAGTGCGACATCACTGCCACTCGCCGCTCTCACTGCTTTGGCTTGTGCGTCAAAACATGTCCAATGCCAGGGTGTTCTGCCGAATGATCATGATTTGGTTGTAGGTACTTTAAGTATAACGTCGTCTAACACTAAAATTACTGATAAATAATAAAATGAAACAGTCTGGATTACATTCCCGTATAGATAGTCGTCAGTTTTTTTTAATAAATAATTATATACTTACTTTGTATTTACAACTCAAAATATTTGTGTTACTTCATCACAGAACACTAATACTGTACTTCATTCACTGATCTGTCCACAGAACACTAATACTGGATCTGTCAGATTTCGAATCACAGAGTACATTTTACTTAAAGTGTCGAATTCAAAGGTCGAATTACACGGATATTATGAACTAAGTGATATTAGCAGTAGGTGCGTTTACTTTTTATCTACTACTTTTTGAGATAGCGTACATAACGTAATATTGTATACGCATTTTTAAAGCACCGAACTTTAACAGCTTTTTTTAAGACTCAAACTCAATAAAATTGATCTGAAATCTTCTGAAATCAATAACCGCATGTCCGCTAGTCCGTAATCTGCCGGTTCTATCTACCCTCTACTCTTTTCTGACATCACTCACTTCTCCTGGTTACTTAAATCCTTACTTTCGCTACTTATGCTAAAGCCATAGCCGTCACCTTCGGTCCTCTAACAACCTCCCTCTTCTGTGTCCTCCTCATATCTCTGGCTTTGTTAATTCTTCTTCCTCGGTTCAATCTGTTATTCTCCGGAACGCCGTCCCCCTTTCAAACAGGATGTCCCCTAACCGTTTAGTATTAAAACTGAAAGTGCACAACCAGCTGTTACTAGCATTAGTGACACAATCTTCGCAACTGCCTCTTCTTCTTATTATATGTATAAGATATAATGTATATTATAATATATATTCCTTTATTTAATTAAAGTATAGGTATGGTATAAGCATTATTAGTATTTCCCTTAATAATTTTGTGTATATTTCATAAAGCTCACTTGTTTTTTATCTAATACAGCTACTACTTGTGATCACCCACATCTCTACACTAAACAGTCAATCTATTGAGTGGAGAGATGTGCGTGGTCACCGCCAAAACGAGGTCAAAACGCTCAAAATACATAAAATAAGTTGGGTAGATAGAAGCTTAGCGCCGCGCGCCGGGAGCCGGCAGCCGCAGCGCCCGCAGCGCACCGCTTACTCCCGCCACGCTACAGACGCGGGCCGCGTTACAATACCAAGCATGACAATGTTATTTGGGCCAGTGTAGCAACTTATTAATAACAAATAATACTCTCATACACATCGAAATATACTTTATGTGTAATCAAAACAGTAGAAAATAAGTATTCTTATGTATATATTACTAGCGACCCGCCCCGGCTTCGCACGGGTGGACATTTATTTCTTCATAGATGTGCACCCCCCCCCCCCCTGCGGTTTCGCCGTGCGAGTCGTGCGACACATATCGGCCGGCAGCCATCATTCATTTTAATACCAATTACAATTTTAAATTCGTAATATCTTTTGAATGAATTGTCCGATTTGAATGAAATAAAAAGTAATTTATAGCTATTGAAACAATCTTGCTCAATAAATAGGAATTATTTGGATAAGGATTAGTATTTGACGATAATATGATCAATAAACATAGGCTAATAATTTTAATTACTTTTATTCTATGGAAAACTGGTTATAACGGCTAAAATATAAATGTTTGGTTTATACTATCGCGGACTTTTTTGTAGGCATTATTGAGTTCTACAACTTTTCAATAGAAGTCAACCATACATCTCTAACCATTTAGGCAGCGTTCGCGAGAATCGTTAACGTACGGCAGTTTTTTCGTCGACTTACTCCACAATTTTCACTACCACGAAAAATCCTATCTATTTTCCGGGATAAAATATAGCCTATACGGATTCGGAAGAATCCCTCTAAGTAATGGTAAAAGAAATTTTGAAATCGGTCCAGTAGTTTTTGAGCCTATTCAATACAAACATACAAAAATACAAAGGTTTCCTCTTTATAATATTTATATTATATGTAACTAAGAATTGGTTTCATAACAAAATCGTGCAGTTGATTTTTTTTTAATGTCTTATTAATCATATTAATATCAAGGTTGTGTTTCCTATACCTTCAGTAGTAAAATAAATCACTAGCTTCAATTCCATGCTGAAAACGTTATGAGTAAGGCACAAAAAGTCATAACTTCAAAAGTTTATAAAAATTGTTATTAGGTATACCGGCCTCATAATGTATCACTGCGGAGCATAGCCATCGTCTTAAGTGAAGAAGGCACGAGCAGTGATCGCTACGGATGCTCATTGCTGGATGGCGATTTCAGATTCCAATTTTTGGAATCCTTCAAATCTTTGAATTCTGAATTTACGTTTTTGCTTGTATGGGGTTCGAACCTGCAACCTTGTTTTATTCTAATTCGTCCATTGAACCGATAGGCCACCAAGAATGTGACCAAATTTTGTTGACTAGCGGATAAAATGCGGCGCCAAGAGTGCAAGAATAGTTACTTATCATCCGTTATTTAATAAATAACCAAACTAATCAACATAATAAGTTTGTTTATCGCTAACTTAATTTCTTTGCTTTTTAACACTGGCCTACTGACCTTTTTAATTCCACCAAAAAGCGCTAAAGCATCGAACATGACACTCACTTGACAATTATCGTGATTTACTGGATTTTTTATTAGTTTATAAAAATATTTATTTTAGTTTGTATCTTTTGCCCACTTTATGATATTTTTCGAAAAATATAATCATGGACCAAACATACATGTATATGCTGAAGCGGAGTCAGATGGGCCGACAGCCCATATTCAGCGAACAGGGCCCCGAGATGTGTGACAGCCTGCACACCGACATGCTGATCGCCAAGCAATACATCCTGCGCAACCCCGTGCACGTCGGCATCCAGAACACTGAGCGCTTCTCGCAGCATGAGATCAACACCATACGGTAAGGACAGTCTAGATAAACACACACACGACTAACGGTACCTATACGTATGACTTGGTGTTCAGGGCGGAGTACACCAGCACCGGCTGCAACCACAGCGAGGGTGGCTGGCCAAAAGATGTCAACATCCATGATCCGGAAGCTACGCAGCGATATCGCCGCAAACTTGAAAAGGATGATGGCTACATCCGATGCGTGATGAACCTTTCACCGGTGAGTTCGAATATTATGCATCGAAATATTCGCGTAGCAGCATTTTCGAATCAGTTACAAAATGTTTTCATTACTGTGTACCTACTTCAGGGGTTGGAGCACTACGTCCTTCAAAACAATGCCATCGACATGTATCAGACCTACTACTCGGAGATGCTTCCTCTGCCTGACATAGCGCAGTGCGACTGCCGCACTATGAACGTATTCCGCGACGTAGCGCCACGGCCAGGAGAGCCCAAACGCCCCGTCAGCTCCATCAGCTGGCAGCCCGAGGGCGGTAATAGATTCGCGGTCACTTACGTGAACGTGGATTTTAACAGGGATACTGTGTGCTCCCTCAACGCTTACATCTGGGACTTGGAGAATGCGAACAGTCCTGAGGCGACCATTGTGCCGCCCAGTCCCATGCTAGACCTACAATTCAACCCCAAGGAGGTGCATGTGTTGGCAGGCGGGCTTATAAACGGACAAGTAGGCGTGTGGGACCGTCGCACGCCGCAAAAACCTGCGCTGTTGTGCCCGCCGCACGTAGCCCACCGTGACCTCGTCCGCAACGTGCTCTTCATCAACGCCAAGTCCGGTATGGAGTTCTTCTCAGCCAGCACTGACGGCGCTCTCAAGTGGTGGGACATGCGTAACATGGAGGAGCCCACAGAGGAGCTCATCCTCGACATAGTTAAATCCGCCACTGATCAGCAGTCGATGGCGAACGCGAACGGTGTTAGTGTTCTTGAATTCGAGCACACGATACCTACGCGATTTATGGTGGGCACAGAGAATGGACTAGTCATTAACGGAAACCGCAAAGGAAAAACTCCTATGGAAAAACTGCCCGGCAAAGTATGTTTTATACCAGTTACTTGTCAAATAATATACCTAAAATTACGGCTTTTTAAGTATCTTATAATTTGCAGTTTGATGCTCACGTAGGCCCAGTATGGGCGGTGGTTCGCAATCCCGGCTTCCTGAAGAACTTTTTGACGGTGGGTGACTGGACGGCGCGTGTTTGGAGTGAGGAATGCCGCGAATCTGCCATCATGTGGACGGCGCCCGAGCGCCACAAGGTCACGGACGGCACCTGGAGCCCCACCAGGTAGGCGACACGAGGCAGCCGAGCGGCTTCAGCTTCTAGTGTGTTAAACGAGGTTTTACTGTCACAGGTATTCGCTGTTCCTGCTCACCAAGGCTAACGGCCTCCTTTCCGTTTGGGACCTATTGCGGCGCCAGCACGAGCCCACAATTATGATGCAGATCTGCGAAGAGCCACTACTGCGCGTCCGCGCACACGAAGCCGTAAGTGTCCTTACCTATACTTCATTTCGTTCTTACATACAGGCAATCGTACTTATTTCATAATATACTTATTTTGTACAAACCATGTCATGACAATGAACACAAAAAAAAATAATTACCCAATGTGGTACCGACGCTCGGAAGATATGTGGTACTTACGTGCATACAGACATTTCGGCGATTGCTTTTTATTTATATAGATTAAAAATTAAATAAACTTGTGCACAGGGAGCGCTATTAGCGTGCGGCAGCGCCAACGGGAGCGTGTACATAGTGGAGCTGTCGCACAACCTTGTGCAGACCGAGAAGCACGACAAGACGCACCTGACGGCGATTCTGGAGCGCGAGAGCAAGCGCGAGCGCATCCTGGAGGCGCGCCTGCGCGAGCTGCGCCTCAAGCAGCGCCAGGCCGAGGAGGGCAGCCCCGACGCCTCGCTGGCCGAGGTGGACGCCACCGCCGGCGACCGGGACCTGCACGAAGCCACCGCAGAATACCTCTCTACCGTCAAAAGGGAACTCGCCGCGCTCTAGTCAGGCACTCATCAACATACGAATATCAGCATTTATACACGTACACGTATACTATTTTTAAAACAAGATAGATTAATGTTTTTGTGTTTTAGATATTCGTATATTTATTATACTTAATTTTTTATAATAGTCTTAATATATGTTTATGAGATGCAAGTGAATTTAATATGAGGTATTATTTTATAAGTTTGACGTATAATGTAATTTTGTTGTATCGACTTATTTATTAAACGATTTTGTCTATGGCTGTGTTCTTATTTTATTATTAAAGCATGTTCTGAAACTATAAGAAGCATGCAGTATTAATGAGGTACTAGTAAAGGTGCCGGCTCACTGTCTGCGCAGCACGGCATGGCATAGCAAAGGATTTTGTTACTAATCAAATTATTTTGAATCTTATTTCAATGATTAATAGAGTTCATATTACTTTATTTCGATACCACGATGCTGCGACGTGCCACGGGATGACTCGTCATGCCGTTTCATTTCACGGGTTGCCGCGGCACGCCATTGCATCTCGTGAGACGTATGGATCACCTTGCGTCGAGCAATTATGATTGCTATTAATACTAAATCCCAGTCAACCATAACGACACAACCAACTACGAATCCGGGCGGAGCAAAACTGATAGATGGCAGAGTGGCTGGGCTTTCAGCAGAATGCCACGGGATACCTCGGGATACCGCAGCACGGCAGTGAGCGCCCAAAGTATCACCAGTTCGGGACAACTTTGGTAGATCTTGACGTGATTACGGTAACAGTATTCTAACTTCCCATTCTCAATATTTGAGGCTCTTAGAATCTGTATCAGTTATAACTTGGCAAGTCGTGAAATTAATAGGGGCGCCACTATCGTGCATGTTGTAGGTAACCCTATATGTATAGTATGGCGGAAACGTTTTTGATATTGGCGACAATTATGAAAAAATTAAAATTCTGAAAGCTTTTTCAGCCACAGCCTGGAACTATAATATTTGCTAATATTTATTTACAATTTAAAAAATAAATTATTTAGTATTTCTTAATGCCTTGATGACAACTGATCTCACATTATGTGAGGAAATTGTATTACAAGACTCCTGATCAATTCATTGGGGTTTCGATCACAATGATAAGTTGGACGCTTTACTAGTGTATGATTGTGTCCCAATTTCTCCTCTAACCACAGGCAAAATGTTCTATAGTGCATAAAAATTAAAACGTTAATACCCAAGTCTCACAGTAATCTAACTAAAAACTATAAAGAATATTTGAATTTTTATTTAATCAGTATTAAAATTGTTTTCATATAAGTATTGCTCGCCCGAAAAATCTTCATCTATTCCTTGGTTATGATGATGATGATATTCTTCTGATGTTTTACTGTTGCTGCTTTCATCTTGTAGGTTTACAATATTTGCCCCCTTCGAAAATTAACTTTTTCTATTATATTGTTGAATTTAATTTTCCAGTCGTCAACTGAAATGCTTTGGAACGCTTGATCAGCCACTGCCTAGAACAATCTATACATATAATAAAATCATAAAATACCAGGGCTTCAGTTTGTTTGTCTGTGCGTTTGTGCGCGCTAATCTAAGAAACGAATTCAGCGATTTGAACGCGCTTTTCAGTGACATAATGTGGCAAGCTTCTCGTAACGTTTAGTAAGTAGTTGTTTTATTACCTATATTGTTGTTTTGGTTGTTTAGTTTTGGTTTTTAACCCATGATGGGTTAAAAACCAAAAACTTACGGTCATGTAAGTTTTTGGTTTTTAACCCATCATGGGTTAAAAACCAAAAAACTTACGGTCATTGAATTAATAAGTGCTCTATGTCACTACGTTCGTGTTAGAAAATAATTAAAATTTTGCTATTCCCGGAACTCCGCGAGAACGGAGTCGCTGGCACAGCTAGTTAAATATAAACCATTAAACATTTGCAATAACTTATTTACTTGCAATATATTATAATAATTTAAAAATAATAATAACTCTTTATTGTACACCAAAAAAACTTTAAAAATAATTAATTATATCACCTTGATCACAGATTACTAAATAGTTACTACGCCTTGATTTAACTTGATTTAAATTGACCCCACAGTTCGGTGATATATGCATTATTAATTTATTACCTAACAAATAGTTTCAAAATTATAAGAACGCGTTACATTTCAAATGTGTTTTGTAAACACAACGTCAAATTCATGAATATACAAAAAAAATATATTTTTAAGGATTTATACTACATAGTGAACCTTTAAATACACACATTACATTATTACGAGTCTAAAGTATGATTTTGCCTGCGTTTCAGCGCTTCTTCTACGCGTTTTTGAGATCGGATAAAATATTTTGTCCCGCCTCGAATTCTGCCAAACATCTCATGCACACTTTATAAATTATCGTTCTTGCTGAGCTGCGGATAAGAATTTGTTTATTATGATCACTATGGGTTATTAGTATCACCACAATAACGCTAATAAATAAAATTAAACACGTGAAACAGTCATTGTTTACAATTTGATGACAGTTCATGTACTTTACTTGACAAGGCAGACCGAGTGCTGCCAATGATGAAATATTTTAGTTCCATTTCAGGACTATCTTGCCCAAATACATTGTAATGTATTCTCTTAATAATAAAAAGGACCTTAGCTTTTTTTACAATCATGCCCTAATGATCGGGTTGACCTTGCACGTTTGGCATTCTTGGCACATCATAATAATATTATTACGAGAGCTATTGAACCATTTGACTCGCCCGATACCTACCCATGAGGCAAGATTTTTTTAAATGATGATTCAGTTTCGTCAAAAATCGAATCGAAAAAGATTTTATTAACCTATCTCATAAGATTCTTTTGTAAATCATAATAATATCGACTTTTTTTGACATTATTCTTTTTAATATTGAAAATTTTAACAATCTGATATATTTGTGACCAAATAATTTATTTATTCAGATAAATGTGAAAATATGGCAAATGTCATTTAACTAATGAAAAAAGTTCAAAAGAAGCTTCCGCCAATAGGAAAATAGTTATTTTTTTAAAGCAGCGAAATATATGTAGTTCGGTAAAATAATACCCACAAGAATGTTGTTTAATAGTTTTCGGTAAAATGAAATTCTAACAAAATAAATCCTACTGTAACCACCTTTTTGAATTATTTTCATTCAAAACATATTATTAAAGAAATAAACCAATTTTAATATCTAAGATACAATCTGACTGTCGGCCTCTGGGATTGTCTAGGATGATAAGGATATTGAACAGGAGCGACGGGTGCTGTCATTACGTGCGTATGATAACTCGCAGGTTTGCACGGTGTTCTCGTGAAGTCCAGGTCGTATTATTCCGTGCATATTGTACTTTTAGCATCAGAAGTGGAATTTTTGATTAAAAAAAAATACAAAATTAACAAGAAATCCGTTTATTATGAATTTACATAAAATTTAACGAACACCAGTTCCATAAACACAGAATTATAGTAAAGCAACCACTGCAAACTTCAACAATTAAAAATCAAAAAGAGAATCAAAATGGCTTACGTGACCTTAATAACGAACAACACTGATTATCACAAGACGTCCGTACAGTTCGAGCGCTGACGAGCAAATGTCCCCTTGCTTCTAGGCACCGTCCTTATATAACCTATCGCAGGGTAGTTTATGACGATGCATGGAAACTCCTTACACGGCCTCTCCTGACGTTGAGTCGTCCTCGGCGAAAATCCTTTGGACTCCGCTAGGGCCCGCCACTGGGGAGGTCGGTGGGTCCATGTCTGCATCGTCATCGAGCAAAGGCATAGATAGACCAGCCGTAGCTCCGTTTGCAGACAGGTCCGTTTGCAAAGACTCCTCGTCATCTAAAAACAAAAGAACTATTATTTATGATTCAGGGGAGCAAATTAGAAGCAGTCAATCTCGCAGACCAGTCAATCCATCTCCATTCAGTCTATTCATTCATCGCTCTTTGTCATAGTTCTCACTCACATAACATGCATACATCACTCTCAAAAGAATAGAACATTATCAAGCCAAGGCATATTCCTGTGAGCGTCCAAAGGCCTGTATTACTTCAATCTTGCTAGTCGGCTTCATCTCTAGGTTATCAATGAATCCCTGTAAAATGGCCTCTGCCCACTCGTACGAAGACCGTATTCAAACGTACGAGTGCATTCCACACGCAGACCGTATTCAAACGTGTGAAGCTTCCCGACACGCCGACCACATTCAAACGTGTCGAGGCTTCCCAATACGCTGACCGTAATCACACGTATTGAGGCATCTCATCATGCAGAGCGGATCATACAAGTGAGGGATACAAAGACAGTAAGCACACATCCGTAGTTCATCCTAAAGGCTCACCACGGGAATACTTTATAAGATTTGAATGCTTCAGCTTTACTTACTTTCGAAAAATGCAGCACATGTCTCAGGGCTCCACTCACCCCGCCATGGCACCATATACTGCGCAGCAGCTTGTGTAGTTTTTCCATAACTGCCGCTGAGCAGACGTAGAGTATAGCGTCCACTTGGTAAAACTTCAACCACCTTATATGGGCCACGCATTCCTGAGTCAAGCTTACCTGCCGACTGCGAATATTTTATAACGAACACAAGGTCGTCAATATTGAACTGACGTGGTGCACGTCGGCGTTGGTTAACTCGCTCATCTTGCTTGGCTTGGTTACTTCGAAGAAGTTCGCGGGTTCTACTCCTCGTGATCTCACGAAGAGCTTCCCGGTTGGGTGCTGAACCCTCGATTGCCACATCCCGTACTAGTGCTTGAACCACAGGAGTCGTAGATTCTGTGCCTATAAGGAGATTCAAGGGAGATACTCACTCGCGTAGTCTTTTGTTTGGTGATATTCAACACCAGTTGCAGCTTCCACAAAGTCTCCGACCACTGGAGGTTTTTGTAGTTTGCTTGAATGCGTAACATATTTAGTACGGTCCGCATGTACCTCTCAGCTTGACCATTCGCCTGGTGCATCTCCGGCGTGATGTAGTGCAGGTTGCACCCCAGTTCGTTAATCCATGTTACGAACTCTGTGGACTCGAACATGCGGCCTTTGTCTGTGACCATACGTTTAGGTACACCAAATAACGAAATTGCGTGAGTAATGACGCGCTTGAGTTCCGTATAGTCCTGTCGAAAAATGGGATACAGGAGCGTGTATTTGGTAAACGCATCAACAATGAGGAGAATGAATTTATACCCTTCTGATAATGGCAACGGTCCCAAAGCGTCAACATGAACTGTGTCAAATGGAGTATCGGGTTTTTCCCAAGAAGTTAAGGTTTGTAAAGGAGCCCGAGGGACTCTCTTTTGGGATATGCACACAAGGCAGTGAGAGACGTATTTCGAAACGAATCGCCAGAGACCAGGAAACCAGAAATGTCGGAGAATAAGGTCGAGAGTCTTTTCGGCATTAACGTGTTCATGTTCGTCATGGAACACTCTCAAAAGGCTGAGACGGTGTCCCTTAGGTATATAACAGAGCAATCTTGCTTCTTGACCTACTGGGACGTATCTGTAGTATAGGACTCCATTTTGGATCTTATAACGATCAGCGTCCAGTCTACCATCATGAAGTTTGTTAATAAGATCTTGTGTTTCATTGTCAGCTGATTTTGATTTACACAGGAGGGGTTGCGGCTCAGATAGTCTGCGTGGGGCAACATGATTCCCTTGCGATATTCGATTGAAAAGTTAAAATCTTGGAGGTACATCCACCACCTTGCTACCCGGGGCAAAAGATCTTTTTTTCGTTCAGTGGACTTTAGTGCATTGCAGTCTGTAACTACTACGAATTTTAGGCCAATTAGGTAGTGGCGAAAGTTTTGGAGGGCTTTAACAACAGCAAGGGTTTCTAATTCGTATGAATGGTAATTACTTTCTGCTCCCTGAGTAGAACGACTAAAATATGCGACTACGTGTTTCTTGGTGTCGGGGTGTACTTGTAACAGGACAGCGCCATATCCAATACTGCTAGCGTCCGTATGGACTTCAGTAGAAAGGTCTGGGTTAAAAATCGTAAGGATCGGTTCGCTTGTCAGCTCTTTAATTAAATCTAAACGAATGTTTTCGCATTCAGAGGTCCAACTAAACTTGACATTTTTATGGGTGAGAATAGCAATAGGGGCAGTCTTAATAGCGTAGTTTTTTATGTATTTCCTAAAATAACCTGCCAGACCTAAAAGTTGTCGTACCTGCTTCACGTTTACTGGTGGCAAAGTGTTAACGAGGGCCTCTACTTTTCGGGGACTCGGCCTAACCTGACCCTGACTTATGAGTCTACCCAGGTATTCAACCTCCGTAACCAAAAACGAGCATTTACCCAGATTAATGGAAAATCCAGCTGTCGTGAGCGTCCGAAGTACTCTACGCAATAGCTCAGTTTCTTCATCTACAGAGTTACTGAGGAGGAGCACGTCGTCGACATAAACTAATACATTCCCCTGATTGATATGTGCGCGGAGAGTGTTATTAATGATTCGTTGATAAACTACTGGGGAATTGGCTAAACCATAAGGCATTTTGACATATTCAAAGTGTTCTTCTGGTGTTACGAACCCCGTTAAATGAATAGATTCCTCTTTTAAAGGGATCTGGTGGAATCCTGTGGCCATATCGAGACAACAGAAAAACTTATGACTCCCTAACCTATCGATATGATCGTCAATAAGCGGGAGGGGGTAACGATCTTTTACCGTAATGCGATTAAGCGCCCTAAAATCTACACAGAGTCTATCTGAACCATCACGTTTTCTTACAAGTATGATTGGACTCGCGTATTCTGAGTTAGAGCGTCTAATAACTCCTTTCTCTAAAAGATCTTGAGTTATTTCCCTTACTTTGAGTTTTTCGGAATATGAGAGCCTATACGGTTTATAGACTACAGGGGTGGAATTGGTAAGCTTTATCTCCATTTCTCCTGTTAGAACTGTAGTTACTGCAGTTCCCGATATCAAAAACTGCGAAAATTCGTTTATTACGGACATTAGGCCTTCCAACTCCACGCCCTGCAGGGGTGTGTTTAACTTAAGCTGGTCGCTTACTCCGACAACATTGACCTCCCTACTAACTTTGTCAGTACGCGTGAGATACTGTTTATCTTTGGTTCGAATGTAAGTAATTCCGTCACGGTTTAATACATCGGTTCCGATTATGATAGGTGCATTCATGAAAGCCGCAGGGACTACTACTAAATCTACTTCGAGTGAGATGTCACTGAACTCTACGGTGAGGGTTACGTAGGACGTCGCGCTTACTTCCTGGTCGCTAAGACCCTTCAACACGCAATGTCTCGGCTTTGGCTGACACGTAAAATATTTCAAAATGTCGGAAGAGATGAGGGATACATCGAGGGCTCCGCTATCAATTAGCACATCTACTGGAACACCATCTATAATTGCTGAAGTTATATCGTTACTGTGTGGTGTGCCAGATCGATAAGAGCAAAGGTTAATATTACGTTGGTTACGTTGCTCTGATTTAGCCTTGATAAAGCATTTGTCCTCGGTGTGTCCCGGTTTCTTACAAAATGTGCAAGTGTTATTCGATGACGTTTGCGCGTTAGATTTTGCATCAGAAGACGTATGGGGCACTCGACTACTAGACTCATTAAACTTGGGTTGCCTACAGACGCGACTGACATGACCGAACCGGTTGCAGTTAAAACATTTCGGACCCGAAGCACCACCTGATTTCGTTATTTTACTACTTTTCTTATGCTCAAATGCCCGGTCCCGTTTTTCTCCTAAGGGCTTTGTGTAAATCGACAGGAACGAAACAATAGTGTCAGGGACCAAGCCGGCGTTAGCGGCCGCAGCACGCACCTGTGCATCGTCTATACCACGTATTACTATAAGGGTTCTCAAATCGTCGCTTAGCCCCTGAACTATCTTTAGGCGCAATAAGGTACGACGAGCGTATTCAGCGTAACTAGAGTATTTGACAGAGGTTGAATTCATTGCGTCAAACAATATGTTGGCATAGTCTAATTTACCAGGACAGAGAGGTTTGAATTCTCGTTTAAAATTTGACCAGGTACGGTCATTCGACACCCATTCGCTTAACCAAACCTTAGCGTCTCCCCTAAGGCACGACGCAACACGCGACAAGCACTCGTGATCGTTCCAACCGTTAGCTTCTCTGGCGCGATCTACCTCTTCGCACCATGCTTCGATATTATTAATTGATGGATCAAAATTAGACACATAATAGTGTTGCGACCTTGAGGGTTGCATCGTTTTAATCGCTTGTATCAAAGCATTAGCGAGGGTAGACGCCTCAGAACAAGGGGTACTTGATTCCATAGACTGCTGTCGCGGTGCAATTTTATCGGGCGAAGTCGTAACCGCGGGTAGGACGCCGGTTTCACAAACGGGGCGCGTCTTATCATTTATTAAACATGCCTCGACAGGCAAGACCGTCCGCGAGCGTGACCTTGGTTCGACACGATGGTCACTACGAGATCGATCCCTACTACGCAATTCCCGCCTAACTCGAGTACGCGGCCGGTGTACATCGGTGTTGTGAGAATCACGTCGATCTCGGACGCGCAAGCCATCTCGCGAAGTACGACGCCTATCGTTTGAACTGCGATCCGATCTATCGTCCCTGTAGTCCCGAGACCTTCGAGAGGTATGGCGACCTCGATTACGCGAATTACCCCTAGTAAGACGCCTCCGTGGACTAGGCGTTCTAGTACGTCTCATTATCACCGTTAAAAGCAGTAATTAAACACACAGAATAATCAAAGAATTGAAATAAGCAGTAATTGCAAACAAAACAAAATTCTAATTTAAAAGATAACGGTTTTCTTGTTGGCAAAATTTTACAAACTTGCAACGTTATTGTGAGCTTAAATGAGTCCTTTATCCCACTTCTGATTTTAGCATCAGAAGTGGAATTTTTGATTAAAAAAAAATACAAAATTAACAAGAAATCCGTTTATTATGAATTTACATAAAATTTAACGAACACCAGTTCCATAAACACAGAATTATAGTAAAGCAACCACTGCAAACTTCAACAATTAAAAATCAAAAAGAGAATCAAAATGGCTTACGTGACCTTAATAACGAACAACACTGATTATCACAAGACGTCCGTACAGTTCGAGCGCTGACGAGCAAATGTCCCCTTGCTTCTAGGCACCGTCCTTATATAACCTATCGCAGGGTAGTTTACGACGATGCATGGAAACTCCTTACAGTACTTTATTCTACGCGTCTGAGCACTTTTGCACTTAAGTCATACAGCGCACACAACATTCCAATATAACAACGCGTTTAGGGTGCTGATGAAGTTGCCGCGTTTCTGCAGTGCTTCAGGGATGATTGCAGAAGCCCACGTAGATTGTTTTTACGCAGTAATGCGTATAAGATGCATATCCCTGGCATGCCGAGTAAGGGGCAGCCCCAACAACATCCTACCATCTCTGGCCGACTGGACAGCGCGATGTTGAACCGGTACTGCAGACTTTCTGCTGTACTAGCAGCATAATAACAATATGCTATGCTAATTATAGGCATGTGTTATATTTGTGTGTTATTCTTATTGATTTAAACCGCTTTCATGCGTCACAATAACTTGTAAATTTTTATTTATTTTATTTATTTATTTATAATAACAACATAACACCATAACAGTATGAGAACCAAAGCGATGATATGAGTAAAAAAAAACATGTAATCTTATAATCTAACATAATGATTAAACATTCATAAAATATAAAATAACTTAAAACAATATCCTAACCAACACCTAAAACATTATATAAAATACAAACTAAAAGAGATTTGTTTATAACATTTCTAAATATCTTTGTGACGAGATAATGAATTTCGCCAGGCTACCATAAAAAATATCAATATCTTCGGCGTGGAGCATATTAATCATATTTATCGCCCGCGACATTGGTGCAAACTTTAGGAGATTAGTCCTAGCGGCCGTCTTGCTGAGCAGGGCCGGGCGGCGGCGCGCGCCGGCGTACCCGTCCGGCACGCGCAGCCGCAAGCCCTCTAGTATGTCCGGGTGGTGCACTGACCCGCGCAACACCTCCACCACATATTTAACCAGTAATACATTCCTTCTTACTGCTAGTTTAGTGTACCCAACCATTCCTAGGACGAACAGACTCGGATACACTAAAGGGTAATAGGGGTAAACCCCATACAGTTTTAAATATAAAAATCTCGTAAACTTATTTTGTATTTTTTCCACCATGAGGCTGTATTTTTCCTCATTTGGACTCCATATTATGGCGCTTGTCTCGAGATGACTCCGAACAAGTGAATTATATAAAATTTTTATTACACCTATGTTTTTAAAATCTTTACACTGTCTCATAATAAAACCTAAGTTTCTAAATGATTTTCCGCATAAGTTAGTGATATGATTCCTATAATTTAACTCGGGTACCATCTGAACGCCCAGGTCACGCACATGAGTAACACGCTGCATTTCCTTGGCGTCCACACGGTACACTTGTTGGGGCGAGCTCGGCTGCAACTCATTACGCAGCATTTCGACACATTAAAATGTAATTTATTTTCTTTACTCCATTGGACTACCCTATCAATATCCTGCTGAAGCTGATAACAGTCTAAAGTGTCTGATACTAACATAAACACCTTTAGGTCATCTGCGCACAATAAGCATCTCGCCTTGGTGACTACGTCAGGGAGATCATTGATCATTATAATAAACTCCAACGGTCCCAAATTACTGCCCTGACTTATTCCCGATAGCGTGTAGTACGGCCTAGATTTGTGTCCCGCATACTCTACGTATTGCCGGCGTTCGCCAAGGTAACTGGCAAAGAATTTTAATAGATGGGGCGTAAAACCCAAAGCAGAAAATTTATTTAATAATATATCATTGTCAACTGTGTCGAAAGCTTTCTGGAAATCGAAGTAGGCGACATCTACTTGTCCCCCAGCATCGATGACCGGCGTCGTATAGTTCACAAACGATAGCAAATTACTCACCGTACTTCTACTTTCTCGGAAACCGTGTTGAGCGTCATTTAAGAGCGGGCGAACTTGTGTTAAAATATGTTTGTATAATACTGATTCGAATACCTTGGCGAAAGCCGACAACACCGCAACTGGTCGGTAACTACTTATATCTGTGCCTGAACCTCCTTTTGGCACCGGAATAACTCTCGTTAGTTTCCACGCATTAGGGTAATGACCTATTTTTAAATAGAGATTAAAAATATGCAACAAGGGCTTCTCAAACACTGAGCGGCAGTCCTTAACAATATAAGGTGGTATCCCATCCGGACCTACTGAGTGTTTGGGTTTGAGTCGCCGAAAAGCAGCGCGCAGGTCACTTAAGGTGACACTGTCGATGTGTACGCGAGATGCGCCCGCGCCTCGCCCCGCGCGCTCCGCCGCGGCCGGGTCCAACGTAGGCCGCCGTGTGCTATAAACTGAGTGAAAATATGAAGCAAAACATTCTACTGATTCTTCCTCTTTCAAATCCACCCCTTCCTTTGTAACACGGATCTTATTGCGCTTCGTTTGCTGACTTCTTATGTAGTTCCAGAATAATTTGGGGTCATTTTTAAAATTAAGCTGTAGTTTGTTTTGGTAAGCTTCATAAGAAGATGCCATTTTACTTTTTACCGTCGACCGATATTTACTAAAAATCTCATAATCACTTTGAGAACCTGTTATTTTGTATAGTTTATGATATTTCCACTTTTTTCTTATATCCTTAATTAAATTTGACGTAAACCAAGTTGGATACTTAAATCTTGTATTTGTTGTATCTAATTTATGACGTTTCATAGGAATGCATTGACTGACTGTTTCTTGTACCGATTTATAAAATTGATCTAAAGCTAAATGCGGATTTTGAATATCATATAAATAATCCCAGTTGATAGATTCTAAACTATTGTACAAAATATTTAAATTGGCTTTACTAAAATTCCACTTTGCAGTATTTTCCAAACAGAAACTAGAATTGTACTCGTGCGGTGGCAAAGCCGTGGCGGTGACTCGCCGCGTACCCGCAATGTAGGTAATAAGTGGCGGGTGCTGCACGTCAATATCAACTAACGGCTGATCCGCCCGTTGTACCTCTAAGTCACTCTCTACTAATGTTGTCAATACTAGGTCTAAAGTACGGCTGTTAATATTAACTATGTTATTTACCTGGCGAAATCCACAGTACGCGTTCACATATTCAAAATAGCTATTTATCTCTTGCGTTGCAGAAGGCATGTTAAAATCACCAAACACTAACACCTTATTATACTTTACACATTCAGTCTCTAAAATTCTAAATAAATGCATATATTCATTACAATCACATTTTGGCGGAATGTAAACAACACAACACATAAACAAAAAGTTATTTCGCAAATGCACCGTTGCGCACAGTAGCTCAAATAAGGCAGTGTCTACGTTGTCGACGGGAATGCGCTTTAGATTAAACCGCGCCGGTGCCGCCAACAACACTCCGCCCTGCTTACGCCCATCAATTCGATCACATCTTAGCATATTATATCCAGATGGTATAAGTTCTCCGTCTCCAAAAGACTTATTTAAGCCAGTCTCTGTTATTGCAATTAGATCGTAATAATTTGTTGAAGCAAGTAAATTATTGTAAAATATTTTTGTTTTGGTACGTAGACCTCTTACGTTCTGGTAATAAACTTTTATTTTCTTATTTGTGTGCTTCAATTTTACTGGTAGCTCGGTAGTTCCGAAACCACACCCATTCATTAAACTGTGTGTTTACTGGCCAACTATCACTGTTATTCAGTTTACTGAACTGAGATTCAGGCACTCCTATCATGAATGATGAGTAATCTCGCTTCGTTTTGGGAATAATTTTCTCCACCTTAATATTCTTCGAACCACAAATCTGTGTCACATGTTCAATTATTGCATCTTCTGATGTATCCGGATGGAGTGACCATACGTGAAGAAACTTTTTCTTTTCAACCGCTTGAAACGCCGATATTTGTGCATTCCCACCTTTAGAAATAGTAGTAAGTTGCGACTTTGGTTTTTTCTTGCTGCTTACAACAGTCCACTCTTCCGGTAATCCCACGTTACTAGTTTCCTCAATTATCGCCACATTTTTCTCATTAGCGATTTCAAAACGCTTCCGCTCATGCAGTGAAGACGCATCCTTACTTTTGGCGCGTTCCGCAGCTCGTCGCGATCGCTCTGTCACTTGCATTGACGACAACGCTTCCATCTTGCTTCCTATTTGTGTACGCAAAACATTTGGATTGGCGATGGGTAGTTCTATCTCGCTCGTTGCAGTACGCGTTGACGCCAATTCATCAATTTTTAGGCATAGTTTTTCGATTACCTTATTTTGTTCAAATATGGCGGTCGAATAATTTTCGATTGTCTTTTGCTGCTCATTAATTTTCTTGTTTTGTGCTTCTATTGTTGAAGATTGTGTCTTTATAGTTATTGTCAAGGCTTTTATTTTCTTGGATAAATCGCTGAATGCACTTTCTACGTTAAATTTGGACATTTTTACCAACAGATATGAATAAAATCACGGGTCACGATGTTCGCGTGTCGAGTTTTTAAACACTAATAGAAAGAAGAAACAATTGGAACCTCCGGCAGGACTCAAACCTGCGACTCCTAGTTCAACGCACCAGTCGCTTTCTCAACTAAGCTACAGAGGTCTTTCCCTATTCTTATTTCACTTCTTCCTTATCTATATATTAATACGTGATGCCAAAACTTTGGACCCCTTTTTACGAAAATTGCGCGAACGCAGGAGCATAAAATTTGGCACACTTATAGTTTATGTGTAGGAGAAGTGGAGAACGCTAATATTTTTCAATAATAATGCTTATAAAGTACATTAAATCAATAAATAAAACATTACCCACACTACCATGCATTTCACACACACATGTTTGTTTTGTTTTTCATTGACTGCTTACTGACATTGACATAAATAAGTGGTTTAAGTTTTTATATATCCGAATATAACGGCCAAGGACATTTAGCAAACGATAAAAGAGGTTTTACAAAAAACATTGTTTGCAGAGAAGTTTGCAATATTTATATTATAAGGTCGAATTTCGACCATTGGGCGACCACTAGTCAAATTAAATACTTGAATATTTAATACACAAAATAATTCTATTACATATATATGCTCATTCCTTCTCTATATGTGAAGAGGTCTGTCCCCAGCAGTGGGACATTTCTAAGCAAGTACTGTTATTCCAACACCACATAAAGTAAATAAATATCTTATAAATTATCGCGAGTTTAACCGTGTTTATAATAAATTCAAGTAACCCTACGCATTCTTTACACTACAAGCTGATAAAGTAGATCTATTATTTCTTCTGTGCTGTTAATACGACATAACTACAGAAAAAACATAGGCGTGATGCGAACTGAACTGTCAACGACCCACTTTTTGGCTGACACAAACACCTGCAGTTGTTATCGAATGTATTTCAAGGATCACAAAATATCTCGTTCATAGTCTGCTTCATTTCTCTTCTGCCTTCATTAAAATGTAAGTTAGGATTTAGGCTATATCTACGTGTCAGATTTATTCCATTGAAACATAGATTACAAATTGCATATCGTGCTTTATTGCTTGTGCCTCGCTCTCGCTTGCACGCTCGGCTCAGGCGGATCGTGACACTTTTTCGTGCGTGCAGCCGGCGTTCTTGTTGCGCGCGGCGTTGTGGAGTTTATCTGTAAGTTATTGTTACACTGTTATTTTTTACTACTTTTACCTCATGTAATTGTAATTGTACAAAATTATAGGTGAATCAAAAAAATAATAATAATAATTGCGCAGCTCGGATTCCGTGTCACGCTGACCTAAATGACATTATTCGTCGCACTCTTGTCAGTGCCGGTGTACCAGCTATTTTATGACCTAATGGTTTGGTACGCAGCGATGGTAAGAGACCTGACGGTATTTCATTGTTGCCTTAGAAATTGGGTCGCTCTTTGGTGTGGGACGCAACATGCGTCGACATCATTGCGCCATCCCACGTTCCAAGTTCAGCGGCCTCACCCAGCGCTGCTGCTGGAGCCGCGGACACCCTTAAACGGCGAAAAAATAACAACTTGATAGGTAACTTATATTTTTGAGCCGCTTGGGGTTGAGACGCTCGGGACATGGGGACTATTTGCAAAAGTTCTTCTAAAAGAACTCGCAAAACATTTGGTCGACTCTACCTATGACCAAAGGGCTGGCATATTTTTAGCACAAAGAATTACCATTACCATTCAACGTGGCAATGCTGCCAGCCTTTTTGGGCAGGTTTCCCGTCATTGACAAAGATGACGACACATTTTTTTATGCTGTTAACCATTATTTTGTAATCTTTTTGTAATCAATTTTACTTACCTAATAACGGTTAATAAGTCTTCTTGCTTATATTTAGATAGTTTTATTTATTTTATAAGTTCTGATTAGTTTAGTTTAAATTTTTTGTAGGTTTAATAGTTATATTAGTCTTATAAATTGCAAATATTTTCCTTGTAATAATTTAAATAAATAATATATTATCGTATTTCAACGTCACCGGTACAGACAAGTTTAAAGCACTTCTACCACTACACATCTATTGACAATTTTATTGACAACCCCGACCTTGATGACGACCTTATCCCCGACCTCAGATTAAGAACTCAATCCACAAGTTTATACGTAGAATGTGTGCATATTGTTATAAGCTTTATTTGCTTCTATAACAACTTAAGTATTACAAATTTTATTTATAAAGTTTGAGATTTGTATGCAACTATGTTGAAACAAAGATTAAAATACAAAGAGCTTGTCATGTTTGTTTTAACATAAACGCATATTTAGTCTAATTCAATGGTCTAAATATGCGGGCTGATTAAAAAATCTGTTTCGTAAAAGATAAGAATATCCTGATACATGAATATCAAGATAAGAATGCCTACGTCTTTCTTATCCAAATAGGGGAAATTAAAGACATGTGGCAACACTAATGACAACTATAGCTGTTCCATGTGCAGACCAAAGACATTGTACTAGAATACATTACAATGTCTTTGGTGCAGACACGCTATGGCTCTATCTATTGTTAGTAGAATCAAAGTACAATGTCTTTGAGTAGAGTAGAATACATTACAATGTCTTTGATCTATTGGTTATTCATCTAATGCTGCGTACAGACCGGCCAAACGAACGCCAACGAACGGGTTTCGTAAACCTTCGTTGCTGCAATCTGGACGGCTTAGCGAATGCCAACGATCGCTCGTTGGCGTGTGCCGGCGATCCGAAGCGTGGCGGTAACATCAAAGAAATCGAGCTATTTGAACGAACTCTGTTTGGACGGTCGCCGAAGGCCAACGAACGAACGCTCAGTTGAAGCAAAAGAGCGTAGCGTGTAGACGTGGTAATATGTGGTTGTCCACCATCTTCGCTTACGTTTATTTTTTCTTGTTCTTGCTCACTCGTTTTGGTATGTAAAACTAGCAATTATAATGATGTCGTCGTCGTCCATGATTAAATTGCGAATGAAAGACAAAAGAACCGGAATCAAGTGCCAACGAACGTTCGTTCGAGCACTAAATGTATTTGGATGTATAAGGTGCTGGCCAGACAGAAAAGACGCAAGACAAGGGCGGGGCGCGGACCCGTCGCAGACAGGGCGCCGTCACGCCTTTTTAACATATATAGAAAAGACACGGACCCGTCGCAGGCAGGGCGCCGTCACGACTTTTTATGGCGCGCACTAGAAGCTTTTCCCGGCATTCAACCGTCCGATTTTGATACGACAACATGTCTTCTTCTGAAGATGAAGATGTACTAGCACTGGTGCATCTCGCTAATATACAGAGGGTTTTTCTCAATTAATTCACAAAACTGAATATTATAAGCTAGGTCGTCACGCATTTTTATGAAAAAAATTATAACAGCTCAAAACATGACGCAACCATTCAGTCTCAAGATGGTACGCGTGACTGTGCCTGTGCGACGCGAGCGAGCGAGCGAGACCCTCCCGGCAGGCATGCCACCCCGCGCCCTGTCCTCGCACCCACCTCGTCCGTGCCCCGTCTCTCCTGTGTGTTTTGAACAAAAGGCGCAGACGTAAAAGCGTTGCGCCCGCGCCCCGTCTTTTCTGTATGTTTTGCGACGCGACGCTTCTATACATTTTGTATGAAAGGGACGCGGAAGAGACCAATGCCCGCGCCCCGTCTGCGTCTTACGTCTTTTCTGTGTGTCCTGCGCCTTAACGAACTCCAACGAGCGTGCGGAAGCCAACGCTAGCGAACGATAAATATCCATCGTTGGGCGTTCGTTGGGCCGGTCTGTACGCACCTTAAGTCCCCGACCAAAGACATTGTAATGTATAGAGTACAATGTCTTTGGTCCCCGACACAGTAAAGTACAAAGACATTGTAATGTATTCGTAAAGTACTAATCACAGAGTACTACTAATCTCTTTTATATAATCTACATATTTAATTAATCTATGGGATTTATGATTTTCTTTGTATAAATCAATGTCACTAATACAGTTTAATATACATTATTAAATTTAAATCATTTTGTTACAATAATTCAGTATAAAAATGGATCTAGCGAGCGTTTACACCAAGATGCGCAGCGCGTTCGGGCGGCAGATCATGTTCTGCGAGCAGGGCCCCGAGATGTGCGACTCGGTGCTGTCGGACCCGAGCGAGTACAAGAACTACGTGCTGCGCAACCCTGTGCACACCATCACGCAACACGCCCCCTGCTACTCGCAGTGTGAGATCAACACCATACGGTGAGCTCTCCACATCATCTAATAGTAATTGTTGATGGTCCAGTCAAATTATACGTTAAATCACTAATAAGCCTACAATAATTTGTATAGTGCTGAAAGCTGGTATACGTCTAAAAACATTACCACTTTTTTGCATTTTTGTCTAATACAGTAAAACTGTTACAAGATCTCTCTTGTAAAAGTATCTAAAATAAGTTTCGAAACATAATCGTAAGGGTATAAGTTACTGTCTACTTTTGTGTTAGTATCGTCGTTCATTGCGGCGAATGAATGCCTCTGTTGCAGAGCTGAGTTCACTAACAGCGGTGCCAACCATGCCGAGGGCGGCTGGCCGAAGGACGTGAACGTTCACGATCCTGAGGCCACACAGAGATACCGCCGCAAGATCGAGAAGGATGATGGCTACATCCACTGTATAATGGCGCTCAGTTCTGTGAGTGTCAAGACATGACAAGAATTCTTTAACGTCCACCACAAATCGCCGCTTATTGCCCTTTGTCTTTTTCGCAGGGTTTAGAACGCCTCGTGTTGCAAAACAATGCCATCGATATGTACCAAACTTATTATGCTGAGCTGCCGTCATTGCCTGCTGTGGAACACAATAGCTGCCGCACCGTTAATCAGTACCAAGATTTTGGGACCAGGGGCCGCGATAAGCAGCGTCGGCCTGTCAGCTCTATCTGCTGGCAGCCGGACGGCGGGCACCGGTTCGCTGCTACGTACGTCAACGTCGACTTTAACAGACAAACTACCTCCCCAGTGACGGCATTTGTATGGAACGTGGAGAACGCTAATTATCCAGAAACTATTTTAGTACCGCCGTGTTCTATGCTAGATCTTCAGTACAACCCGAAGGACATTCACGTGCTCGCCGGAGGGCTTCTTAATGGTCAGGTATGCACGTGGGACTTACGGCAGAAAAGCGTAACGCCGGCCTTAACCTGTCCACCGCACGTTGCGCACACAGACCTCGTCAAGAATGTACTATTCATTAACTCTAAGACCGGAATGGAGTTTTTCTCCGGCGGGCCCGATGGTGTCTGTAAGTGGTGGGATATTCGCAAAATGCAGGAGCCTACCGAAGAAATGATCATAGACGTCGTGACCTCCATGTCAGAGGAGCAGAGCAAGGCCAGAGCCAACGGGATAAGTGTATTGGAGTATGAACACACTATACCGACGCGGTTCATGGTTGGCACAGAAAATGGTTTCGTAATTAACGGCAATAGGAAAGGAAAAACGGCGCTTGATAAACTACCGGCAAAGGTAACTTACATCGGAACGGCTATGTATTGTTACGGAATATCTGTGTTGTTGTATTTTTCCAACCTCAGACTCGCTTCGTTTGGGACAACAGTTTACAATATAACAATTACACATCTCTGTGAAACCATGTGTGGTCAGGCTTCTGGAGGTGAAAAACTTGTAAATGTCACATTTTTGCTACGGTCAAAAAGTATACTACTAAAGTTAAAAAAAAGATTTTACTATTTTAAAGCAGTACACCGTTATCGAGATACAGAGATGGTTATGATTATGATCGAGCCTTCTGGTTTATCGATTAATTAGTTTAATGAGCTTTGCGAACTACTTTGTCACGATTGAAACATTTTTCATGTCATGCTTGCACTTTGACACCGTAACTCATTTAAAATCCTTAAAACTTGATAATACTTTCCCTAAGGCCCAGTTTTTTGATCGAGTTAACTCAACCAAGGGTTAAATATGGTACCTAATGGTTTCAAACTTCGGTAGAACGCGTTTATTCATAATTTTTTATTATAACTAATGGTCAAATTATTAACTCTCCAACTTATTTGATCATTTGATAGACAAATAATTGATGGAAAAACGCGTTTTGAAACCATTAGTTAGCATATTTAACCATTGGTTGAGTTCAACTCGGGATCGTAAAACTGGGCCTAAGTGGAAGTTAATGTAAACCGTCACATTTTATTAAATGGTTTACAATTCAGTCAATACTTTCGGATAAACCTACCCTCATAAAAAAATAATTAATAATTTCTTAATTATTTAAGGATTCAACGGTTCCGCCGCCGCGTCAGCTCATGATTAAGGACTCCTATTGAGTCTGAAACTAGTCGGGCGATCCCGAGAATGCGCGTGAGTAAACCGTTGAATCCTTAAATAATTATGAATTCGTCTCACGGAAGTTATTATAATAATAATTTCTTATAATGTAAAAATGTAATGCAGTTCCAATATTTATTATATACGCGTTGAATAGAGAAATCCTTTTTTAGAAACAACTTAGAATACATAATAAACACCAATTTTGGACCGGAATCAGCCTAATAAAAAAACAAATCGGCCTAATCGATGGATAGGTCCATCGAATCGGCATCACTACATAGTATAAAACAAAGTCGCTTCCCGCTGTCTGTCTGTCTCTATGTATGCTTAGGTCTTTAAAACTACGCAACGGATTTTGATGCAGAGTGCAGGCATAATATAGTAGAGAAACACTGATAATTTTTGAGGTTTCTAAAGTGATGTCGTAAATAAACACATTTTGTTGCGCAAACAAAGCAAACGCTGGCTGAACCCTACGAGATACATCAAAATAATGTACTACAGTATTGTACACATTGAAAAGGTCTACAGAAAACTCCGCAATGGTATATGTCTATCTCTTATGGATATCCCACAATAACATGTTTTTGTCATTTACTTTTTACGACAAATAATGGCTAATTTTCGAAGCGATTTTAACCAATACAGAATTAATCCTTATCCAATTAAATACCTTAAATACATTGTTGATTTAATCGAAGTAACTATTTATTCATCTGTGATTTAATATAGATCTATATGGCCCTTTACAGCATATGATTTAAATGAATATTTTCGAAGATACTTATTACAAATTTAAAAATTGCGGGACGTACCGTTTGCGGCCGTACGGTACCGGCCGGTCGCGCGGCCGGTTCACAGTTTTTCTGTAGTGTATTTAGTATAAGCATTGCACCCGTGCGAAGCCGGGGCGGGTCGCTAGTAAATAAATAATTTGCTATACGGCTCGGGTCACCGCTATACGGCTCGGGTCACCGCTATACGGCTCGAGTCACCGCTATACGGCTCGAGTCACCGCTATACGGCTCGGGTCACCGCTATACGGCTCGGGTCACCGCTATACGGCTCGAGTCACCGCTATACGGCTCGGGTCACCGCTATACGGCTCGAGTCACCGCTATACGGCTCGAGTCACCGATATACAGCGCTGCGCAGTTACGAGCGCAGCATATGCCTATGAAATTAAAACATGAAATATTTCAAATTAGTTTCAAGCACACTTGGGGCCAGTTTGGAGAGTGGAGCGCAACCCTGGCTTCCTGAAGAATTTTTTGACGGTGGGCGACTGGACGGCGCGTGTGTTCAGCGAAGAATGCCGTGAGTCCGCCATCATGTGGACAGCGCCAGCCCGACACAAGATCACCAACGGGGCTTGGAGCCCCACCAGGTACACAGGGCGCGAGCGGCCGCCGTTGCCGCCGGCTGCCTCGCCGTCGTGACGTTAACGAGTGCTTTTGTTGCAGGCTGTCGCTGATGCTGCTGACGCAGTGGGACGGGCAGCTGTCCGTGTGGGACCTACTGCGGCGTCAGCACGAGCCCGTCGTCACCATGCAGGTCTGCGAGGAGCCGCTTGTGTGTGTACGCACACATGAAGGTGTAAGCACTGTTTCAAATAATTAGGTATGGGAGTGCCTATGTTGGTGCAAATAAGGTATTAACTCTATGTAATCCTACCTCGGGAAGTGTGCTTAAAATTTTTAATATTTTGTAGGTAAACGTTAATATTGCGTTTTCTTGAGAAAATTAACGTTGCCAAAGCTGCCATACGCTACAGTGCCAGTACAAATCATCTTTTTAAAATCTTAAAGGGATCTCTGCTGACTTGCGGGAGCGTCAACGGGAACATTTTTCTGCTCGAACTGTCACCGTCGCTGTCGGAATGTGAGAAGCACGACAAAACGCTGCTAACAGCGGTAAGCAATCAACTACTATATTTAATTCAGGAAATAGCCTAGCCAAGAATTATATATACTTAATTATTATAAGTAATAAGAAACTTTATAAACCCGGATACGTGTGAATTGGACTTGCCCACCGAGGGTTCCGATTTAATCGAGAGTTTACTTTAATAAAAATATTAAAGAAAATCTCGATTAGGGGTATTACTATTATTAAGCTGGCTAATAAGCTTTTTTAACAAAAAAATACCTAAAACTACAACAATCTTCTAAAACAACTTTTCAGAGACTAAGAGCACATTAAAGAACCCGCCGCGAACTCGAGCTTTAGAAATCAATCAACGTAACATTGTTTCTTGTACTAGCATTTATAATTAACTAGCTTCCCTCGCGACTTCGACAGCGTGTTTAATATTTTTGTGGGTTATCCCCTTAGGTATTCTATCATTATAATTATTCGCCTATTATTTATTCCTTTTTATGCCCGTTCATGGCCGCCTGGTACATCATAAATGTGCGCATGGTAGGTACTCGTACTTCCATTATTTTATTGCGGAGTACCTTTTAACCGTGATAAGAATTAAAATATTTATTAAAATGAAATGAAGTTTCATTCAAAATTAAGTACTTGTAATGATATAAAAATACCTTCGCAAAAAATGCATTAATTTTGAAGTAAATTTGATAACCACTAAAAAGGGATTTCGTGAGACAATCTTAAAACACAGACTTATTAAAAAAAGTAAGTGAAGTATCACTTACTTTTTTTTAGAACTTTTAAAGGGAAACAATTCCGCCATACATCATATTTGCGTAACTTCAACCATTTGCACTGTGCACGCAACTGAAACTCTCTAAAATTTTTTTCCCGTTTCTCAACATTTCTCCGCTTCTTTTGGTCGTCTCTTTATGTTATATACCCTCTCTCTAGCCTTTCTCGATAAATGGACTATCCAAGTTACCATGGGCTAGGTTTATTGTTTTTGAGTTTCAAATTACTGTTCCTCTTTCCCCGTAAACCTTATTGGTTTTTACTGAGGCCGACTCTACTTACCTCGACTAAAAGATATTTAGGCAGAATCTAGATACCTACTTAGCTTTTAATTGAGGCAGATATTTGAACGAGAGAGCAGGCGAGAGAAAATTCTGGAAGCCCGGTTGCGCGAAATCCGCCTCAAGCAGCGGCAGGCTGACGAGGCCAGCCCCACGCACTCGGCCACCGATGTGGACGCCACCCTCGGAGACCGCGACCTCAACGAAGCCACGCACGAGTTCATGCAGGTCGCCAAGAGGGAGCTGCAATACATGTAGTGCCAGTGCCGACTTGACCACACACACGACCTACAGCTGCACAGCTGGGATTCAAGTATATTACGCTTTACGCACGAGTTCCAATCTATATTATTATCTGTAACGTTCGTGAAATAGTTTGATATAATTTTAGGTACTCTTATTATTAATTAGCATAATATTATTACTTTTTAAACTAGTCTAATGTTTTCAAATAAGTATTTTAGTATTTAATTTATTTATTAATTAAGAATTTAAGGATGTACTATTTAAGAGTCTGTTTATACCTAGTTCCTTACTTATTTATAAAATATCTTGTTTATACCTACCTACTCAACAATAAAAGTATTAAACGATAAGCTTGCTTTACTTACTTACTCATATTTTCAACATACCTACTATTTGATTGAGCGCTCGTGCACAAAAGTCACTGCTCGCCGTCACGTGTAGTCTTGCGTGGGGGTCGGTGGGGGTAGATAATGATGACAGTAAACAAACGTCACTAAAGTTATGCATGATCTATGTAATGAAACGTAAATTATGGATTGCAAAACACGTATTTATTTTTTAATTATGAGTGAGATTATATATTATTTCAATAAAATAAAACCACAAAATACGACAATCCGCTATATTATGTTTAACGCCAATCAGAGCGAACCAAATGTCAGCTCTTTTAGTTTCCCTCTAAGTTAATATGTTTTGTTTTCTATCATCTCATCTCATCTCCAGCCTATTGTTTTCTATAATACCAAACAATAGAAAGTGAAAGTACAAAAATAGAACCAGGATTTACAAAGGCAACCAGCGCAAATTTGCCATGAGTCGAACCTGCAACCACATGATCGCAAGTCCGACGCCCTAGCCATTAGGCTACCGCCGCTTTGCTTTCTAGGGTCGGCCGATAGATCGTCTTGATGCTGTACGTATAACTCATACGAATTAACTGTGCACCTCGCCCTGTGACGTCGTTCTGACGGTATATCTATCGCTACTGAGCGCCTAAGGCGAATGCGGGGCGCTCCGCGGGGAAGCGGGAGAGGGGTCGCATTCCAGCAAAGTGCACAGTTGATTCGTAAGAGTGTAACTATTTAGTAATCTGTGCTTCGGCGTAACAAGCGACCTATCTTGTCGGTGACTCCCTCAACGTATGGTAAGTACGCAGGAGTGCGCTCCACATCCGCTGGACGTCTACGAGTCTCGTCCATTCTGTCCAGTTCACGGCTACATTTGCGCCACCGATACCCGTTGCTTTCCAGTACATACGTCGCGTACGTGCCCTTCTTTGCTCACATAAGGCGAGCGCACGAAGTTACGCCGAAGGTACAGCATCAAGACGATCTATCGGGCGCCCGGGCAATTACGACAATATGTCCGTTCTCCCAAGGACAAAGATCCTTTAGGTTTACCTTTATGTTTATGACGACCTCCATGGTCGAGTGGCGTACACACCGGTTTTCAAGGTGTCGTCAGCTCTGAGGTCCCGGGTTCGATCCCCGGACGGGTCAATATAGAAAAACACTTTTCTACATTGCCTCGGGTCTGGGTGTTTGTGGTACCTTCGTTGTCTCTGGATTCCATAACACAAGTGCTTCAGCTACTTACTTTGGATTCGGAGCAATAAATACCTTGCGACTGTGGTCTGAGTTACATTAGGGAAACCCGGCGCCTGTACGGGGCCCCCGTGTGGGCGTTGGACCTGGCGGCCGGCACTCTCGCCATACTGCGTAAACCGCAGAGGGCGATGGCCGTCAGAGTCGTCCGCGGGTACCGCACGATCTCCTACGAGGCGGCTTGCATCCTGGCCGGATCCCCGCCCTGGGACCTAGAGGCGAAAGTACTCGCGTCATTGTATCGATGGCGCGAGGAAGAGTGGGCACGGGGCTCGAGACCGGCGCAGCGGCAGATCGCACTGCGCCGAGAAGAGCTCCGTCGGGTCCTAGTGGCGGAATGGCGGCAGAGGCTTCTGCGCCCTGCTGCCGGCCTCGCGACCGTCGAGGCGATCCGGCCAGTACTCGACGACTGGCTCGGGAGGAGGCATGGCTCCCTGTCGTTCAGGGTGGCGCAGGTGCTGTCGGGGCATGGCTGCTTCGGCAAGTACCTGTGCCGCATAGGCAGGGAGCCGGACGCTCGGTGCCACCACTGCGTCCATTGCGGGGAGGACACGGCGCAACACACGCTCGCCGAGTGTGTGGCTTGGGAGGAGCAGCGCCGTGTCCTCACAAACGAAGTGGGAGGCGATCTGTCGCTGCCGGCCGTGGTGCGGAGGATGGTCGGTAGCGCAGAGTCGTGGGACGCGGTGGTGTCCTTCTGCGAGGACGTGATGTCGCAGAAGGAGACTGCGGAGCGGGAGAGGGAGATCTCCACTCCCTTCCCCGGCCGCAGAAGGCGCACTGGGCGCAGAAGAAGGGCGGACAACGCCCTCTTCCGCCCCCCATGAACGGGTCCAGGGGCGACGGACTTGGGGAAGTCCTCGTCCCCATTGATTGGACCCGAGGTGGCGGCGCGCGCGGGTGTCGGCGCGCGCCCCTGAGGCGTTGCACGGGGTAGTCGAACGCCTCACTACCCCGTGCACGAGACGAGGCCCGGACAGACCGGGCCAGCACTAGTGTGGGGCTGCGGACGAATGTGGATTCCCGCGGCCCCCCCGCGCACGTGCTTGGAGGAGACACCGGGGATTTTAGCCGGTAAGAGCAAATTTTATGTATCAAAAACGTTTCCGCCGTACTATAAAGGGTTACAACATGCACGATAGTGGCGGCCCTATTTATTTCATGACTTTTTTGCCAAGCTATACAAGCGGTCGTGGCGGGAACGTCGGTCGCCGCGTCGCGTCGTCGTGTTGTTCATGAATACCTGTGCCTGATGCGCGCTCTTTACACTACTGTTATTCTATCTTTATGGAGATATCGATGGACATACATAATAAAACGGACGCACAAAGAAACTCCTCCTTTTGGAAGTCGGTTGAAAAATGATAATGTGCAAAATAAATATATTATTGTGTCAACAACGCTAGGAAATAAAAAGAAGGAGTTTGTTTTAGGTATTTATGTGTATCATGATAGATCGCTCTTGATGGTGAGCGGTTCTTTATCTCTGCAACTGCGCTATGTCCTTCCACGCAGACTTCCAAATCCAAAAGCATTATCTGTAGGTAATGTAATAAATCAATCGACCAAATTGTACTTAAAAAAAAGCAAGCATTCTCAAACAAACATTCTTTATCTGTATAAGTGCTTATTTCGTCTAGAAATTTGCACAAGATAAGTAGGTACCTATCGACAACATTATTAACGTCACTGGTGCTGATTCCTTTGTACTCAAACTAAACTAAATTTAAACCATTGCTATCTTTTACTAACATAAAGCGTGAGAAAAGGACGGTAATTGATAACAACTAACTGAACATCACAGTGGTGCTAATTCAGCTGTACGCTCGACTAACTTAAACTAGCACTAAAATTTTCTAATTTTAAGTTTAGTTAGTTCGAAACGCTATTCGGGAAACCGTTGTAACTAAAATTAGGAAGTGTTCTGACAGCACTTAAATCGAATTTGACATTTCTTAAATTGAATACATGGGGTTACCAGTACAAGAAAAAAAAAATTAAAGAGTGAATGAAAAAGAATGAACAATATGGAAAATATCCAAAAATCTAATTAAAATAGCACTGATTTAATACAGTTTCATGAAAAAGGTAAATACACATTTTTAATGAACCTGTATAAATAATTAAGGTATTTCAAAATAAATACATTCTATTTAAAATAGTTTTAAACAAATATCGAACAATGTTACAAATTAATAGAATCGTAAATCAATTGAAGTTGATAAGTTCCGAAAAAGTTACAAATATTAATATTTATTTAAATATTTACTACTGATATTTTTGACAAGAGTATTTATAGGTACTTATATATTATAAAATAAATTTGTTCTGAAATAATTTTGAACATGTCTTGAATAGGAAAAAAACAACGATTATTGCATTGATCATACAAAAATAAAACATCAATTGATCATGATAAAAATGATTAAAAGTTAATTAAAACAAATCAAGAAAAATATCACTATGGTTTTGTAATTTGATCCATCAAATTAAATTTTAAAACTATTTAAAAATACATTGTAATGTATCGTTTTTTTTTTTCGTTGGCTTTCGTTTCGCCAATTAAAATTTATCATCGAACAGTTATTTATTGTATTGTGTTCATCTAGTAGAAGACCCAAAGGCGTTTATGCTATATAGTAGTGTAAGGGTTTATTCATTTTAATCTAAATCTTGTAATATTTTAAAATTATTCCTTCACAAAAGTTAGAACTTTTGTGGCCACACTGACTACTTACTACGTATACATACTAATTTGAAACTATTACTACACTGAACTCTCACTAGGTTTCTGTAGCAACACTAGTGGGAGGTAATTTTTTGGCGGGACTGTTTTGGGGAGGGGAAAACTACAGAAAAGTTGTAAGTTCGAGTAGTTCTCAGAAAATAAATAATTTTGTAACTCGAGAGCATACGGAAAACAATTGCATGAATAAATAAATGATTTGATTTGATAATAAATAAGTTGTACAAGTCACCCTGGTGTTGTTATTCCTGAAATATCTGTATTAGATTATTCGCAGACATCGATGAAATTAATAATATCTTAATTAATTTCAGCGATGTCTATCTATTTAATTAATTCTTTAATTCATTCCTGAAATGAATACAAAAAATTGCCTATAAAGTACCTACCACTATTAAAAATTTGAATCGGTAACTTACTAGTTTTGCTAAATGTAGATATACCTACACTAGATAACTCCAAAGCATTCTTCATGAGTCATACAAACACGCATTAAATAATGTAAATACTACCTTTCCGAAGAATCCACAATAGCAGCATCCACATAATTATCCATAATATATAATGGTGCTAATTCAGCCGACACAAAATGCACTAAACTAAGACTAAAATTAGGTTTAGTACTGTCAAACTAGGTTTGCTATTCAGAAAACACCCAACTAAACTAATTTTAAGTTGACAGGACTAAAACCCATTTAGTAACTTAATTTAGTCGAAATGTATTAAACGGCATTCCGCAGGTCACTTTTTACACCTAAAATAAGGATCGTCAACCTAAACAAGACTAAAATTAGACGGCACCTCCAGAGGTGTCACTTAAAATTAGGAGGTAAGAATTAAGACGGTTTTCGTGTAATTTATCGAGTTTTATTTATAAATATGGATAATTATGTGGATGCTGCTATTGTTGATTCTTCGGAAGGTAGTATTTACATAATTTAATGCGTGTTTGTATGAGTCATGAAGAATGCTTTGGAGTTATGTACATTTAGCAAAACTAGTAGGTAAGTCACCGATTCAAATTTTTAATAGTGGTACTTTATAGGCATTTTTTTTGTATTCTTTTCAGGAATGAATTAAAGAATTAATTAAATAGATAGACATCGCTGAAATTAATTAAGATATTATTCATTTCATCGATGTCTACTTCTTGACTTCTACTAGATGAACACAATACAATAAATAACTGTTCGATGATACATTTTAATTAGCGAAACGAAAGCCAACGAAAAAAAAACGATACATTACAATGTATTTTTAAATAGTTTTAAAACAGTCACACAGCCACAAATTATGCGTCTTTTATAAAATAACCAATAATAAAGTATTTAATTTGATGGATCAAATTACAATACCACAGTGATATTTTTCTTGATTTGTTTTAATTCACTTTTAATCATTTTTATCATGATCAATTGATGTTTTATTTTTGTATGATCAATGCAATAATCGTTGTTTTTTTCCTATTCAAGACATGTTCAAAATTATTTCAGAACAAATTTAATTTATAATATATATGTACCTATAAATACTCTTGTCAAAAATATCAGTAGTAAATATTAATATATATAATAATAATAAATATCGTCGCACATCGGCACCTTGTTCGACGATACTACTTTCCGCCTTGCTGTTGCACTACGCATAGGTGCTTCATGTTGTTCACCGCATCGCTGCCACTGCGGTGAAGTAGTCAACAGCCTCGGACACCACGGCCTATCCTGTAGCCGTAGCGCAGGTCGCATAGCGCGGCACGCGAATATCAACGACATTATTCGACGAGCTCTTGTTGCTGTCGGCGTTCCAGCTGTACACGAACCCAATGGCTTGGCACGTGACGATGGCAAGAGACCGGACGGCATGTCGCTATTTCCATGGAAGATGGGTAGGCCTTTAGTGTGGGACGCTACATGTGTCGATACTCTTGCGCCATCCCATCTTCCAAGTTCATCGTGCTGTGCTGGTGCTGCTGCTGCGGCTGCTGAAAACCTCAAACGGCGGAAATATAACAACCTAATGGGCAGTTATATATTCGAGCCGTTTGGGGTTGAAACACTTGGACCGTGGGGCCCGAGTGCACATATGGTTTTCAAAGATCTAGCCAAACGCCTTGTTGACACTTCACGTGACCCGAGGGCTGGCTTTTACCTTGGACAAAGAATAAGCATTGCCATACAACGTGGCAATGCAGCCAGCCTAGTGGGCACACTTCCGGTCGACAGCGATGCGGATGAATACTTTGACGCAATTTTTTAAACTTTTATTAATATATATTAGTTTTTTATTTATTTTTTCGTGTGTATATATCATTTATTATTTTAGTTATGTTAAGATTGTATATATATTTAAAGTTATTGTAAGTAAATATTTAAATAAATATTAATATTTGTAACTTTCTCGGAACTTATCAACTTCAAATTGATTTTACGATTCTACTAATTTGTAACATTGTTCGATATTTGTTTAAAACTATTTTAAATCGAATGTATTTATTTTGAAATACCTTAATTATTTATACAGGTTCATTAAAAATGTGTCATTCACTTTTTTCATGAAACTGTATTAAATCAGTGCTATTTTAATTCGATTTTTGCATATTTTCCATATTGTTCATTCTTTTTCATTCACTCTTTAATTTTTCTTTTTCTTGCACTGGTAACCCCATGTATTCAATTTAAGAAATGTCAAACTCGATTTAAGTGCTGTCAGAACACTTCCTAATTTTAGTTACAACGGTTTCCCGAATAGCGTTTTGAACTACTTAAACTTAAAATTAGAACATTTTTGTGCTAGTTTAAGTTAGTCAAGCGTACAGCTGAATTAGCACCAATAATACCTCCTAATTTTAAGTGACACCTCTGGAGGTGCCGTCTAATTTTAGTCTTTTTTAGGTTGACGTTCCTTATTTTAGGATTGAACACGGATGCTCTTCTGACCGCCTATTATGGGATAGCAGAATCTCATTTACGGTATGGGATCATATTTTGGGGAAATTCTACGGACAGAGAGACCGCTTTCAAGGCTCAAAAAAGATGTGTTAGAGCGATGTTTAAACTTATTCCCACTGACAGTTGTGAATCGTACTTTAGAAACTACAAAATATTAACATTGCCTTGTCTGTACGTATTTGAAGTAGCTGTGTTTGTAAAGACAAATCCAAGTCGATTTAGACGACTATCAGATGTAGCACCGCGCAATAGACGCGATAATAGTGTGCTATGTTTGGAGCCAGCCAAGACTGCACTTATGCACAAAAGTGTCTACTGCATGGCACCAGTCATTTACAACAAATTGCCTAAGACTTGGAAAGAGCTTCCGCTTTTTTATTTAAAAAGAGACTCCGAAGCTTTTTAGTGGCGAAAGCATATTATAATATTAAGGAGTTCTTCATTGAAAAAGATTTTTTAAGCTAGTTTAGTGCATAATCTACTATATAAAAATAAGTCGGGTTTTCCTTCCCGACGCTATAACTCCAGAACGCACGAACCGATTTCCACGGTTTTGCATTCGTTGGAAAGGTCTTGGGCTCCGTGAGGTTTATAGTAAAGAAAATTCAGGAAAAAATTCAAGAAAAAAGCAGGAAGGGAAAATCATTTTTCACATACAGCGCCATCTCTGATACATAGCATGTACTACAACGGCGCCAGTACGTTGTGTGTGAGTATCCCCCACGAAAATAAGTATAATAAATGAACACGTATTTTAGCGATTTTGGAAACCTCTCCCGAGTAAAATAGGGGTTGCAAAGTATTATATTAAAAACTTATTTTTTAAAGATAGACATGAATTTTCTTATGCGTGCTTCTGGTTCGATACAAATAAACACATATTTCAGCAATTTTAATAATCTATATCCTTAAGAGGGTGAAATAGGGGTTGGAAGTTTTTATATGAATTGTGTCATTTTCAAAGATAGACACATGATCTATACTAATATAACAAAGCTGAAGAGTTTGTTTGTTTGTTTGTTTGAACGCGCTTATCTCAGGAACTACTGGGCTGATTTGAAAAATTATTTCATTGTTGGATAGCTCTTATTGAGGAAGGCTATACGTTACTTCTCTTAGGAAAATCTACCCCCTATGGGGGTGAAATAGGGGCTGAAATAGTTGATATGTGAAGTTCGGTATTCTCAAAGATAGACAGATGAAAAGATAAGTAGATAAGATAATGACCATCTAAGACTTATCTGTAACGACGAACCCCGTGGTCGAGTGGCGTTCACTCCGGTTTTTAAGGTGTCGCCAGCTCTAAGGTCCTGGGTTCGATCCCCGGACGGGTCCATGTAGAAAATCACTTTTCTATATTGTCTCAAGTCTGGGTTTTTATGGTACCTTCGTTGTCTCCGATTCCATAATACAAGTGCTTTGCTACTTACTTAACTATAATTATTATTTTAACGCCATAATATTTTATGAAAAATTTTATTCATACTCCTTACTTTGATAATCACGGAATACATCCATCTATCCTTTAATACTACTCTTTACTTGACGCGCGAGCGAAGCCGCGGGCAACAGCTAGTTATGTATAATTAATAATAATATTTTAAAATTGTAACTAGCTATAAGTTTTTATTTGTAAATCTTTTGCATGCCTACATGGTATAATATGGCTGTACTATTTATGTTTTTTTGTCATCTTTTGTCAATACCCATATTTGCAAAATAAAATTATCTTATCTTATCTTATCTTATCTTATCTTAGGTGTAAAAAGTGACCTGCGGAATGCCGTTTATGACATTTGGACTAAATTAAGTTACTAAATGGGTTTTTAGTCCTGTCAACTTAAAATTAGTTTAGTTGGGTGATTTCTGAATAGCAAACCTAGTTTGACAGTACTAAAACTAATTTTAGTCTTAGTTTAGTGCATTTGAGCTCACGTTTTTACTTTTCCGCAAATTTGTATGGAAATTTAAGTCGGAACTAAATTTGACAGATCTAATTGTTGTCTCTCCTTTTCTAAATATGTACAAGTGAAAAAGATACCGATGGACTAAAATTAGTTTAGTACGTGTTTAACAGAATCGGGGCCACTATGTAGTATGTACCTATCGTCCAACATCCAATGATAACCTGAAAACAATTTCTAAATATTCGGTATATTTACTTCTATTTAGAATAGATAGTGGTTCAGCTCAATCAGTTACGTGAACACAGAGCAAGTGTAACGCGGTGTCCTGCGTGAGCGACGAACGCGACGCGACGCGACGCAACACGACGCGACGTAATGCGACGCGATGCTATACGCGACAAATGTCCTACGTGATTTTGGTCATTACTTCTCAAATCATGGAGAAGTACAGTACAATTTTGCTTGAAAGTTCATATTTAAAGTACAGACTTTTAAAAAAATATCGTAAAAAGCACAGAAAGAAAACAAATATAATATTTTTACAAAGAAAGTAAGAAACACATTTGGCGAGTTCCATCATTTATATCCAAAATTAAGAAACGATTCTAAAATGTTTAAACAATATTGTGGAGTGTTACCGTCTACTTTCGATTACATTATTGCTTATATTAAGCCTGAATTTAAATTAAAAACAACAAATTTTCAAAAACCTGAATCAACCATTACGTAGTTCGTGGTGTCGCATCTGGTCGCCCTCAAAACAAGTGCGCGTTACGTCGCGTCTCGCCGCAGACTGTCATATAGGCCGCATGTAGGGTATGCCGTTGAGTTGATCGCGTTCGTCGCGTTCGCAGCGTCGCGTCGCGTCGCGTTCGTCGCTCACGCAGGACACCGCCACAGAACAAGTTTAACACAGAACACGCGAACAAGTATTTCATTCACCATTGACGTACTTGTTCGCGTGTGTATTAATGTCACACATGAAGCAAAGTACTATCAAATTAGTAAAAATATTCTCTTTACAAATTACAACCATTTCTCGCGACATGTCAAGAAAAGTACAAAGAAATAGCCTTTATCTCTTTTCTGCGCTCCGTTTCGTGGTAGTTATATGATTGAACGGGAAAAGAGGTAGGTAGGTAGTCACAAAACAATATTTTTAGCCCTCCTTCAATTGCTTTAAATTAATAACAAAAAAAACGTGTAGGTAATATCCTCAAGAAAGACAAATAATATCAAAGTTAACGCCAACACCATCCATCGTTAATATTTGAAACCTGTGAATTTTACAGTTTTAAAGTTGCGTTGTTTTAATTTTCTCGTATGATTATATCATCCCTATGATTTTTAGACCCATCGTGAAAACTGGTGAAAACGATTTGATTTGACTCGTTTCGCAGAAATCTGTTAATGTCATATCACATCTGTCAATATCGTCAGCTGGAGCCGTAGATAGAGGCTGGAGCCGGCTCTCTTATTAAGTTGGCGGGGGGAAATTATTTTTTTGCACTTTTTTTTGGCTCTATCAACTGTTCGTTAACTGTTCTTCATTGTTCTATCAAAAAATTTTTTTTTCTTTTTATTATAAAAAATGATTTAAGTAAATTAATAATTACTTCTGGGTGGTCATAAAAAAAATAACCACGAAGGACGCGGTGGGGTCTGTGTTCGCTCGCTTCGCTCGCTCACTATACTCCATTTAAAATAGCATTAGACAGAAGTTAAAAAAGGTTATTTATAATGTACACTTTGTTGCAAAAGTACAATAAACTTGTTACAGTTACGATTGACGCCTATAAATTAAAATCTATTTACATACCAGTTGTCGAACTTATTTGTAATCATGTTAACCATTTTTCATAACAAACTATGTGGCTTTCATTTATTTATAATATTTCATTCCAATCTAAAATGACAGTGTCAATGCTAAAAAGCTAAAAGAAGCAGTGATGAACAATACTGGAACGTTTTTCGTTTTACTATTATCCTACCATTATTTGTTTATCTATACTAATATTATAAAGAGGAAACCTTTGTATTTTTGTATGTTTGTATTGAATAGGCTCAAAAACTACTAGACCGATTTCAAAATTTCTTTTACCATTACTTAGAGAGATTCTTCCGAATCCGTATAAGCTATATTTTATCCCGGAAAATAGATAGGATTTTTCGTGGTAGTGAAAATTGTGGAGTAAGTCGACGAAAAAACTGCTGTACGTTAACGATTCTCGCGAACGCTGCCTAAATGGTTAGAGATGTATGGTTGACTTCTATAGAAAAGTTGTAGAACTCAATAATGCCTACAAAAAAGTCCGCGATAGTATAAACCAAACATTTATTTTTAGCCATTATAACCACTTTTCCATAGAATAAAAGTAATTAAAATTCTTAGCCTATGTATATTGATCATATTATCGTCAAATACTAATCCTTATCCAAATAAACTATTTATTGAGTAAGATTGTTTCAATAGCTATAAATTACTTTTTATTTTATTCCAATCGGACAATTCATTCAAAAGATATTACGAATTTAAAATTGTAATTGGTATTAAAATGAATGATGGCCGCCGGCCGATATGAGTCTTTCAATGGTAGGCATCGATCTCAGAAAAGAGTGCTTTTCTCATGGCCAATTATATGTTGCACTTTCTCGAGTAGGATCTCCTGAAAACCAATATGTTTTAATGCCATCTACAAATACTACTGCGAACATAGTGTATAGTAAAGCATTAAGGTAAAGAGTCGTTAAAATTAAAAACATAAATAAAAGAGTTAATCAGGTACGCAACAAAGAAATGTAACACGAATAAAAAACTTATAAAAACATACATACAAAACAATTTTTTTTTCAGAGAGCTTAAAAAATAAATGTCCACCCGTGCGAAGCCGGGGCGGGTCGCTAGTTTATTATTTTATTATGACTCAATTCTATGATGAAGACGAAGAAGTTTCACTATAGTGTGTTGTAAGTTGTTATTTTAATTAAAATATTGTTCTAAAAATTACTTTTATTTTAATCTTAATTAAATCTAAGTCATCATGACATGATTGGTTGTCTCATTCATTGTTTTGGTGTAAGTTTGTAATGTGTGATGAAGATATTATTATAAATAAAGCGTAATTTGAAAAAAAAAAAAAAAAAAAACATGCGTGCGTACAAAGTACACATGTCAGAAGTGAAACTTCTTTGGCGAACTAATTTATAAATCTTGTTTATATTTATACAAATCTAAAACTTTAAATTTCCAAGATTAAGAGGAAGGGAAAAAGGAAGATAGGTTAGGAATTTAATTGTCATTAAAATAAAAAAAGTGTTGAAAATTAATGTAAATTATAAATTTAATTTTTTCAATTTATTTCTTCAATATTTACTTTGTTTGACATAACGTTTATCTAAAATAAATAAAAATAAGTATTGTTACAATAATTAACAATAGCGAGATACACAATTTGTAAAACAGTAACTATTATGCAAATGCGCTTCGTCTATGGTCTCACATGCAAAAATTCTAGATTGAGATTGAGACGAATACATGTAATTTCATATAGAGAAATGTCCTCCATCTTGGATCAGGAACTTTTGCGCGATAGACATTTCCGCGAAAGCTTGACCTCATTTTTATTTTTAGTGACCTCGCAAATCTTAAAAATGACTTATCACAAAAACATGCATATTTTTCTCGGTGCCATCTTGGATTCTAATTTCGACCCCATAATCGTTTTTAGCGACCTCGGGTACCATGAAAATGACACCCATGATGAAAAAAATGCATATTTTTCTCGGCGCTATCTTGGATTCTAATTTCGACCCCATAATCGTTTTTAGCGACCTCGGGTACCATGAAAATGACACCCATGATGAAAAAAATGCATATTTTTCTCGGCGCCATCTTGGATTCTAATTTCGACCCCATAATCGTTTTTAGCGACCTCGGGTACCATGAAAATGACACCCATGATGAAAAAAATGCATATTTTTCTCGGCGCCATCTTGGATTCTAATTTCGACCCCTTAATCGTTTTTAGCGACCTCGGGTACCATGAAAATGACACCCATGATGAAAAAAATGCATATTTTTCTCGGCGCCAACTTGGATTCTAATTTCGACCCCATAATCGTTTTTAGCGACTTCGGGTACCATGAAAATGACACAAATGATGAAAAATTTACAAATTGTCGTCGGCGCCATCTTGGGTTTTAATTTCGAACCCATAATCGTTTTTAGCGACCTTGGGAACCATGAAAATGACACCGATGACGAAAAATTTGCAAAATTTCCTCGGCGCCATCTTGGGTTTTAATTTCGACCCCATAATCGTTTAAGCGACCTCGGGAATCATGAAAATGACACCCATGACGAAAAATTTGCAAATTGTCGTCGACGCCATCTTGGTTTCTTGGCACCCATTTTAATAAAATTATTATATTTTATTAAAACTAATAGAACTAAACTAACACCAGATAGCCCTGAAAGTTAGCTCCCGAGCTACTAACATGGTAATGTATGCAGCTCGGGAGCGCCCTTCCCCCGTCTCGCCCCTCGCACCCCGCACGATTGCCTTGTCTAGACGTCTTCGTCGAACGACTGTATGATGTTAAGACTGTGATAGCACTATGCGTGATACGACGTTCGCTCTGTCTCACTTTTTCTCTCAATCTTTCTCACTCGCTTGCTCCCTACTCTCACTCCACGGCTAGTTGCTCATGCTACGTTCGCCCTGTCTTACTCTCTCTCAATCGGTCTCGATCACTCTCTCTCTCTTTTCTGACACTTCCGTTGCATACCGGCGTGACGTTTCATCTGTAAAAATTTTACCCTCATGCGCCTAAAGAAGTTTCACTTCAAAAAGTTTTATTTCGTTTATTGTACTTAAAACAATTTCTTTGAAATAAAATGTTTTCAATTCCTGCTTCTGCGAGCCTCTTTTTTCTAATGCTATAATAAATGGAGTATAGACCCCGCCACCTCCTTCTAACCTAAACTATCCGAGTCGGGGAGCCCTAAAATTCCGAGCTCGCTTCGCTCGCTCTTGGACTGACTATCCTAATCACAACATTAATTTGGTCGTCATGATTTGGTGATCATTTACTAAATTTGGTGGTCGAATACAATTTAAAGTGGAGTCGTGACTAAAATAGCTGGTACTATTGTATTTTTAGACTTTATTTTTCTGGTGTTAAGTAGATATTTTTGGTTACAAAACTAAGGGTATCAAAGCATTTTATGGTGGTCATTATATTTATCCCCTTTATATATTGATACAATATATTCTAGAACCAATTTCTTTTTCATTCTCAGTCAATATTTTTAATTATTCATTTAAAATAGATGATAATATAATTCAATTTTTTCTGTACTACTTACGTTATGAGTTGACTTAGATTTTTACTTCAAAATTAATATAAAAGAATGTTGTCTCTTTGAATCGAATTCAAATAGGCCGCGCATAATTTATGAGAACTATCCGCATTGATACTGCGCATGCGCAATAACATTTAATTAAGATTTATAAAAAAATGTTAATTATTTAATTACAGGATAATGAAAGCCGAACAGTTGTTTATTTTGAACGAACAGTTATTGAATAGTTCTAAACTATTAAAAAAAAAAAAACATCAAAATATCTATAGTTCGTGCCAAATTGAGGGTCAATTTTTTTATAATTAAAAAAAAATCGAACAAAAAAAATTTTTGATAGAACAATGAAGAACAGTTAACGAACAGTTGATAGAGCCAAAAAAAAGTGCAAAAAATAATTTCCCCCCGCCAACTTAAGTATACTACTGGAGCCGGCGAGCCGGCTGGAGCTGCCTGGCGGCTGGCGGCGCCTGCTCACCTGCTGTCACTAGTGTCACTGTCACTTGTCAGGCTGTCAGCCAAACTGTCAGTCATCGGCTGTTCACTGTTCAGCTGTTCAGCTTTAATAAAATATGAAAAATATTAGTTTAGGCCGCCGCCGGTTCGGTACTTTACTTCAGTATCAAATTATCAATAAACTCTTTGGATTAGACTTCAGCTTACAATTTTACTGTCGTTATCGGTCGGGTCTTAACGTTTGAGTTATTCATCTAAGGGTGAGATAGAATAATCTTGAAAACTTAACCAAAAAAAGTACGTTCATAGCTGGTAGGTGATAGCCTAATGATCTCTTAGAATTGAATTAGAGTTTAGACATAACTTTTTGTTAAACGATTATTTTTTTTCAGTATCTTGTTTAACTAACATTGCTGAGAGTGGTGAAGCCTGATTTGAGCTAGTATTTTGAGATCGTCGTGTCGTGTTGTATTTTGGAGGAGGATGTCAGTGTGGCAGAACGAGGAACTGTTGTGCAGCGTGGTGCTGCGCGAGGTTTTTGCGTGGCTAGAGGCGCGAACGCTGGCGCGCGCGGGTGCCGCGTGCCGCGCGTGGCGGCGAGCGGCCGCCGAGCCCGCGCTGTGGCGCCGCCTGCTGCAGCGCCGCGCGCGCCGCCGCCTGCCGCCGCCCGGCCTCGGAGATGGTACACAATAACTGCGCCCTGCTTGCTTGTGTCTAACAAAGCATGTCTGTAACTGGTGAGTTTCACATTCTTACTCTTTATTGGAAAGGACTGAATCCATACCGGTAGGGTTCAATTACAAAATTGATAACCAGGACAAGACGGGACAAGACAACCTGGGCGGTCAGTGGGTCGTCTTAGGGGTTTGAACGTTGAACCTGACTACAGATGAGACTCCACCCAGACGCTCCCTGGATGCCATCTAAACTTATCCCCTCTGAACCAAAATGATATCACAATATTTTCCTAACAAAACTATCATAAGTTAAAACATAGTAACGTCTAGATCATAGTGTTGAGTAAGGTGTATCTGTCAATTCATATTTCTATAGCTTCTCTCATGACAGAGGAGAATAATTACTGTGAGAAACTGCCACCTAAACAATGCATTCATGTTGGATCAAGCCCTAACAATCTAAAGACCCAAGAAGCATAAATGTTCTTCAAAAAGTAAGTTAGTTCATGTATTGAATTTAATATCTCTAAACATTGAACAATATGTTAATCATTTTTCTTTTAAACATAAGTAGTAAACATAACCTTTGAACTTATAATAATTATTGATAGCAATATTTTCCATAAGAGTATTTACCTATTGTCAAAATTAATTGTGAAAAGGAAATTATGTAATCAAACACAATATCAATTGGGGATGCCATTTATGTGATATACAATAATAATTGTATTAGTTAATTCCTGGATAGCGAGTGGCTGTCCGGCTGTCACAAACAGATTTGTTTTTGCTTACTTAACTTCTTTTGTGCATTTGTTGTGGCACCATGTGATCTGATTAGCATGTGTTGATTGAGGTTCATGGCTGATTGTCTTAAGGATCATAAACAATATGTTAAATTAGATAATTATATTTCATCTGAATACTATAATGTTATTTGTATACCTAATGTTTAATGTTTGTGGGTAGATTTAAAATTATTTCACTCTGTTACTCAGAATGAACATTGTGTTAAGTTTTTAAATGTTATTTGTATACCTAATGTTTAATGTTTGTGGGTAGATTTAAAATTATTTCACTCTGTTACTCAGAATGAACATTGTGTTAAGTTTTTATGTGATTGTAGATGCAGTACTGGAATGGAGTACTAGAAATAAGTTGTTGTTTAATACTTCTAAGTGTGAAACAATAACTTTTATTCGATCACGAGCTACAATCAATAACACATATTATTTCTTAGCTGGTGATCCTCTTGTGTGTCAACGATTAGAGATTTAGGTTTAACATTTGATAGTACGTAAACTCACATGCACATGTTTAAAATATATAAAGAGGCTAATAAATCCTTAGTATTCATAATTAGGAACTCTTTTAAATTTAGAGATACGCATATTGTTTAAAATTTATATAATTCATATATAGACCAGGGCCGAAGCCTTCAAAATTTATAAAAAGTGAAAAAAAATTACAGTAGGATGAAACCGATTAGAAAAGGTAGGGAATATGATAAAAATTAAAGAAAAAATAAATTACGGTCGATCCGAGTTCGGGAAGGGGGGGAGGGGGGGGGTTTTAAGGGTAAAAATTGGTTTATCTTGATTTCCAGCAAAACTACAAGTCCTATGGAAAAAAGTCAAATGGCAAAGTTGTAGGTAATAAAAAGATCTACAACTTTTGTATTTACACTTTTTTCACATAACCTCAAAATGAATGTGAAAAATCCAAAAAACCAAGTTTTTGGTTTTTTTATTTTTATCTTTTTCAAAAATATTTTTTTTTCACGAAATTTGGTGAAAACTTACCTTTTTATGTCCCAAATACGCTGTAATTTATTTGATTAAAAATATTTATTTTTTCACCTTATTTTGAATTAATATAAAAAAAACACCCTAATTTTCAATCGAAAATTCACCCGTCAAAATATCAGCTTTTTTTAAAAAGTATGGGGGTTTTTTGTTCGTTGAAATCTCTACTTTCTGATGGTGTAAAAAAAATATACATTACTATAGTAAATGTTCTCAGAAAATGCATAATCACTATGTACAATTTCATCAAAAAAATGTCTTTGCTTCAATTTTTTCCAGTCTGCATTGGTTCTTCATCCAGAATTTCATCTGAATCATTTTGTGAGATTTTCTATGACTTGAATGTAATTCGAATTTAATAAATAAACTTTAAACTGAAAAAAAAATTAAGCAATGTCATTTTTTTGATGAAATTGTACATAGTGATTATGCATTTTCTGAGAACATTTACTATAGTAATGTATATTTTTTTTACACCATCAGAAAGTAGAGATTTCAACGAACAAAAAACCCCCATACTTTTTGATAAAAGCTGATATTTTGACGGGTGAATTTTCGATTGAAAATTAGGGTGTTTTTTTTTATATTAATTCAAAATAAGGTGAAAAATAAATATTTTTAATCAAATAAATTACAGCGTATTTGGGACATAAAAAGGTACGTTTTCACCAAATTTCGTGAAAAAAAAAATATTTTTGAAAAAGATAAAAATAAAAAACCAAAAACTTGGTTTTTTGGATTTTTCACATTCATTTTGAGGTTATGTGAAAAAAGTGTAAATACAAAAGTTGTAGATCTTTTTATTACCTACAACTTTGCCATTTGACTTTTTTCCATAGGACTTGTAGTTTTGCTGGAAATCAAGATAAACCATTTTTTACCCTTAAAACCCCCCCCTCCCCCCCTTCCCGAACTCGGATCGACCGTAATTTATTTTTTCTTTAATTTTTATCATATTCCCTTCCTTTTCTAATTAGTTTCATCCTACTATTATTTTTTTTGGTTTTAACAATTATCGGCCCTGGTCTAATAGTCCATTGAAATGTTACATTTTTTAGGCCTAGCCTTGCTTTTTTTAGAGGACGCAATTTTTTTTTTTTATGTGTAGAGGGGGTCAGTGTAAAGCTAAAACCAAGTTTGTGGGGTCGCCACCCTTGTCCCACGGCCGCCATCTTGAAAATAGGGGTCCAAATGGTTTTTGCGATTTATCTCTCGAACTATTCATCGTGTAAAAGAAATTTGTTAACATTTTTTGTTGCAAATAAAATTCTCTACAACTTTGGTTTAGTAACTTTTTGTCGTAGAACTATAAATAAAAAAGTTATAAGCGAAAATGTTCAAAAATACGAGTTTTTTTTATATTTTTCGATATAACTTTTTTTTTATCGTTTTACGAAATAATTATATCAGACCATTTTTGTAGATCGTTTTGTAAGGAACAAATTTTATAAACAACATTTTTTTATTAAGTCAATAGCTAAGGTTTTACAGCGCTCCGAAGTGAGTACCTACTATTTTTCAGTACTCTTAACTATACACATATTTTAAGTCTGTACTAATAATGTGTCATCAGTTATTGTTTATTTTGTTATTATAATTTTTTTAATTGTATTTTAGCAATATTACACTATGATGCGGCTACCAGCAAACATGTGCGGTCGCTGGGACGATTGACGGCCAGCCGCACGATTGATAAACGCATTACGAGGTTCAGTCTGCGTTTGCCCGTGCTAGGGATGTGAGATTAATGGAAAAGAAAAGGATCGATTAAATAAAAATCGAATTATCTTTATTCAATGTTAAAAGAGAAAGTGCCCTTACATTACTTTTGTATGAAAACCAGTGTAGCCAAACTAACACATATTTATATATAAATAAAACAATATTTAAATAAAATTATATATGACACAATAAAAAACAGAGAGATAATTGGCTACTATTTAAAAAAACCGGCCAAGTGCGAGTCAGACTCGCGCACCGAGGGTTCCGTACAAACCTGATGCTTTTCGCAATTTTTCCTTTATCTGTGTTATAAGACGTTGCTTCGTACCAAATTTCAAGATTCTGAGTTCACGGGAAGTACCCTGTAGGTTTTGATTCCCTTGCGAGTAGTGGCGAGTTTCAAAATATGCGGTTTTAATTCCTGTTTCTTTTGATTGCGTTGACATAGAAGTTTGATTTTGTTACAGCTTAAAGGTATTATAGATTTGAGTATTTGATATGAATTTCAATATAATACCACTACGCGTTCATGAGGAAAGGGGTAGTAAATTTAAAATTATTAAAAATATTTTTATTATATGATATAACTAAAAATGTATACTTTTCGCAATTTTTCCTATATCTCTGCAATAAGACGTTGCTTCATACCAAATTTCAAGATTCTGAGTTCACGGGAAGTACCCTGTAGGTTTTGATTCCCTTGCGAGTAGTGGCGAGTTTCAAAATATGCGGTTTTAATTCCTGTTTCTTTTGATTGCGTTGACATAGAAGTTTGATTTTGTTACAGCTTAAAGGTATTATAGATTTGAGTATTTGATATGAATTTCAATATAATACCACTACGCGTTCATGAGGAAAGGGGTAGTAAATTTAAAATTATTAAAAATATTTTTATTATATGATATAACTAAAAATGTATACTTTTCGCAATTTTTCCTATATCTCTGCTATAAGACGTTGCTTCATACCAAATTTCAAGATTCTGAGTTCACGGGAAGTACCCTGTAGGTTTTGATTCCCTTGCGAGTGTCGAAAATTTGCGGCATAAACGGGAGTATCTTTTGATCGCGTTGACTTAGAAGTTTGATTTTTTCACAGCTCCAAGAGACCATAGACTTGAGTATTTGATATGAATTTCAGCTTGATACCTCCACGCGTTCCTGAGAAAAAAGGTCTTGACAGACAGACAGACAGACGGACAACAAAGTGATCCTATAAGGGTTCCGTTTTTACCTTTTGAGGTACGGAACCCTAAAAATGCTAATAAGTTATTTTATTTTTGCTGTTAAAATAATAATCTTATTGAAGAAGAAAGTGGTTTTTATTGGACATGTTACAATAAGGCGTTTTTAAAATCAAAGCTTAATTTTGATTGTGTTAAAACTTTTCAGAAAGTATTTACACATACCATATATCGAGTATGACTCCGCAAATCATGCTGCGGTGTAGTGTAGCCGCATTCGCATCCTTATACGCATTACGCGGGCAGCAATGCGGCTAGCCTTACTTACGGCAGGCCGTCTCGGGGCGACGTGTGCGACATCTGAGCAATCCAATGTACCGTTCGGGAACTGGGCTAACCGTACAGGCTAAATATGTCTGTCATAGTAAGTTGTATTGTAGTAGTCTCTCAAGTTACTGGTTGTTACACTGGCAGCGGCGGCGTGGCGCCAGGAGTACGTGTCGGCCTGCGCGGGCTGGCGGCTGGCGGCGCGGCACCGCGCGGGTGCCGCGCTGCTGCACGGCAGCCTGGCGCCGGGCGGCGCGCGCCTGGCGCTGGGCGCGGCGGACGCCAGCGTGTGCTTGTGGCAGGCGGGCCCCGCGCGCGCGGCCTGGCGCGAGCTGGCGCGCTGCGAGCTGCGGCGCCGCGGCTGGAGCGCCGTGGCGCGCGTCAGCTGGGCGCCGGCCGCGCCCGAGCGCCTGCTGCTCGCCGGCCCGCTCGCGCTCTCCGACGACTGGGAGCTTGTCGTGCTGCAAGTTCGAGGTCTGTCTCGAGTTGTCTCACCTCGATTGATACGCTCGCTAAGACTACAAGGAACGGAACCTTGTAGTCTGAGCGTATCAAGTAATCGAATCTGGTTCCAGAGGACGGCCAGTGCGGTACTATATCCAGTCGCGTGCGGTGCAGTGTTGGCGCTGCCGGCTGCTGGGCGGATGCCGTAGGCGACAGCTTTCTCTCGCTAGAGTTGCGACGTCTGGGCCTTGGTCTATTCTGCACGACTGTGTGGCTAAACGCCGCTACGCAGGTATTTACAAAATTGACGACTACGAGGACGGGCCGTGATAGTCGCCGGTCGCCCTCAATACATGTATCTTGCGCGCAGGAAACGCAGTCGGAGTTCACCGGAGTGAGGGCGCCGCTTTTGAGAATCTACAACGAAGACGGCGCACACATCACGTGAGAAACGGTCGAACTCTCTTCGGTGTCATCATGCTCGCACATCTGCTCACCGGCGTCTCCACCTGCAGGCACGCAATCGTCGCCAGCGCGCCCGACGACGATGGTGTGGAGTCAACAGGCAACGAGGAAGAGCCGGCCCCAGCTTACTGGCGGGCCGTGAGGGCGGGGCGGCGCGCGCCGGAGGCAGAGCGCGTGCTGCTGGCGGGCGGCGGGCGCCTGCTGCGCGCGTGGCGGGTGCGCGCGCCGCGGCCGCCGCCGCTGCAGGCGCAGGCCGCGGGCGGGCTGGCGGAGCGCGTGCGCCTGCTGCGCCAGCGCCGCGCGCGCCCGCCCGAGCCCGCCGCCGAGCCCACCGCCGCCAGCGTGCGCGCCGTCTGCACGCCGCCCGCACACTCGTGCCGCCTCAGCGCGCCGCTCGTCGGCCTCGTTCTTCACGAACGGTAGGTAGCGTCTCGAACCGCCACTGGATTGGTGACGTTTAGCTCTCAATGGTATACTTCGACAGCGAGCGTTGCTTTTGGGTGGTAAGCAGTGATGGCAGCGCAACGTGTTTGTCGGTGCCTACGCTGCACCTGTTGTGGCGCGTGCGCGGTCCGGGCACCAGCACTGCAGCCGGTGCGCACTACGTGCAGCCAGCCGTATCAGACGTGTACCTAGCCAGGTGAGCGGTAAGACCCACCGCGAGCTTGCACGGCGGGCGGGACGGTGCGAGTGCCGAGTGATGTTTGTGTGCACAGCCCGGCGGGCGAGTACTCGCCGCGTGTGTGGTGGCGCTCGGCGCGCTCGGGCGTGGGGGGCGCGGAGGGCGCGGGGGGCGAGGCGCTGGCGCACGGCGCGCCGGCGGTGTGCTGCCTGCTGCCGGCGGCGCGGCCTCGCTTGCTGCTGGTGCTGGCGGGCGACGAGCTCTACGTGAGTGCTCCGAGGCCGCGAGCTGTGTGTCCCACGCGACCCACTGCTAACGTTGCCTGTTACTGTTCCAGGTTTGGCGCAGCCGCGCTACGCTCCAGAGCGGCCCTTTCGACATCTTGTAACATCACCCCTACAACAGATCCTTCTTTTTGTTGTAATAGTAGGTACATGCATCGGCTACATCCCTACCTATTAAATATAGGTTGGCTATACTTACTACAAATTAAAATTACATTTCCACAGTTTACCATCACTGATACCTACTATAGATACCTACCCTACCTAGATCAGGACGGTGACAGTAGACAACAGTTGCTCAATGATGAATGAGAATCTGTTCGCAAATAAAGGTTGCTGGCTGTTAACGATGCTAAATATATAGGATAGAGTAAAAGAAAGTTAGCGCGTGACATCAGTAATCTGACGAGGATGGCGATTGGCTGTCTATTGGCCTGGCTGCGAGGAGGTGGTTGTTTTATTTATAAGATCTAAGCGTAGGAACAGCAGGCAACTTGTTTATTTCTAACCATATAAGTGTAAATGCAAATATAAGTAAATTGAATGTGTCTTTCGCTTCGTTTTATTTTTGTGTATTTATGTGAAATCTTTAAAAAATTTAACGTAAAGCGTAATTTGTAAATTTAATTTCTATGTAAGTACTTATCTATTGTATGCCCTAAGGGCGGGACGTAACTGTTCACGGTTTTTAAGACCTGTATCATGTACAAATTATCCACAATAAAGATATTGAATTGAGTTGTCCTTTAAAAATGACGATTTATATTATTATAGGCCCTATTTTACCCTCTTAAAAATCTACCCCAGATTTTTTAAATGTCTTCAATATAAATAATAAATTAATATGGACAGCATCACATAAGTAAATTAACTCTGAAACCAATTAAGTAGCTGAAGTACTTGTTTTATCGAATCGGAGACAACGAAGGTACCCGAGACAACATAGAAAAGTGTTTTTATTCCACATTTACTCGTCCGGGGATCGAACCCGGGACCTGAGAGCTAGCGACACCTTGAAAACCGGCGTGTACGCCACTCGACCGCGGAGGTCATCAAATAAATAATATGTATTTATTTTTATGTAATCTATAAGCAAAACTAAATAGGATCAAAGGTCATTGGGCATTTTGTTCGGAGATTTGACCCACGGCGGACACTAACGAAATGGGGCAAGATATATAGTGGTATGGGTGGCATTCATGGAAGATTTGAAAAAAAAAAATATTATAAATGTCGTGGTGGCCTAGCTGTACAAAGACCGATTTGCTGCAACATTTCAGCTGCAGATTCGCCGCGATTGGTTGCAGGTTCGAACCCAGGCAAGTACCAATGTGACTTTTTCAAAGTTATATTATTACATATACATACACATTATTATATTATACCTACAGCTCTCGCCAAAATTTTTGGCCGCTGCGCAGAATTAAAAATCAGATATCAGCGGGGCGGGGAAGCAGGGCATTCCCGCGCGCGCTGTCTTCTACCCGCAAGCGTCCTGCCTCACGTGCGTTAGCGCGCGATGTATGAGAAGTGTTTATGAGAGTATGTAGTAGTTGAGTGTACCATGCGCGAGTTCGTAGGTACCGACGGCTACATTCAGAGCGGCCATAAAGTTTGGCGAGGGCTGTACATTCTTACCATCTAAGACATCATTGACAAACGGTGAAGGAAAACATCGTGAGAGAACCTGGATTCCGAAAATTGGAATCTGAAATCGCCAACCCGCAATGAGCAAGCGTGGTAATCAATGCTCATACCTTCTATAAATGGACAGACGCCTTTGTCCAGTTGTGGGACGTTTATAGGCCGACATTTTTAAATAGAATAGAACATGTCTTTATTTGCTTAGAATGTAGGTAGGTACCTACATAAAATAAGATGGTAAATTACATAATAAGATCCAAGTACATTTTGCCTTATTAGCATGCAAATATAAAAAAATTGATAAATAATAGTGACCGACCGAAACATGTTATTTTGCCGAAACCGAAACCGAAGGTTCGGTTTCATTGTAGTTTCGGCCGAAACCGAAACCGAACCTTTTATAAAAAAAAAAGTCCTTAAAATGTCGAAAAAATGTTAGTAAGCCCGTTTTTTTCTAAAATTAATATCTCGCCAACCTATAATTACAAGTTTCTACTTTCAAAGATTTATCACAATGAAATTTCAGCACAGTTACAGAGGTTCTGTTTGAAAATTTAACTACCCTATAAAGTGAAAAAAATACATTATTTGTAACACAAAATTAGCGATTTTTTAATGGTGGTATAAAATAAAACAAATTTATTATTAAAATATGATGCTCATATATTATGTTTATTTATTTTCAGTTACTTACATTTTGACTGCACGAATAGCCGAGTGGTAAAGGTCACCACGCTAATTACCACTGTGCGCGACGTGCTGCGGGTTCGATTCCCGCATGGGACAAGCATTTGTGTGATCCACACAGATACTTGTTACAAGTCTGGGTGTTATTTGTGCATGTGATTTGAATGTTTGTGAATCCCCCGCGACACAAGGATTAAATTCTTTAGTGCGGGCGTCGTTTTTATTAAAAAAAAAAAAAATATACTCACAAATATCACAATCAGTTAGCCTCGAATGGCTAATTCAAATATAATTAGATAATCAAAATAATCAAATTGTTAATCATATAACCAAATCGTTAGGCTGAGGCCAAACGAGCATAATTTTGTGAGTTGTGAGTCGCAGAATTTCGGTTGTAGAAATTCTGCCTTCCAGAATTCCTTATGCGTGTGAGTCGGCAGACAACTCATTTTGCGTTGCCGTGTGAATCAAATAGGACTTTTGTATGAAAACGAATGTAGCAGATTTTCGGCGACCAAAATTCTGCGACTCACGACTCACAAAATTACGCTCGTTTGGCCTCAGCCTTAGCCGAGCGCGACCCCCAGGGACGATGTTGTAAGTTTCGGCGCGGCCGAAGGGTTCGGCCGTTTTTGGCCGAAACCGAAACTAGGGCCGAAACTTGATTTTTTGGCCGAAACCGAAACCGAAATTTCGGTCGGACACTATTTGAGACCAAATATGGCTATAATATATAAAATTTTTGTATGATTGAAGTACTTTGTCTATAGATTGACCGTTGTAGTGAAATTCATATCTCCTGGAGGTATTCGTTGATAAAAATGCATAGTTTTGGTTTTTCGTAAATTGATAACTAGGTTAGTATAGTTAGTATAGTAAGTAATAGAATTGTTGATGTCATTTGTGTACGAGTCTTTATTGATACATGAAGCATTTTTGTATTGAACTAACACAAAACTACTGTAACTACCTACCGATTTCAAAAATACTTTTACCAGTCGAAAGCTAGTCATCCCGAAGTGGCATCGGATATTTTCCCATGGGGAAATTCCCACGGGAAAGAAAGTAGAATGTGCTAGTATTATCAAAAGCAGTTGTTTTTAAATAATATTTTTGTTTGTTCTGCTTAAATAATATTTTTATTCAGCTTGATCATAGTCTATTACTTACTTGATGCCTGGCCCATGATAAATAGTAAACTACCTACGTTTACAACATGCGCACAACTCCAACAGTGCGGCGCGCGGCGGCGCCCGGCGGCCGTGTATAGGTAATTAGGTACCTACAGTTTGCTACGGCCGTGTCGCGACTGAATTCGGCCTCTTATTAGTACCTACCTATCTTGGTAGCATAAAATTTAATACCTATTCAACTAACAGTAAGTACTAACTTTTTTTTGACCCGGTGGAAATCTTCATGCACCCCATAACACCTCCGCCCTCTGCTTTGGGGAAGGCGGAGGGGCGTGCCGGACTCCTACCGGCTAAAACCACTGGAATGCTTCTCCATTCACTTTAGCCAGGGCCACGGGAACGCGTTTCGCAATACTACCGCGATCCTCGGCAGGGGAGGCTCTTTGATGGAAACACTTCGTTGGAGGATTTATTTCTACTTCACTTCGCGCGGAAGCACCGCGCGCGCCGCCTTTGGCCCATGAGTGGGCAGCAGACGTCCCCAAGGCTGCTACCAGGACCGTCTATGGTGCCCGGAGGGGGCAAATTGAGCCCTTCTTCTATCCCTTGCTCGCCGGGCACGGTAGGCTAAACACAGCTAACTCAAAACATTACGCATTTTCATACCATATTGCCCCATTTTCACCCTCTTTAGGGATAGAAATTCCAATAATCCCTTCTTAGTGGCTTACATCATAACAAAATATCAACTGTACAAATTTCAAGTTTCTAGTTTTTAGCCATAAGGGTGTGGTCAGTGCGTTGATAGGGTAGGTACCTACATCAGTCAGTGGGCTAGTCGCCTTGTACCTATATAGATAGAAGATAGTTATGAAAACATAAATTAGTGGAATGTTACAAATTTACAATTCGGTTTTTGAGCGATATGAAAACTTTGTACCGATATTATTGAATTTTTGGATGCGGTTACCTATTTAGTTGAATACCCTGTCATTGGCTATTTATACTATACATGTATAACATACAACTAGGTAGATACGATGTATTGAGGTAAACATAGAAACAAGAACGGATGTAAGTTTACTGAATATAAATAGTACCTACCTATAATCAAAATTATTAATTAAATACATCCTCTTTTTTAAAGTCTATTAAAAAAATTTAATGAACATAAAATATAAATTTAAAGGACGATCAGTTCAGTTTGAAACTAGAGGGTCGCGGTGTCCGTCATGCACACAGTCGGCTCGGCCGCCGCACGACACACACACCGTCATGGCTCTCCGCGTGCTGAGGCGTGGCGCGGGATGCGCGCTGCGCGGCGTGCGAGCGCGCGGCTGCGAGGCGCGCGACGTGCCCGCGTGCCCGCCGTGCGCGCGCGCGCCGCAGCCCTCGTGCCGCGCGCGCCCGCCCGCCGCGCGCCGCGCGCTCCGCGTCGTGTGCTGCGCGCCGCCGCAGGGCGCGCGCCCGCCCTGCGCGCCCCGCGACCCCGCCTGCTCGCTCACCTGCGACCACTCTCGGAAGGTGTGCCCACCCCTCTCACTCAAATAATATTACTTGCGGCTGTCGAGGCCACTTAACTTGCCATAACCTACCAGAGTTGCCCTCGTATTAGTATTCGAGTCGTCCTTTGTTTGTAGCTGCAGTAGTGTCGTATTTTTGTTTTTATTTCCAATAAAGAAAGGTATCTTTTGGTACTGGTTATATACTGGTGTTTTTATTGCTCTCCAAAACGAGACGTTTGTTTTTTTCGAATAAAAAATTAACCCAGGTATAACTTACTCCTGTACAGGACCGTCAGACGTCATTTAGTCGAGGAGAACTTGAGGGTTTCACCTCTAATACAATAAAACCAGGCAATTACGAGCAGGACCATGTAGCACTACGAATCATGCTCGCAAAGAGAGCGCGGCAGCTGGAGTACGAGCGCGAGGTGGCGACCCGCAAACGGTCCACAGGGTGCGCGCCCCCGCCGCCCGCCGCTGGCTTCAGCCTCGGTGCTGAGCGCGAGTGTGCGCGCGCTACCGACGGCTGCACGTACGCCGTACTGGACGCGCCCGCGCCGCGCACGCGCTGCAGGCCAGGCCGCACGCCACCGCCGCCACGCTGTGTGGAGCTGGCGCCCGACGACGGCTGCCGCATACGTGGCGAAGCGCGCCTCGATCCCTGTGCACATCGCCCGCGCGTCATGATCGAGATCGATCGCAGTATGAACACTGAAACCTGCCGCAAACAACCGGCAGCGCCGCCCGGCAAGCCTGGCCCGGGCCCTAGCCACGGCCCTAACTCTGGCCCCAGCCGTAGCCCGCTCCCCGGTCCAGGACCCAGTGGCAGGCTTTCAAATTGGTGTGCCAACCCTCCGCAACTAGCACCTCCTCCGCCGCGATGCCGCCGCCCTAACATAGTAGAGAGACTGCGTGCCCGCGCAGCCCCCTGCCCACCTGAGCCAAGAGACGAGCGACGATTGCATACATCCGCTTTTTTCTGCAAAACATCAAAGCCGGTAAGTTCTAACTCGAGCAGCTTAGAAGCGATATTCCAAAATAAAAAAAAACTTAAGGAAGCAGGAGTCGGGCGCTTCGTTAAGGACGATTGTGGCCGACAAGCGCGCGGGCAAAAGGCCCCAGCAGGCAAGCTAGAGCTGCGCGTACCACCTGGCACCGAGCGCGTGGCGGTGCACGTGTCGCTGGATGGTGCGCCCGCTGGCACGTGCGCCAGCACCTCTCTTCCGGCCATAGCGTCCGCTGCCACCTGTGCCGAACAAACTTCTAATTCGTGCAACAAATTTTCCGAGACATGTGAAAAACAAAAGCCTTGGCTTTCAATAAAAAGCATTCAGAAGAAATTTTCTGGATGCCGATCGGAGGAGGAAGCGACCGGCGCTGGAGCGGCGGCGGGGCGCTGCGGCGCGGGCACCCGGCGCCCGGTGGCCGTGCCGCGCTGCGGACCGGTCGCGCCGGACGCGCCTCGCGGGCCCCGCCGGTGCTCATCTACCTCTGCGTACCTAGCCAACACGATTATAGTCGATTCTTTTTAATTATCTCTTATGAATCAGCAGCCATGGCTGTGTGTGTGTCATTCTGATTTTTAATAAACTCCTGAAGCAATGTTTTTGTACGCTCATTTGACTCATTTCTTATCTTAAGAGTGGAAATAATTTGATATAACAGTTGGAATCGAAAAAACCGTAATTCCTAAAATTACAAGTTCACGTTGTAGTCATTTTTACGCCACTAGATGTCGCTAGCAAGATGGCTTATGACGTCACTTTTCTAGAAGAAATTATAATATTAATAAAAAATTTGCAAGACATGAGATTTGAAATGAGACCTTTATATTTCCTTAACCTTTAGACAATGACATATTTCTGCCTTCGGTTCGGACCTCGACTTATTGCGTTGCTAACATAATTGTAATATGGCAGAGGGCTGGATCTAAGATTTTCTATTGATCTAAGAGCGGGGAGTAAACGCTACGTAGAAACAGGCCCCCTAGCCAAGTGACATTTCTACAAGCGATAACGCTGATCGATTCGCTCAAATGTATGGAAGTGACAAGTCTGAGTCACGTGACTTATCGAAATCAAATGTCATTTCCATACATCTAATGTCATTTAAGCGATTTCTATTGTAGTTAACGCTTGTAGAAATGTAACTTGGCTAGGGGGGCAGCATAGAACAGGAGGAGAACCCTTAAAACAGGATGCTTTTTTTTCATAAGCATAACTGGATGCATAAATTCTTACACCTACTTGCATTTTGTTATTTCTTTATCAACAATGGATTTAGAATCAAAGGTTTGTTTTTAATTAAACAGAAGAAAAACAGTTTTTAATTAGACAGCGAACTATTACACCAGTCTGAATAACGCGTGTTTGCTCATTCGCAGTTTCGCACGCAAGACGTCGACGTTGGTGGTTGTCATGGCGCCTGCGCTATCGAAGCCTTAGAAGATTACAGTTTAATGTATAGATAAAAACTTTTTTAAATAATTTTTTCCTTAAAATTATAGATAATCCTTAATGCACGCACCGTATGCGTGTCGAGATGCATTCCTTCAGTGATGCATCTCAACACGCCTACTCTATATTAATGGGATTGTTACTCAAAAATAATCTATAAACACTTACGTAAATTTTAGAGATATTATTATGTCTTTGTGAAATAAATTCCAATTATGTTCAATATCCTGTGTGACAGGTTCGTCCCAGTCTAATTTTTGAAGCCGTCGTTGTTTATGTAATAGCTTAGGCTGAATTATTCATATTCATATTCTTTATTGCAATCCATAATGTACATTAATGGTGGAAAAGGAAATATAAAAGTCACAATTATGGACCCTGATGGGCACAGCTTTAATTACGATTGGACTTGAATCAAAATTACTGAAATATTGTGTTATTTGTATCGAACCAGAAACCCGCATAAGAAATGGCATGTCCCTATCTTGAAAAAATAAGCTCTCAATATAATACCTTGCAACCCCTATTTTACTCGGGGAGATATCCAAAATTGCTAAAATACGTGTTCATAATAATATATTTCTATCCAGAAACACGTATACAAAATTTCATGTGTCTATCATTGAAAATACCGAACTTCCCATACAAACTTTCGACCCCTATTGCACCCCTTTAGAGGGTAGATTTCTAAAATCTCGGAAATACATCTTATTTATTTCTAACTAATAACCCTTGTATGAAATTTATGTTTATATTTGAAAACGGCACAATTCATATACCTACAATCTTCCAACCCCTATTTTACCCTCTTAAGGGGATGATTTTTAAAATCGCTGAAATACATCTTTATTTATTTCTATCCAGAAACCCGTATACGAAATTTCATGTGTCTATCATTGAAAATACCGAACTTCCCATACAAACTATCTTATTACTTCATCCATTATTTCTCCCCAAATCTACCTATCCCCTTAGGATAGGTAGATTTCCAAAAGAAAAGTAGCCTATAGCCTTCCTCAATAAGTGGGCTATCTAACAGTGAAAGAATTTTTCAAATCGGACCAGTAGCTCCTGAGAGTAGCTTGTTCAAACAAACAAACAAACTCTTCAGTACTTATAGATTTCTTTTATTTAAAATAGGTATTATTTTTTTCACCTTATTTTGACTTAAATATTGAAAAAGCACCCTAATATTCAATCGAAAATTCACCAGTCTACATACCTAATATCAGCATATTTTTAATAGTTGGTACCTACCTATGCTTTCTGTTTGTTGAAGCTTCTACTTTCCGATGGTATTAAAATTATATACCTACCTATTATACCTAAGGTGCAGATCCGCATTTCGGCGACCTTTAAGGAGGTATATCTATATACTCATCTTTCTCGACCCGAATCTTTTATAAATTTGAGGGGTATGTTTTTCTTATTTACGGAAATCGGTATGTGTAAACCACCCGTATTAAATCTAGCCTTAAAACCGCACCGCCACACACACAAACGCAATCCTTTGTTCGCTATCGGCCTATCGCTATTATATTGTATTCAAATTTCCAAGATGGCCGGCTCACGCGCCACCACCGGCGACCGGGCGCCGCAGCGCACTGCGCAGACCGCAGTCAGTTTGTATGATGCCGTCGCCGCGTATAGGCGTTTACAAATTCCGGTCTTCCCGCGCTCGGTACCTATCAGTATTAAAAGATGATAGACAAGTACTCTAATAAAAAGATGGTCTGCAAGTATGCCGTCAGTGCCGATTATTTGTGCGGGATACGGTAAAATGTTAGTAAACACGGAAGAAATCACAATTAGTGTGCAACAATTAGGTACCTAAATGCAAATGTGATTAGTGCTTTCGACACTGGATAAACGAATCATTTAGTGTTATGTAAATCAGCGACGTCGTGCTAAACTATGGTGTTGGAAACTTCGAATACCTCCAGGTAACAAATACCTCGTTAATTAATTTATTTGTACGTACCTACTACCTACGTAAACGCCGCGTAAGCATTTGATCATTTGTAAATACGTTTATATTTTTTTAAATACGCCAACAATAGGTACTAATCAGGCAGTTTTGGTAAGTCGGTAGGTACTACACGAACTAAGTTATTTTTGCTGGACCTAAGGTCCCTAAGTAGGTAGGTACGAAGGAAATCAACTCGACCAATAAAATCCACAAATATAAACAAAATCCTTAAGTCTTATAAGGATTTTGTTTTTATTTGTAAACCTAGGACTGAATTTACCTACAATGCGCCGAGATATAAAATCAAAATCAAAATATTTTTATTTCGAGTAAGGGTCTACTCAGGTACTTTCAAAACGTTAAATGAATCTAGTTGCTCGGTTCCAAAATGTCATTCCTATGGAGAAGAATCCAGCAAGAAACTCCATAGGTTACTCTTTTAAAAATGGTAATACCTATACAATGATTTAAAACACATTACTTTTAAAATATGCGATAACAACGTAAGATAGCAAAGCATAAGATTATTGCAATATATTACCTACCTCAAAAGAGGGGAAAAAAAAATAAGGAAATACATCATGCATTTTACTAATATTTCGTTGTCGACAAATTTACAAAAAAAATAAATAATGACTGATACACAATTCACGAAGAAATAAAATAATTTACATACATTAATTATGTATTCCGTATGTCGTATATCTTACGCACTACATACCTACAACAGCCGAGCGCGTGTGTCAGCTCCTCAACTTAGATCCTATCTTCCTACGTTATTATTATTCAGATCTAAGCTACATTATCGGTTATTACAGACGGCGAGCACGATCGTGTAGATGATGTGTTAGAGTTGCCTAACTTTGCTTGCTTGTACTCGCCGATCAAGGTCGGTGATCGTTGAACTACTACGGACGATATGTGTATGATTGTGCCGATTGACGACCGCACGATCACCGATCAGCATCGGTGAATGTAGTCTAGGGTAATAAAGCAAAATTCACATTTTATTTATCAGCTGATTACGACCGTACCGTGTATTGAGCTAAATTCGGTAAGACTGGAAGCCGACCCCAACATAGCTTGGGAAAAGGCTAGGTAGAAGAAGAAGAAGAATGACCGTACTTACAGTAGGTACGTGAGAGAGACGCGTGGCCACAGAACACTAATACTCTAGGCGAGCTCGTGGCTTAGGTAGTGTTAGCCCTAGCCGTATGATGACGAACCGACACTCACGCACACAGCGACATGCCGCTGTGTGCACGATGGGTGATTCTGAAATTGCTTACGTATGGTTCTAAAATACTTTCAAATTTAAACAATTTATAATAGTAGCTGTATTCATTATTGACCAGGTACCGTGATTTATATTGATTATTTATGTCTTACATTAAAAGCTCCTGAATTTTGGCAAACATATATACAATATGTAACAAAACCCCTGTCCGATCCAATAAAGGCGTATCCGTGTACATTTTTTTTTTTTTATAATGATTACTAGCAATGTGGGTCGCACATTACTAGTAATCTTATCAACCCCTCGTGCTAAACTAATATGCTTGTGTTACGAGTGGGTTCACGTCGGTAGTGTAATGGTGGGATTCGAACCCGCAACCACGTGATCGCAAGTCCGACGTCCTAGCCATAAGGCTACCGCCGCTTCAATACACAAATACGTATTAGATTTTTTTTATAAAATTGTAAATCGTTAAATTCAAAAGTTATTGTTTTTATATTTTTTTAATCATGCGAGATTTAACACTGAATATGGCAAATTTTCGTTGGGTTTTTTTTTTTTTTGAGTTGGCAACACCACCCACTGGGAAAATGCATTTTATTTTTATTACAAAAGCCGACAAAAGGCACCTATATGGACTGGTCGAGGTCGGAAGGTTGAACTATAATATAACTTAGGATTTCAAAATGACAAAACATTATAGGTATAATAATTGCTTTATTAGAGGGCGTTACATAAATTTTGAATTTATATGTATGTAGAGGGTTGTCGTTAAATGTCGGAAAATCTTAACATAGCCATCTAGAAAAGTGACGTCATTCGCCTAGCGACATCTAGTAATGAAATATAAACTAAATTCTAAAATTGAACTACGTGAACATCCTGTTAGTCTGTTGTTGTCTTTGTGTGGAAATAGCTTTCGATCGGACGTCCGTACGTAACGCGTGCCGCAATCGTTTCGCAAACGCTTGCCCCTTTAATGTGTGTGTGTGAACTCTGGTTTAGGTTTGCTTTGGTTTCATGTTTTATTTATCTGGTTTCGAACAAAACCAGATGCAATTAGCCTTTTTTTTCTTTTTTTTTTTTTTTTTTTTTTTTTTTTTTTTTGCGCTAAAACGAAAAGCGGAAGCGAAACGAAAAGCGAAACGATAAGCGGAAGCGAAACGCAAAGCGGAAGCGAAACGAAAAGCGGAAGCGAAACGAAAAGCGGAAGCGAAACGAAAAGCGGAAGCGAAACGAAAAGCGGAAGCGAAACGAAAAGCGGAAGCGAAACGAAAAGCGGAAGCGAAACGAAAAGCGGAAGCGAAACGAAAAGCGGAAGCGAAACGAAAAGCGGAAGCGAAACGAAAAGCGCAGAGCGGAAAGCAGAGCGGAAAGCAGAGCGGAAAGCAGAGCGGAAAGCAGAGCGGAAAGCAGAGCGGAAAGCAGAGCGGAAAGCAGAGCGGAAAGCAGAGCGGAAAGCAGAGCGGAAAGCAGAGCGGAAAGCAGAGCGGAAAGCAGAGCGGAAAGCAGAGCGGAAAGCAGAGCGGAAAGCAGAGCGGAAAGCAGAGCGGAAAGCAGAGCGGAAAGCAGAGCGGAAAGCAGAGCGGAAAGCAGAGCGGAAAGCAGAGCGGAAAGCAGAGCGGAAAGCAGAGCGGAAAGCAGAGCGGAAAGCAGAGCGGAAAGCAGAGAGGAAAGCAGAGCGGAAAGCAGAGCGGAAAGCAGAGCGGAAAGCAGAGCGGAAAGCAGAGCGGAAAGCAGAGCGGAAAGCAGAGCGGAAAGCAGAGCGGAAAGCAGAGCGGAAAGCAGAGCGGAAAGCAGAGCGGAAAGCAGAGCGGAAAGCAGAGCGGAAAGCAGAGCGAAGAAGAAGAAGAAGAAGAAGAAGAAGAAGAAGAAGAAGAAGAAGAAGAAGAAGAAGAAGAAGAAGAAGAAGAAGAAGAAGAAGAAGAAGAAGAAGAAGAAGAAGAAGAAGAAGAAGAAGAAGAAGAAGAAGAAGAAGAAGAAGAAGAAGAAGAAGAAGAAGAAGAAGAAGAAGAAGAAGAAGAAGAAGAAGAAGAAGAAGAAGAAGAAGAAGAAGAAGAAGAAGAAGAAGAAGAAGAAGAAGAAGAAGAAGAAGAAGAAGAAGAAGAAGAAGAAGAAGAAGAAGAAGAAGAAGAAGAAGAAGAAGAAGAAGAAGAAGAAGAAGAAGAAGAAGAAGAAGAAGAAGAAGAAGAAGAAGAAGAAGAAGAAGAAGAAGAAGAAGAAGAAGAAGAAGAAGAAGAAGAAGAAGAAGAAGAAGAAGAAGAAGAAGAAGGTTAGGTTAGGTTAGGTTAGGTTAGGTTAGGTTAGGTTAGGTTAGGTTAGGTTAGGTTAGGTTAGGTTAGGTTAGGTTAGGTTAGGTTAGGTTAGGTTAGGTTAGGTTAGGTTAGGTTAGGTTAGGTTAGGTTAGGTTAGGTTAGGTTAGGTTAGGTTAGGTTAGGTTTTTTTTTTTTTTTTTTTTTTTTTTTTTTTTCTTTTGTAGGATGCTGTTTGTCCCTCTAACTTAATTAGAGACCTTGGGAAGCGGTGGTTTCTTAGAACACTTATAATTGTTATTTGTGGGTAAGGGGTAAGGTGATGTAAGGGGTAGGGTAAGTTATGTTTTAAATGCTACCTGCTTCAGCGCTTTATTTTGTTAAGTGCGTATGTCTGATACGAGTTAAAATCATACAAATGGGGGTCATGGTTATCATGATCCCCTTTTATGACCTCCTTGCCTTTTGACTCTTATGAGCACTACATATTTGCGCTGGTATAATTCTCGTTTTGTTTCAGGTTTCTTTGGATCCTTTAAAGACAGCTTCTTGGCTCTGGTACGCGTTTTTATTTCAGGGGATATGTTGAGCCACGACGGTACGGTAAGTATGAGTTGTTTGCTTAATTTGTCCGGTTTCTTACAAAACCGGACATAATTAGATTTCCAGCTTTTATTTTGATACCTCCCGCTATCGCGACTCAGACGCGCAATAATTGCATGTTCTACTCGTACCTTCACCAGGCTGAGAAGATCAGCTGTTCCTACGCAATTGCTGCCGTATGATGCCACTCTGCCCCACGGGCGGCCCTCAGCAATACGCGATCTTTGCTCGAGCCAGCGCCTCCCACTTGCGCCGGACGGGGCACTCCATGCTGAACGCACCATGCCCCGTCGTCTCCAGGTTGGCTTTAGCGCAATTACAGCAGGTAGGTTGTGCACTGGCGAGCTTATCTGCGCATTCCCTTCTGTGATGAGGGCCGCCACAGTGTCCACATTTTTCCTCGGTTTCTGTGCAGAGGCGCCTGGTATGCCCGTACCCCAGACACATCGAGCATTGGACCAACGGAGAGTGGTCCTCCGCTCTGATGAGCTGGAGATCGAGGTACACCTCGGACGCCTCAAGAAACCTGTGCCATAGGATTGGGGACACCTTAAGGACAGCGTGGCACATAAGCGTATTTCCCGCCCTTTTCCGAAATCGAATTTCGGCCCGATCGTCACCAGTTGGGAGGTCACGAAACAGGTTCTTGTTTTGCATCCTCAGGAACTCCAGGATTTCTTCATCTTTGTGAGAGCTGAGGACGTCCCTGAGGATGATGAGGGGGTCCTGGTTTTTAACGACCAGGACCTCGAGCTGTTCGTCTGCTGCCTCTAATCGTGTTTGAACCCTGTTCCGCTCCTCTTCGGTTCTACAACTGATGACGATCTTCCTATCTTTGGCCTTTCGAATCCTATCGATTTTAATTTCCCCTTCTTTTGATTTGACCGCAGTTCTGATTTTTCCCAGGACCTCCTCTCCGGTGTCCATGTCGTTCCGGGACGCAACCACAACCGAATGCAGGGCAGTGGGGTCCGGGCGTTTGCGCCCCTTTGCGCCCGCCGCCACACTCGCGTATGTGGCCGCCTCCCGGGACTCTTCTTTTACTCGGAGGGCCTCCTTTAATTGTTCCGCTTTCTCATTGCTCTCCTTCATCAGCTTACTGTGTTCAGCTATGGAGGAGAGCAACTGAGTAACCCCGGTTTGGTCAACCACCCTCTCCTCTTCCCGTGGCCGCGAGTCTCCCTTGTTCCCATCCACACCGCAAGGTGCTGGTAGGGGTGAACACACGGGGTTCTCGGAATCGGTCTCCTTGATGAGTTGATACAGCCCATCGATGGCCTGGATGACGGAAGCCTTTATATCCGTCTTCAAATTGCGTGATGCGTTGAGAGCCATTTTGGCTTTCGTCACCCAGGCCCTCGCTTCCCGCAACTTACTAGGCTGTATCAAGGCGACCGAAGTCTCCTCGGGGAAAAGGACCTTGCCCGCCTCTCGCCCCTCTGTCTCCCGCCGCACTTTCGTTTGGGTACGAAAGGCGCTGGACTTCGGCGCTAGTTTGGGGGGGGTTGTTGTCGGGGAGAGGTCAGTTGTCTGTTTGACGGGGGTGCGGAACATTTTGAGATAGTGGGGTCAGGGCCTCGGGCGATCTGGGGTGGGAAACCTATCCAACCCAACCCAACCAATTTTGTGAAATGTAAGATTGTAAAAGTTGTAAATTCAGTGAAATAGGTGTCTTGTAAAAGTTGTAAAATTGTAAATATAAAAATTGTATAAATGTGTAAAAAGTTATAAAGATTGAAGTTTTAAAATAAAATTTAATATATAAATTGGTCGAATTGACTGTGCGAGCTGTTTAAGTGGATCCTGTACGCTGGTCTGCTTGTGGGGGACGCGTTAGCTCTGCCCTGTAGCCAACTTAGCAGGGAAACACTTCTTGCTAAGCAAGAAGTGTCCAAAACTGGCCTTTTAAAAAGAAATTTTTGGTATCTGCTTGACAGGTACTCGTGTCAAACTGCAGTCTAAAGTCTGAGACCTCTCAAGCAGGGATCATCAAACAGAGCGATCCTCGACCTATCCAACGATACCAAATTCAGATCTCTAACCCAAACGGTTCCGGAGATACCGCCCGTCAAAGTAAATAAGTACCAAATACAGAGGGGCAGAAACTCTCCGGAATCGATATACCCAATGAAATTAGGGTGGGTGGGCGGGCGAGAACCTGAATTTTTTCGCGTCTCCTGGTGATCGGAGCACCACGTGAGTGGTATCGGCGGATCGGGCTCGACGCCCTCTATCCAACGACGGGAAAAACGAATGGTATCCGGGAAGAAATTTTCCGGGAAAACCGCGAAAAACAGTAAAAATTTTCGAAAAAAAAATTTATTTAAAAATTTTTGTATAGTCACACCCTACGTGTGCTATATCGTTGAGTAGGTCTTTAAGAGACCTTTAATTTGAATATAATATTGGCTAGTTTTGGAAAATGAATTTACTTAGAAAATGTTTTTAATGAATTTTAATAAGATTTTTTGTGAAAAATTTGAAAATTATTGAAATTTAATAACCAAATGGGGTGTCGTTAGAAAGATCTCGTCGAGATCTACGCGTCAACGCAAAAATCAAGAAAATCCACCAATAAACAGCAGAGTTATAACTAATTAAAAATATACACAATTAAAAAATATCAATTTTCATGAAAATTATGAAAATGTTATGGTTTTTCCGCGTGTAAAAGCGCGGAACGTTATTAAAAAGTCAAAAAGAAATTGTGTACAAAGAAAACCCGACCAAAATCGAACGGTTAGGTTAGGTTAGGTTAGGTTAGGTTAGGTTAGGTTAGGTTAGGTTAGGTTAGGTTAGGTTAGGTTAGGTTAGGTTAGGTTAGGTTAGGTTAGGTTAGGTTAGGTTAGGTTAGGTTAGGTTAGGTTAGGTTAGGTTAGGTTAGGTTAGGTTAGGTTAGGTTAGGTTAGGTTAGGTTAGGTTAGGTTAGGTTAGGTTAGGTTAGGTTAGGTTAGGTTAGGTTAGGTTAGGTTAGGTTAGGTTAGGTTAGGTTAGGTTAGGTTTCCCCGCCCTGGGACCTAGAGGCGAAAGTACTCGCGTCATTGTATCGATGGCGCGAGGAAGAGCGGGCACGGGGCTCGAGACCGGCGCAGCGGCAGATCGCGCTGCGCCGAGAAGAGCTCCGTAGGGTCCTAGTGGCGGAATGGCGGCAGAGGCTTCTGCGCCCTGCTGCCGGCCTCGCGACCGTCGAGGCGATCCGGCCAGTACTCGACGACTGGCTCGGGAGGAGGCATGGCTCCCTGTCGTTCAGGGTGGTGCAGGTGCTGTCGGGGCATGGCTGCTTCGGCAAGTACCTGTGCCGCATAGGCAGGGAGCCGGACGCTCGGTGCCACCACTGCGTCCATTGCGGGGAGGACACGGCGCAACACACGCTCGCCGAGTGTGTGGCTTGGGAGGAGCAGCGCCGTGTCCTCACGAACGAAGTAGGAGGCGATCTGTCGCTGCCGGCCGTGGTGCGGAGGATGGTCGGTAGCGCAGAGTCGTGGGACGCGGTGGTGTCCTTCTGCGAGGACGTGATGTCGCAGAAGGAGACTGCGGAACGGGAGAGGGAGATCTCCACTCCCTTCCCCGGCCGCAGAAAGCGCACCGGGCGCGGAAGAAGGGCGGACAACGCCCTCTTCCGCCCCCCATGAACGGGTCCAGGGGCGACGGACTTGGGGAAGTCCTCGTCCCCATCGACCGGACCCGAGGCGGCGGCGCGCGCGGGTGTCGGCGCGCGCCTCTGAGGCGGTGCGCGGGGTAGTCGAACGCCTCACTACCTCGCGCACGAGACGAGGCCCGGACTGACCGGGCCAGCACTAGTGGGGGGCTGCGGACGAATTCGGATTCCCGCGGCCCCCCGCGCACGTGCGTGGAGGAGACACCGGGGGGTTTTAGCCGGTAGGAGTCCGGCACGCCCCTCCGCCTCTCCCCAGGCGGAGGATGTCCATGAGGATTTCCCCCCGAAAAAAAAAAAAAAAAAAAAAAAAAAAAAAAGGTTAGGTTAGGTTAGGTTAGGTTAGGTTAGGTTAGGTTAGGTTCCCGGGCCCGCGGGAGTGGTGCATCCTGCGGGGAGGGGTTGCTGGACCCCTACCGGGCGCGTCCCTAGGTCGCGGATAAGGGAACGCCGCACAGATATGTGCGGTACCGGGTTTACCCGGCGCGGACGGCTCCAGCAGCGGGATCGCTCCTCACCCTGAGGATGCGATAGCCGCGGCGAGTCCGGCCAGTGTCAACTGCTGGCTGGACATCGCGGCTCGCCGGCGTCTCGGACGTATTCCGAGTAGCGGTGGCGAGCGGTGAGTCTGCCCACATCCCTGTGGGTCAGACGGCGGGGTCTGTTCTGTCCAGACCGCCGCGTGGTGGGCGACCAACTGGCGTCTCGGACTCATTCCGAGTAGCGGCAGTGGGCGTCGTGCTCCCTCTCCTTTACCTCCTCTTTTGAGGAGGAGCGGTTGATGGGAGTGGTCGGGGACCTGCTGGCGTCTCGAACTTATTTCGGGTAGCGGCAGTGGGTCCAGCTCTCTTCCCCTTTTCCCCATGCGCGCGGGGAACGGAAGATGGAGCTGTCGGGCGAGTCTGACCAGTATTACTGCTGGTCGGACATCGCAGCTTGCTGGCGTCTCGGACATATTCCGAGTAGCGGCAGTAAGCGGGGTGCTCTCTCCTTCTCGCTTTCCGTGAGGGAGGCGGGGGGGAGTTGAGTGGTCGCGCGGGTTCGAACAGTATTTTGCTGGACGGACTCGCAGCGATCGTTCTTGGTCCGCTGGCGTCCTGGACTCATTCCGGGTAGCGGCAGCGGGCGGCTTGCTCCCTCTCTGAGGTGGGCAATTGGGCGGGCTCGGTCAGCGTTTTCGCTGGTCGAGGATCGCGGCCTGTCGGCGCCTCGGACGTATTCCGAATCGCGGCGACGGGTGTGGTGGCTGCTCTCCTTTCCCTCAGTTGAGGGATGGGGGACGCGGTCGCGGGCGGCGGGCCTGACTGCACGCGAGTGCTTGTCGGGCGGGACCTCGGTCACCGTCGGCCGAACCGTAACCCCGTCCTTTTCAGGACGGGACCGGGGGCCGCCTTCCTTTCCGGGAGGGGGGCTGCGTGGAAGAAAACCACTATAAAAATTACCCCGAAGCCTACGCTTCCGATGCCCGGCGCAGGGCTGCATAACGGAGGGGGAGCTCCGTATGCTAGGGCATCACAACGGGGACCGCACCCCCTTAAAGGAACAAAATGAAAACGTTTGATAACAATGTATCTCACCAAGCGGGTATGGGCGCCGATGGCGTTCCAGAGGAATCCCGCCGATCTTCGGATCGCCGGCACGAGTATTTGGTGGTGCCTAAAAACGTTTCGGGGAGTGAGGGAACTCACGATGGGGGGGAAAAGGAGGAGAGAGGAGAAGGGAGGGTGACTCGGTCTGCTAGCAGACTGAGTGCACCTGGCGGGCTTGGGACGAGAGAGCCTCGAGTGGTCCTCGAGAGGCTCGTCCTAAGCGGAACGGCGACGACGTCCACCTGTCGCCCTGCGGAACAGATGGAGTTTGAGGACCCGGCACCTCGCCGGTCCCGCGACAACTCCATCCGGAGGTCCGACCGGAAGCGTCCCAGACGGGACGTTTCGGTCGAAGACGACGTGGGTTCCCACGCCGCTTCGGGCTGCGAAAGCGATGCCTCATTAGCATCGTCGACGCCGTCCCGCGGTCGGGTTACCCACGGTCGTTACGTGGGGCTCCACCGACAGCGGGAGCTACTCAGGAAACTCGCCGCTGAGTCGGTGCAGACTCCTGAGTCCCGTGAGTCGGCGGAGAAGGAGGAGAGGGAGAGGAGGGATGCCAGGGCGGCTGTCCGGGACCTTATAAGTTCCGGGTTACGGCCGACCGACCCCTCTTCTATCAAAGAGCGCATCGACACGGGTCTCCTGTCGGTCTTGGAGGTAGCGCGCACCTCCAAGAACTTAAAGGGGACTTTCGTGAAGAAGCTCAAGGACGCGGTGGAGCAGGTCCAGGATGGCGTTCGCGTCCTGACGAGCTCCACAGGCGCTGAGAAGCTGCTCGCCGAGAATTCTCGGCTGAGCAAAGAGGTCGAAGACCTCAGGGGCCAGATGCTCGCGTTGCGTGCGCAAATGACCCCTGCAGCGTTAGACCTAGGGGAGCTACAGCGGTCCATCATGTTGTCGGTCGGGACCATGATGGACGCCAAGCTGGCTGCCGTCAAGGAGCTGCTGCCGCCGGAAAGGGTTTTACGCCCACCCCTGGCGGCGGACAGGCGACGCGGAGCGGAGGTGGCACAGGCTACGGGCAGAGGGCCCCAGCCGGCCAACAAACCGCCCGCCAAGCCCGCTCCCAGGCAGCCTCCTTCGAAGCCCGCTGCTAGGTTGAAGCCAACCTCCGGAACGGCACCGAAGCCGACTCCTGGAACGGCACCCAAGCCGGCTCCCAGGAAGGCTCCAAAGCCGTCTCCTAGGGGGGCTCAGAAGCCGGCTTCTGCTTCCAAACCGGCCGCGTCGAAACCGGCGACCAATCCAGCTGCACCAGAGCTGGAAACGGGCGTTGAGGACGCGGAAGGCTGGACGAAGGTCTCGCGGCGGGGCAAGACGGCAAGGAAGGCCAGGACAGAGGCTGCTAGAAAGCAGTCGGCCACCAAGCCCAAGCCCACGCAGACCCGGTCCAAGAAGCAGAGCGGAAAACAGCGGCGAAAGCTGGCCCAAAGACAGCGGCGTGTGGCCCAGACGCCCGCCGTTGTCTTAACTCTGGAACCTGAGGCGGAGCAGCAAGGGCTGACCTACGCCAAGGTTCTGGAGATGGCGCGGCGACATATTAATGTCGCAGAGATGGGGATCGACATGTCAGTCGACCCCATCAGAATCAGGAGGGCGCAGACGGGAGCTCGAGTCCTCGAGCTTCCCAGAAGCGTGAGCCAGGAGGGGGCGGATCTGATGGCTGAGCGCCTAAAAGCCATCTACGCCGACGGGACAGTGAAGGTCCACAGACCCATCAAGTGCGCGGAGTTGCGGTTGACGGAAGTTGACGACTCCGTCACTAGGGAGGACCTCATTGCCGCCGTTGCGGAGAAGGGCCAGTGTCCTCCTGGCTCAGTCAAGGTCGGTGACCTAAGGGTTGGCCCCGGGGGCATGTTCACCACCCTGGTGAAGTGCCCGCTGGCCGCGGCCCCTAGGCTCATCACGACAAGGGCGAACAAGTTCCTCGTCGGGTGGAGCTCAATCCGGGTGGTTCAGCTGGCGGCGCGGCCCATGAAGTGCTTCCGATGCCTGGAGATCGGGCACACTAGGGCCGTGTGCACTAGCGAGACGGACCGCAGTGGACTGTGCTACAGATGTGCACAGCCCGGTCACAAAGCGGCGTCCTGCGGTGCTCCCGCTCGGTGCGCTATCTGCGCGTCGAGGGGACGCAAGGCTGACCACCAGATGGGCAGCCGGGGCTGCGCTCCCCCGGCCCCGAACAGGAAAAAGAGGGCCCCGACAGGGCCCCCTAACGCGACGAGAGCGGAGGCTGCGCCCCGTTTGGAGGAGAGGATGGAGTCCTAATGGATCAAGTCCGTCCACATCTCTTCCTACAGGGGAACCTCAATCACTCTGCTGGTGCTCAGGATCTTTTCCTACAGGTGCTGGCAGAGTGGGAGATCGACGTTGCAGCAGTGGCGGAGCCCTACTTTGTTCCCTCCCGGTCTAACTGGGCGGGGGACCGTGAGGGTTCCGTAGCCATCGTTGTCGCAACGGGCAGCCGTTCCAGACCCCTACATGTCGTCCGTAGGGGATCTGGATTTATCGCAGCGTTTTGGGGGCCATACGCCGTCGTGGGCGTATACTTCTCCCCGAACAGGAGTCTCGCCGAGTTCGAGTCATTCGTGGCCGAGCTTGAGACCCTCGTTCGGACGTTGGCACCTCGCCCGGTCCTTTTGCTGGGGGACCTCAATGCCAAGTGCACGGCATGGGGGGCACCGGCTACAGACCGACGCGGGGAAATGCTGGAGGAGTGGGCCTTCGGTTTGGACCTTGTCCTACTCAACCGAGGCCGCGCCCAGACATGCGTCCGGCACAACGGCGGGTCCATTGTGGACCTGTCGTTCTGCTCCCCGGCCATTGCCGGACGCATCAACGACTGGCGAGTCGTCGTGGGGATGGAGACGCTGTCCGATCACAGGTACATTCGGTTCAGCGTCTCCCCTTCAGGGCAGTCCAGGGTTCGGCCGACCCCGAACTCGGGCGCTCCACGATGGGCCCTCAAGAAAATGGATAGGGAACTGCTAATCGAGGCGGCCATAGTCAGTGACTGGTGTGCACCTCCGTCGGGTCTCTCGATTGACGACGAGGCGGAGCTGTTTCGTAGCACCCTCACAGCGGTGTGCGACGCAGCGATGCCTCGGGTCCGGAGAAGACCCAATAGGCGGGCCGTCTACTGGTGGTCGTCAGAGATAGCAGGGCTTAGGCGGGCGTGTATCGAGGCGCAACGCCGTTATACACGCCATCGCTCTAGGCGCAGGGACGAGGCCGCGGCGGCCCCTCTTTACGAGGCCTACCGCGCGGCCAGATCGAATCTCCGCCTGGCCATCCTGCGCGCGAAAGCCGCAGCGAGGCAGGAGATGCTAGAGGAGCTGAACCGGGATCCGTGGGGTCGCCCGTACCTGGCGGCGCGGAACAAACTTCGCGTCGCGGCGCCCCCGCTCACGGAGTCCATGGAACCTCGGCTCCTCCGGAACATCGTTTCGTCCCTGTTCCCATCTCACCGGACTGACTTTATCCCTCCAGCTATGGGTACCGCGCACTCGCGCGTTCAGCTGGAGGAGATAACCGAAGGAGAGTTCGAGGCGTCGACCCAGCGCCTCCGGACTAAGACGACTGCTCCTGGACCTGACGGGGTACCGGCTCGGGCTATTGCCTTGGCTGTGGGTCCCCTGAAGGACCGGCTGCGGGGTCTCTTCAACGCCTGTTTAGTGGCGGGGAGATTCCCCAAAGTCTGGAAGACGGGGCAGCTCGTCCTCCTTCGCAAGGACGGACGTCCGGCCGATTCGCCTTCGGGCTATCGGCCTATAGTCCTGCTGGACGAGGCGGGCAAGCTCTTCGAGCGCGTCATCGCCACCCGCATCGTCCGGCATCTGACTGGTACGGGACCCGACCTGTCGGCGACCCAGTTTGGCTTCAGGGCGGGGCGGTCCACGCTGGACGCCCTGAGCCGGGTAAGGGGGTTCGCTGCGGAGTCTGCGGCGCGGCGCGGGCTGGCTCTGGCGGTGTCACTCGACATCGCCAACGCCTTCAACTCGCTGCCGCACCAGTGCATAGAGTCGGCACTCCGATACCACGGGGTGCCGGCCTATCTGCAGCGCATCGTGGCGGACTACCTACGCGACAGGTTTGTCACCTTTACCGGAGCGACGGGCCCGCTGCGGCAACGGACCGGGCGCGGTGTTCCACAGGGGTCAGTCTTAGGACCTCTCCTGTGGAACATCGGGTACGACTGGGTGTTGCGCGGTGCCCTGTTCAGCGGGATGGAGGTCGTCTGCTATGCAGACGACACTCTGGTGTTGGTGACAGGGTCAGACCAAGAGGAGTGCATCCGGCGTGCGACCTGCGGCGTACATCTCGTCGTGGGTCGCATCCGGTTGCTCGGACTGGACGTCGCTCTGGGGAAGACCGAGGCACTTGTGCTGTACGGCCCCCGGAGACGTCCCATTACCGGTGCGTGCCTGACAGTGGAGGACGTGAGGGTCCCGCTGTCGGGCACAATGAAGTACCTCGGACTGGTCCTCGACGGGCGGTTGAGCTTCCGGGAGCACTTCAAGCGGTTGGCGCCGAAGCTTCGGCTCGCCGCAGCTGCCCTCGGAAGGCTCCTGCCGAACGTAGGGGGCCCCGATGTAGGGTGTCGCCGTCTATACGCATCGGTCATCCGATCGATGGCGTTGTACGGCGCACCCATTTGGAGTGACGCACTGACGGCCGACAGCCGGGCGGTTCTTCTTGGTGCACAGCGTGCTGTCGCCAACAGAATAGCCCGAGCTTACCGGACCGTCGGTCACGAGGCCGCGTGTGTCTTGGCCGGGACACCGCCCTGGGATCTGGACGCGAAGGCGTTAGCGGACCTTTACACCCGCTACGCCGAGCTCCGGTACCGGGGTAGGGAACCCCTGCCGAGGCACCGCGAGGCCTGGCGGAGGCAGGCCCGCCTCGCCGTTATGCGGAATTGGGAGCTTCGGCTCGCGAGACCGACGGCGGGGCGGAGGACCGTGGAGGCGATCCGCCCACATCTCCGTTTGTGGGTGGAGAGGCGGTACGGTTTATTGACCTACCGCCTCACGCAGGTCCTGACCGGGCACGGGGCCTTCGGCCACTATCTGTGCCTGGTCGCCCGGAGGGAGCGGACGACTGCGTGCCACCAGTGCGGCGACGGTGATGACACCGCGCTGCACACGTTGGCCGCATGTCCCGCCTTCGCCGAGCCTCGCGCCGTCCTCCAGGCGGCGCTGGGAGGCGTAGACGTCTCCGCGCTGTCGGCTGTTGTCGCTGCTGCGCTCAGCAGTCGCACAGCGTGGGACGCACTGTCCTCCTTCTGCGAGACTGTAATGTCCCAGAAGGAGGCAGAGGAGCGCGCTCGGGAGGACGACCCCGACGCGCCCCAAATACGCCGACGTCGAGTGGGGCGACGCAGGGCCGCGCATGAGCGCGCCCTTCCGCCCTGACTAGGGTCCTGGGCGACGGACACGGGGGTGTCCGTCGACCGACAATAGGACCCACGACGTAGGGCCACATTTCGTGCTTCGGGTGTGGCCCTGATACGAGGCGGCGAGGCCGACGCTCTTTACACGTCGGCCTCCAAACAATCACGGAAGTGAGCCGCCGGCCCCTATTGGCCGGCGGATCCCCGCGGTTGGTGCGTGATGAATTGCTATGCATTGCCACGCACCAACACGAAACGCGGATGACGTTGCACGGCGGTTCAGGTTTAGTCGGTAAGAGTCCGACACTACCCACTCGCTCCCCCGAGCGGGTGGGTGTCCATGAGGATTCCCCCGCCTTACCAAAAAAAAAAAAAAAAAAAAAAAAAAAGGTTAGGTTAGGTTCCCGGGCCCGCGGGAGTGGTGCATCCTGCGGGGAGGGGTTGCTGGACCCCTACCGGGCGCGTCCCTAGGTCGCGGATAAGGGAACGCCGCACAGATATGTGCGGTACCGGGTTTACCCGGCGCGGACGGCTCCAGCAGCGGGATCGCTCCTCACCCTGAGGATGCGATAGCCGCGGCGAGTCCGGCCAGTGTCAACTGCTGGCTGGACATCGCGGCTCGCCGGCGTCTCGGACGTATTCCGAGTAGCGGTGGCGAGCGGTGAGTCTGCCCACATCCCTGTGGGTCAGACGGCGGGGTCTGTTCTGTCCAGACCGCCGCGTGGTGGGCGATCAACTGGCGTCTCGGACTCATTCCGAGTAGCGGCAGTGGGCGTCGTGCTCCCTCTCCTTTACCTCCTCTTTTGAGGAGGAGCGGTTGATGGGAGTGGTCGGGGACCTGCTGGCGTCTCGAACTTATTTCGGGTAGCGGCAGTGGGTCCAGCTCTCTTCCCCTTTTCCCCATGCGCGCGGGGAACGGAAGATGGAGCTGTCGGGCGAGTCTGACCAGTATTACTGCTGGTCGGACATCGCAGCTTGCTGGCGTCTCGGACATATTCCGAGTAGCGGCAGTAAGCGGGGTGCTCTCTCCTTCTCGCTTTCCGTGAGGGAGGCGGGGGGGAGTTGAGTGGTCGCGCGGGTTCGAACAGTATTTTGCTGGACGGACTCGCAGCGATCGTTCTTGGTCCGCTGGCGTCCTGGACTCATTCCGGGTAGCGGCAGCGGGCGGCTTGCTCCCTCTCTGAGGTGGGCAATTGGGCGGGCTCGGTCAGCGTTTTCGCTGGTCGAGGATCGCGGCCTGTCGGCGCCTCGGACGTATTCCGAATCGCGGCGACGGGTGTGGTGGCTGCTCTCCTTTCCCTCAGTTGAGGGATGGGGGACGCGGTCGCGGGCGGCGGGCCCGACTGCACGCGAGTGCTTGTCGGGCGGGACCTCGGTCACCGTCGGCCGAACCGTAACCCCGTCCTTTTCAGGACGGGACCGGGGGCCGCCTTCCTTTCCGGGAGGGGGGCTGCGTGGAAGAAAACCACTATAAAAATTACCCCGAAGCCTACGCTTCCGATGCCCGGCGCAGGGCTGCATAACGGAGGGGGAGCTCCGTATGCTAGGGCATCACAACGGGGACCGCACCCCCTTAAAGGAACAAAATGAAAACGTTTGATAACAATGTATCTCACCAAGCGGGTATGGGCGCCGATGGCGTTCCAGAGGAATCCCGCCGATCTTCAGATCGCCGGCACGAGTATTTGGTGGTGCCTAAAAACGTTTCGGGGAGTGAGGGAACTCACGATGGGGGGGAAAAGGAGGAGAGAGGAGAAGGGAGGGTGACTCGGTCTGCTAGCAGACTGAGTGCACCTGGCGGGCTTGGGACGAGAGAGCCTCGAGTGGTCCTCGAGAGGCTCGTCCTAAGCGGAACGGCGACGACGTCCACCTGTCGCCCTGCGGAACAGATGGAGTTTGAGGACCCGGCACCTCGCCGGTCCCGCGACAACTCCATCCGGAGGTCCGACCGGAAGCGTCCCAGACGGGACGTTTCGGTCGAAGACGACGTGGGTTCCCACGCCGCTTCGGGCTGCGAAAGCGATGCCTCATTAGCATCGTCGACGCAGTCCCGCGGTCGGGTTACCCACGGTCGTTACGTGGGGCTCCACCGACAGCGGGAGCTACTCAGGAAACTCGCCGCTGAGTCGGTGCAGACTCCTGAGTCCCGTGAGTCGGCGGAGAAGGAGGAGAGGGAGAGGAGGGATGCCAGGGCGGCTGTCCGGGACCTTATAAGTTCCGGGTTACGGCCGACCGACCCCTCTTCTATCAAAGAGCGCATTGACACGGGTCTCCTGTCGGTCTTGGAGGTAGCGCGCACCTCCAAGAACTTAAAGGGGACTTTCGTGAAGAAGCTCAAGGACGCGGTGGAGCAGGTCCAGGATGGCGTTCGCGTCCTGACGAGCTCCACAGGCGCTGAGAAGCTGCTCGCCGAGAATTCTCGGCTGAGCAAAGAGGTCGAAGACCTCAGGGGCCAGATGCTCGCGTTGCGTGCGCAAATGACCCCTGCAGCGTTAGACCTAGGGGAGCTACAGCGGTCCATCATGTTGTCGGTCGGGACCATGATGGACGCCAAGCTGGCTGCCGTCAAGGAGCTGCTGCCGCCGGAAAGGGTTTTACGCCCACCCCTGGCGGCGGACAGGCGACGCGGAGCGGAGGTGGCACAGGCTACGGGCAGAGGGCCCCAGCCGGCCAACAAACCGCCCGCCAAGCCCGCTCCCAGGCAGCCTCCTTCGAAGCCCGCTGCTAGGTTGAAGCCAACCTCCGGAACGGCACCGAAGCCGACTCCTGGAACGGCACCCAAGCCGGCTCCCAGGAAGGCTCCAAAGCCGTCTCCTAGGGGGGCTCAGAAGCCGGCTTCTGCTTCCAAACCGGCCGCGTCGAAACCGGCGACCAATCCAGCTGCACCAGAGCTGGAAACGGGCGTTGAGGACGCGGAAGGCTGGACGAAGGTCTCGCGGCGGGGCAAGACGGCAAGGAAGGCCAGGACAGAGGCTGCTAGAAAGCAGTCGGCCACCAAGCCCAAGCCCACGCAGACCCGGTCCAAGAAGCAGAGCGGAAAACAGCGGCGAAAGCTGGCCCAAAGACAGCGGCGTGTGGCCCAGACGCCCGCCGTTGTCTTAACTCTGGAACCTGAGGCGGAGCAGCAAGGGCTGACCTACGCCAAGGTTCTGGAGATGGCGCGGCGACATATTAATGTCGCAGAGATGGGGATCGACATGTCAGTCGACCCCATCAGAATCAGGAGGGCGCAGACGGGAGCTCGAGTCCTCGAGCTTCCCAGAAGCGTGAGCCAGGAGGGGGCGGATCTGATGGCTGAGCGCCTAAAAGCCATCTACGCCGACGGGACAGTGAAGGTCCACAGACCCATCAAGTGCGCGGAGTTGCGGTTGACGGAAGTTGACGACTCCGTCACTAGGGAGGACCTCATTGCCGCCGTTGCGGAGAAGGGCCAGTGTCCTCCTGGCTCAGTCAAGGTCGGTGACCTAAGGGTTGGCCCCGGGGGCATGTTCACCACCCTGGTGAAGTGCCCGCTGGCCGCGGCCCCTAGGCTCATCACGACAAGGGCGAACAAGTTCCTCGTCGGGTGGAGCTCAATCCGGGTGGTTCAGCTGGCGGCGCGGCCCATGAAGTGCTTCCGATGCCTGGAGATCGGGCACACTAGGGCCGTGTGCACTAGCGAGACGGACCGCAGTGGACTGTGCTACAGATGTGCACAGCCCGGTCACAAAGCGGCGTCCTGCGGTGCTCCCGCTCGGTGCGCTATCTGCGCGTCGAGGGGACGCAAGGCTGACCACCAGATGGGCAGCCGGGGCTGCGCTCCCCCGGCCCCGAACAGGAAAAAGAGGGCCCCGACAGGGCCCCCTAACGCGACGAGAGCGGAGGCTGCGCCCCGTTTGGAGGAGAGGATGGAGTCCTAATGGATCAAGTCCGTCCACATCTCTTCCTACAGGGGAACCTCAATCACTCTGCTGGTGCTCAGGATCTTTTCCTACAGGTGCTGGCAGAGTGGGAGATCGACGTTGCGGCAGTGGCGGAGCCCTACTTTGTTCCCTCCCGGTCTAACTGGGCGGGGGACCGTGAGGGTTCCGTAGCCATCGTTGTCGCAACGGGCAGCCGTTCCAGACCCCTACATGTCGTCCGTAGGGGATCTGGATTTATCGCAGCGTTTTGGGGGCCATACGCCGTCGTGGGCGTATACTTCTCCCCGAACAGGAGTCTCGCCGAGTTCGAGTCATTCGTGGCCGAGCTTGAGACCCTCGTTCGGACGTTGGCACCTCGCCCGGTCCTTTTGCTGGGGGACCTCAATGCCAAGTGCACGGCATGGGGGGCACCGGCTACAGACCGACGCGGGGAAATGCTGGAGGAGTGGGCCTTCGGTTTGGACCTTGTCCTACTCAACCGAGGCCGCGCCCAGACATGCGTCCGGCACAACGGCGGGTCCATTGTGGACCTGTCGTTCTGCTCCCCGGCCATTGCCGGACGCATCAACGACTGGCGAGTCGTCGTGGGGATGGAGACGCTGTCCGATCACAGGTACATTCGGTTCAGCGTCTCCCCTTCAGGGCAGTCCAGGGTTCGGCCGACCCCGAACTCGGGCGCTCCACGATGGGCCCTCAAGAAAATGGATAGGGAACTGCTAATCGAGGCGGCCATAGTCAGTGACTGGTGTGCACCTCCGTCGGGTCTCTCGATTGACGACGAGGCGGAGCTGTTTCGTAGCACCCTCACAGCGGTGTGCGACGCAGCGATGCCTCGGGTCCGGAGAAGACCCAATAGGCGGGCCGTCTACTGGTGGTCGTCAGAGATAGCAGGGCTTAGGCGGGCGTGTATCGAGGCGCAACGCCGTTATACACGCCATCGCTCTAGGCGCAGGGACGAGGCCGCGGCGGCCCCTCTTTACGAGGCCTACCGCGCGGCCAGATCGAATCTCCGCCTGGCCATCCTGCGCGCGAAAGCCGCAGCGAGGCAGGAGATGCTAGAGGAGCTGAACCGGGATCCGTGGGGTCGCCCGTACCTGGCGGCGCGGAACAAACTTCGCGTCGCGGCGCCCCCGCTCACGGAGTCCATGGAACCTCGGCTCCTCCGGAACATCGTTTCGTCCCTGTTCCCATCTCACCGGACTGACTTTATCCCTCCAGCTATGGGTACCGCGCACTCGCGCGTTCAGCTGGAGGAGATAACCGAAGGAGAGTTCGAGGCGTCGACCCAGCGCCTCCGGACTAAGACGACTGCTCCTGGACCTGACGGGGTACCGGCTCGGGCTATTGCCTTGGCTGTGGGTCCCCTGAAGGACCGGCTGCGGGGTCTCTTCAACGCCTGTTTAGTGGCGGGGAGATTCCCCAAAGTCTGGAAGACGGGGCAGCTCGTCCTCCTTCGCAAGGACGGACGTCCGGCCGATTCGCCTTCGGGCTATCGGCCTATAGTCCTGCTGGACGAGGCGGGCAAGCTCTTCGAGCGCGTCATCGCCACCCGCATCGTCCGGCATCTGACTGGTACGGGACCCGACCTGTCGGCGACCCAGTTTGGCTTCAGGGCGGGGCGGTCCACGCTGGACGCCCTGAGCCGGGTTAGGGGGTTCGCTGCGGAGTCTGCGGCGCGGCGCGGGCTGGCTCTGGCGGTGTCACTCGACATCGCCAACGCCTTCAACTCGCTGCCGCACCAGTGCATAGAGTCGGCGCTCCGATACCACGGGGTGCCGGCCTATCTGCAGCGCATCGTGGCGGACTACCTACGCGACAGGTTTGTCACCTTCACCGGAACGACGGGCCCGCTGCGGCAACGGACCGGGCGCGGTGTTCCACAGGGGTCAGTCTTAGGACCTCTCTTGTGGAACATCGGGTACGACTGGGTGTTGCGCGGTGCCCTGTTCAGCGGGATGGAGGTCGTCTGCTATGCAGACGACACTCTGGTGTTGGTGACAGGGTCAGACCAAGAGGAGTGCATCCGGCGTGCGACCTGCGGCGTTCATCTCGTCGTGGGTCGCATCCGGTTGCTCGGACTGGACGTCGCTCTGGGGAAGACCGAGGCACTTGTGCTGTACGGCCCCCGGAGACGTCCCACCACCGGTGCGTGCCTGACAGTGGAGGACGTGAGGGTCCCGCTGTCGGGCACGATGAAGTACCTCGGACTGGTCCTCGACGGGCGGTTGAGCTTCCGGGAGCACTTCAAGCGGTTGGCGCCGAAGCTTCGGCTCGCCGCAGCTGCCCTCGGAAGGCTCCTGCCGAACGTAGGGGGCCCCGATGTAGGGTGTCGCCGTCTATACGCATCGGTCATCCGATCGATGGCGTTGTACGGCGCACCCATTTGGAGTGACGCACTGACGGCCGACAGCCGGGCGGTTCTTCTTGGTGCACAGCGTGCTGTCGCCAATAGAATAGCCCGAGCTTACCGGACCGTCGGTCACGAGGCCGCGTGTGTCTTGGCCGGGACACCGCCCTGGGATCTGGACGCGAAGGCGTTAGCGGACCTTTACACCCGCTACGCCGAGCTCCGGTACCGGGGTAGGGAACCCCTGCCGAGGCACCGCGAAGTCTGGCGGAGGCAGGCCCGCCTCGCCGTTATGCGGAATTGGGAGCTTCGGCTCGCGAGACCGACGGCGGGGCGGAGGACCGTGGAGGCGATCCGCCCACATCTCCGTTTGTGGGTGGAGAGGCGGTACGGTTTATTGACCTACCGCCTCACGCAAGTCCTGACCGGGCACGGGGCCTTCGGCCACTATCTGTGCCTGGTCGCCCGGAGGGAGCGGACGACTGCGTGCCACCAGTGCGGCGACGGTGATGACACCGCGCTGCACACGTTGGCCGCATGTCCCGCCTTCGCCGAGCCTCGCGCCGTCCTCCAGGCGGCGCTGGGAGGCGTAGACGTTTCCGCGCTGTCGGCTGTTGTCGCTGCTGCGCTCAGCAGTCGCACGGCGTGGGACGCCCTGTCCTCCTTCTGCGAGACCGTTATGTCCCAGAAGGAGGCAGAGGAGCGCGCTCGGGAGGACGACCCCGACGCGCCCCAAATACGCCGACGTCGAGTGGGGCGACGCAGGGCCGCGCATGAGCGCGCCCTTCCGCCCTGACTAGGGTCCTGGGCGACGGACACGGGGGTGTCCGTCGACCGACAATAGGACCCACGACGTAGGGCCACATTTCGTGCTTCGGGTGTGGCCCTGATACGAGGCGGCGAGGCCGACGCTCTTTACACGTCGGCCTCCAAACAATCACGAAAGTGAGCCGCCGGCCCCTATTGGCCGGCGGATCCCCGCGGTTGGTGCGTGATGAATTGCTATGCATTGCCACGCACCAACACGAAACGCGGATGACGTTGCACGGCGGTTCAGGTTTAGTCGGTAAGAGTCCGACACTACCCACTCGCTCCCCCGAGCGGGTGGGTGTCCATGAGGATTCCCCCGCCTTACCAAAAAAAAAAAAAAAAAAAAAAAAAGGTTAGGTTAGGTTAGGTTAGGTTCCCGGGCCCGCGGGAGTGGTGCATCCTGCGGGGAGGGGTTGCTGGACCCCTACCGGGCGCGTCCCTAGGTCGCGGATAAGGGAACGCCGCACAGATATGTGCGGTACCGGGTTTACCCGGCGCGGACGGCTCCAGCAGCGGGATCGCTCCTCAGCCTGAGGATGCGATAGCCGCGGCGAGTCCGGTCAGTGTCAACTGCTGGCTGGACATCGCGGCTCGCCGGCGTCTCGGACGTATTCCGAGTAGCGGTGGCGAGCGGTGAGTCTGCCCACATCCTGTGGGTCAGACGGCGGGGTCTGTTCTGTCCAGACCGCCGCGTGGTGGACGACCTACAGGCGTCTCGGACTCATTCCGAGTAGCGGCAGTGGGCGTTGGGCTCCCTCTCCATTGCCTCCTCTTTTGAGGAGGAGCGGTTGATGGGAGTGGTCGAGGACCTGCTGGCGTCTCGAACTTATTTCGGGTAGCGGCAGTGGGTCCTGCTCTCTTTCCTTTCTCCATGCGCGCGGGGAATGGAAGATGGAGCTGTTGGGCGAGTTCGGCCAGTATCACTGCTGGTTGGACATCGCAGCTGGCTGGCGTCTTGGACATATTCCGAGTAGCGGCAGCTGGCGGGGTGCTCTCTCCCTCTCGCTTTCCGTGAGGGGGGCGGGGGGGATGTGGGTGGTCGTGTGGGTTCGGACAGTGTTTTTGCTGGACGAACTCGCAGCGATCGTTCTTTGGTCCGCTGGCGTCCTGGAACTCGCAGCGATCGTTCTTTGGTCCGCTGGCGTCCTGGACTCATTCCGGGTAGCGGCAGCGGGCGGCGTGCTCCCTCTTTGAGGGGGCAGTTGGGCGAGCTTGGTGAAACGCGGCGACGGGTGTGATGACTGCTCTCCTGTCTCTCTGTTGAGGGATGGGGGACGTGGTCGCGGGCGGCGGGCCCGACTCTGCACGCGAGTGCTTGTCGGGCGGGACTTCGGTCACCGTCGGCCGAACCCGTAACCCCGTCCTTTTCAGGACGGGACCGGGGGCCGCCTTCCTTTACGGGAAGGGGGCTGCGTGGAAGAAAACCACTCTAAAAATTACCCTGAAGCCTACGCTTCCGATGCCCGGCGCAGGGCTGCATAACGGAGGGGGAGCTCCGTATGCTAGGGCATCCCAACGGGGACCAGACCCCTAGAAAGGAAAACCATGGACACGTTTAAACACATTGTACCTCACCAAGCGGGTATGGGCGCCGATGGCGTTCCAGGGGAATCCCGCCGATCTACGTCTACCGACGTAGATCGCAGGCACGAGTATTTGGTGGTGCCTAAAAACGTTCCGGGGAGTGAGGCAACTCACACGGGGGGGGAAGAAGAGGTTGGAGGGAGGCTGACTCGGTCTGCGAGCAGATCGAGGGCAGTGGAGGAGCACGTGGCGATGGAGCCTCGAGTTGTGCTCGAGAGGCTCGCTACGAGCGAGGTTGGCATGGAGTTTCAGGAGCCGGCACCCTGCCGGTCCCGCGGAAGCTCCATCGGGAGGTCCGACCGAAAGCGTCCCAGACGGGATGTTTCGGTCGAAGACGACGTGGGTTCCCACGCCGCTTCGGGCTGCGAAAGCGATGCCTCATTAGCATCGTCGACGCAGTCCCGCGGTCGGGTTACCCACGGCCGTTACGTTGGGCTCAATCGACAACGGGAGCTCTATAGGAGGCTCGCCGCGGAGTCGGCGCAGTCTTCTGACGAGCCCCACGCGTCGAAGATTGAGGAGGAACGGGAGAGGAGGGAGGCCAGGGCGGCTGTCCGGGACCTCATTAGTTCCGGGTTGCAGTCGTCCGACCCCTCTTCCATAAAAGAGCGTATTGACACAGGTCTCCTGTCGGTCTTGGAGGTAGCGCGCACCTCCAAGAACATAAAGGGGACATACGTCAAGAAGCTCAAAGACGCGGTGGAGCAAATTCAGGACGGCATTCGCCACCTGACGAGCACCACCGGCGTCGACAAGATGCTCGCCGAGAACTCTCGGCTGAGCAAGGAGGTCGAAGACCTCAGGGGCCAGATGCTGGCGATGCGCGAGCAAATGACCCCTGCAGCGCTCGACCTAGGAGAGCTCCAGCGGTCCATCATGCTGTCGGTCGGGACCATGATGGACGCCAAGCTGGCTGGCGTGAAGGAGCTACTGCCGCCGGAGCGGGTTTTACGCCCACCTCTGGCGGCGGATAGGCGACGCGGCGCGGACGCGGCACAGGCTGCGGGCAGAGGGCCCCAGCCAGCCAACAAACCGCCCGCCAAGCCCGCCCCAAAGCAGCCTCCTTCAAGGCTCACCCCAAAGGCGGCTCCGAGGCCGCCCCCTGGACCAGCGCCGAAGCCAACCCCTGGACCGGCCCCCAAGCCGGCTCCCAGGAAGGCTCCGAAGCCGGCTCCCAGGGTGGCTCAGAGAGCGGCCCCAAAATCGGTGCCCAAACCGGCTGCACCAGTGCCGGGAACGGGTGCCGAAGATACGGACGGCTGGACCAAGGTCTCACGGCGGGGCAAACGGTCGAGGAAGGTCACGACAGAGGCTGCCAAAGGGCAGTCGACCTCCAAACCCAAGCCCCCCAAGCAGACTCGGCCCAGCAAACCGGTCCGGCAACAGAGCGGCAAACAGCGACGGAAGCTGGCCCAGAGGCAGCGGCGTGCTGCCCAGACGCCCGCCGTCGTTCTGACCCTGGGACCTGAAGCGGAGCAGCAGGGGCTGTCGTACGCTCAGGTCCTGCAGACGGCGCGGCGACAAATAAACGTCGCTGAGATGGGGATAGACCTATCGGTCGACCCCATCCGGATCAGGAGGGCTCAGACCGGGGCAAGGGTCCTGGAGCTGCCTAGATCTGTGAGCCAGGAGGGGGCAGACTTGATGGCTGAACGCCTCAAGGCCCTCTTCGCCGACGGGGTTGTAAGGGTCCACAGACCCATTAGGTGCGCGGAGCTTCGGTTTACCGACATCGACGACTCCGTCACCAGGGAGGACCTGGTCGCTGCCGTCGCGGAGAGGGGTCAGTGCCCTCCTTCCGCAGTTAAGGTGGCGGACCTGCGAATAGGTCCTGGGGGTATGTTCACCACTCTGGTGAAATGCCCCCTCGCCGTGGCCCCGAGGCTCATAACGACGAGGACAAAAAAGTTCCTCGTCGGGTGGAGCTCTGTAAAGGTGGTGCAACTGGCGGCGCGGCCCATGAAGTGTTTCCGATGCCTGGAGATCGGACACACTAGGGCCGTGTGCCCCAGCGAAACGGACCGCAGCGGGCTGTGCTACAAGTGTGCGCAGCCCGGCCACAAAGCGGCGGCCTGCACGGCTCCCGCAAAGTGCGCCATCTGCGTGTCGCGTGGACGCAGGGCGGACCACCAGATGGGTAGTCGGGGATGTGCTCCCCCGGCCCCAAACAGGAAGAAGAGGGCCCTACCGGGGCCCCCTAACGCGGCGAGAGCGGAGGCTGCTCCCCGCTCGGAGGAGATGATGGAGCCGTAATGGACCAAGTCCGCCCTCATCTATTCCTCCAGGGGAACCTCAACCACTCCGCTGGTGCCCAGGATCTTTTCCTACAAGCATTGGCGGAGTGGGAGATCGACGTCGCGGCAGTGGCGGAGCCGTACTTTGTTCCCTCCCGGTCTAACTGGGCGGGGGACCGTGACGGTTCCGTAGCCATCGTTGCCGCGACGGGCAGCCGTTCCGGACCCCTACAAGTCGTCCGTAGGGGTTCCGGTTTTATCGCAGCGTTTTGGGGGCCTTACGCCGTCGTGGGCGTATACTTCTCCCCGAACAGGAGTCTCGCCGAGTTCGAGTCATTCGTGGCCGAGCTTGAGACCCTCGTTCGGACGTTGGCACCCCGCCCGGTCCTTTTGCTTGGTGACCTCAATGCTAAGAGCACGGCATGGGGAGAACCGGCTACAGACCGACGCGGGGAAATGCTGGAGGAGTGGGCTCTCGGTTTGGACCTTGTCCTACTAAACCGAGGCCGCGCCCAGACATGCGTCCGGCATAACGGTGGGTCCATTGTGGACCTGTCGTTTTGCTCCCCGGCCATTGCCGGACGCGTCAACGACTGGCGAGTAGTTATAGGGATGGAGACGCTGTCCGATCACAGGTACATTCGGTTCAGCGTCTCTCCCTCGGTGGAGTCCAGGGTTCGGCCGACCCCGAACTCGGGCTCTCCGCGATGGGCCCTCAAAAAGCTTGACAGGGAACTGCTGGTGGAGGCGGCCATCATCACTGACTGGTGTGCACCCCCGTCGGGTCTCTCGATTGACGACGAGGCGGAGCTGTTTCGCAGAACACTCACAGCGGTGTGCGACGCAGCGATGCCTCGGGTCCGGAGAAGGCCCAATAGACGGGCAGTCTACTGGTGGTCGCCCGAAATCGCAGGGCTTAGGCGGGCGTGTGTCGAGGCGCAACGCCGTTATACACGTCACCGCTCTAGGCGCAGGGACGAGGCCGCGGAGGCCCCTCTTTACGAGGCCTACCGCACGGCCAGATCAAATCTTCGCCTGGCCATTCTGCGCGCGAAAGCCGCAGCGAGGCAGGAGATGTACGAGGAGCTGAACCGGGATCCGTGGGGTCGCCCGTACCTGGCGGCGCGGAACAAACTTCGCGTCGCGGCGCCCCCGCTCACGGAGTCCATGGAACCTCGGCTCCTCAGGAACATTGTTTCGTCCCTGTTCCCACCACACCGGATTGACTATATCCCTCCAGCTATGGGCACCGCGCACTCGCGCGTTCAGCTGGAGGAGATATCCGAAGGAGAGTTCGAGGCGTCGACCCAGCGCCTCCGGACTAAGACGACTGCTCCTGGACCTGACGGGGTACCGGCTCGGGCTATTGCCTTGGCTGTGGGTCCCCTGAAGGACCGGCTGCGGGGTCTCTTCAACGCCTGTTTAGTGGCGGGGAGATTCCCCAAAGTCTGGAAGACGGGGCAGCTCGTCCTCCTTCGCAAGGATGGACGTCCGGCCGACTCGCCCTCGGGATACCGGCCTATCGTCTTGCTGGACGAGGCGGGCAAGCTCTTTGAGCGCGTCATCGCCGCTCGCATCGTCCGGCATCTGTCTGGCACGGGTCCCGACCTTTCGGCCACCCAGTTTGGGTTCAGGGCGGGCCGGTCGACCCTGGACGCACTGAGCCGGGTGAGGGAGTTCGCCGCGGAGTCCACGGCGCGGGGCGGGCTGGCACTGGCGGTGTCACTCGATATCGCCAACGCCTTCAACTCGCTCCCGCACCAATGCATTGAGTCGGCGCTCCGGCACCACGGGGTGCCGCTCTATTTGCAGAGTATCGTGGCGGACTACCTTCGCGACAGGTTTGTCCAGTACACCGGACTGACGGGCCCGCAGCGGCAGCAAACCGGTCGCGGTGTTCCGCAGGGGTCAGTCTTAGGACCTCTCCTGTGGAACATCGGTTACGACTGGGTGTTGCGCGGTGCCCTGCTCAGTAGGACGGAGGTCGTCTGCTATGCAGACGACACCCTGGTGCTGGTCAGAGGGACCGACCAGGAGGAGTGCATCCGGCGTGCGACCTGCGGCGTCCATCTCGTCGTCGGTCGCATCCGGATGCTTGGACTTGACGTCGCTCTGGGGAAGACCGAGGCACTTTTGCTGTACGGCCCCCGGAGCCGACCAACCACCGGCTCGTGCCTGACAGTGGAGGACGTGAGGATCCCACTGTCGGGCCACATGAAGTACCTCGGACTGGTCCTCGACGGGCGGTTGAGCTTCCGGGAGCACTTTAAGCGGCTGACGCCGAAGCTTCGGCTCGCCGCAGCTGCCCTCGGAAGGCTCCTGCCGAACGTAGGGGGCCCCGATGTCGGGTGTCGCCGTCTGTACGCGTCGGTCATTAGATCGATGGCGTTGTACGGCGCACCCATTTGGAGCGACAGACTGACGGCCGATAACCGGGCGGTTCTTCTGGGCGCACAACGCGCTGTCGCCAACAGAATAGCCCGGGCCTACCGGACCGTCGGTCATGAGGCCGCGTGTGTCCTGGCCGGGACGCCGCCCTGGGATCTGGACGCAGAGGCGTTGGCGGGCCTTTACACCCGCTACGCCGAGCTCCGGTACCGGGGCGAGGAACCCCTGCCGAGACAACGCGAAGTCTGGCGAAGGCAGGCCCGTCTCGTCGTATTACGGAATTGGGAGCTCCGGCTCGCGAGACCGACGGCGGGGCGGAGGACCGTGGAGGCGATCCGCCCACATCTCCGTTTGTGGGTGGAGAGGCGGTACGGTTTATTGACCTACCGCCTCACGCAAGTCCTGACCGGGCACGGGGCCTTCGGCCACTACCTGTGTCTGGTCGCCCGGAGGGAGCGGACGACGGCGTGCCACCAGTGCGGCGACGGTGACGACACCGCGCTGCACACGCTGGCCGTATGTTCCGCCTTCGCCGAGCCTCGCGCCGACCTCCAGGCGGCGCTAGGAGGCGTAGACGTCTCCGCGCTGTCGGCTGTTGTCGCTGCTGCGCTCAGCAGTCGCACGGCGTGGGACGCACTGTCCTCCTTCTGCGAGATCGCCATGTCCCAGAAGGAGGCAGCGGAGCGCGCTCGGGAGGACGACCCCGACGCGCCCCAAATACGCCGACGTCGAGTGGGGCGACGCAGGGCCGCGCATGAGCGCGCCCTTCCGCCCTGACTGGGGTCCTGGGCGACGGGCACGGGGGTGTCCGTCGACCGACTATAGGACCCACGACGGAGGGCCACATTTCGTGCTTCGGGTGTGGCCCTAATACGAGGCGGCGAGGCCGACGCTCTTTACACGCCGGCCTCCAAACAGACACGAAAGTGAGCCGCCGGCCCCTATTGGCCGGCGGATCCCCGCGGTTGGTGCGTGATGAATTGCTATTGCATTGCCACGCACCAACACGAAACGCGGATGACGTTGCACGGCGGTTCAGGTTTAGTCGGTAAGAGTCCGACACTACCCACTCGCTCCCCCGAGCGGGTGGGTGTCCATGAGGATTCCCCCGCCTTACCAAAAAAAAAAAAAAAAAAAAAAAAAAAAAAAAGGTTAGGTTAGGTTAGGTTAGGTTAGGTTAGGTTAGGTTAGGTTAGGTTAGGTTAGGTTAGGTTAGGTTAGGTTAGGTTAGGTTAGGTTAGGTTAGGTTAGGTTAGGTTAGGTTAGGTTAGGTTAGGTTAGGTTAGGTTAGGTTAGGTTAGGTTAGGTTAGGTTAGGTTAGGTTAGGTTAGGTTAGGTTAGGTTAGGTTAGGTTAGGTTAGGTTAGGTTAGGTTAGGTTAGGTTAGGTTAGGTTAGGTTAGGTTAGGTTAGGTTAGGTTAGGTTAGGTTAGGTTAGGTTAGGTTAGGTTAGGTTAGGTTAGGTTAGGTTAGGTTAGGTTAGGTTAGGTTAGGTTAGGTTAGGTTAGGTTAGGTTAGGTTAGGTTAGGTTAGGTTAGGTTAGGTTAGGTTAGGTTAGGTTAGGTTAGGTTAGGTTAGGTTAGGTTAGGTTAGGTTAGGTTAGGTTAGGTTAGGTTAGGTTAGGTTAGGTTAGGTTAGGTTAGGTTAGGTTAGGTTAGGTTAGGTTAGGTTAGGTTAGGTTAGGTTAGGTTAGGTTAGGTTAGGTTAGGTTAGGTTAGGTTAGGTTAGGTTAGGTTAGGTTAGGTTAGGTTAGGTTAGGTTAGGTTAGGTTAGGTTAGGTTAGGTTAGGTTAGGTTAGGTTAGGTTAGGTTAGGTTAGGTTAGGTTAGGTTAGGTTAGGTTAGGTTAGGTTAGGTTAGGTTAGGTTAGGTTAGGTTAGGTTAGGTTAGGTTAGGTTAGGTTAGGTTAGGTTAGGTTAGGTTAGGTTAGGTTAGGTTAGGTTAGGTTAGGTTAGGTTAGGTTAGGTTAGGTTAGGTTAGGTTAGGTTAGGTTAGGTTAGGTTAGGTTAGGTTAGGTTAGGTTAGGTTAGGTTAGGTTAGGTTAGGTTAGGTTAGGTTAGGTTAGGTTAGGTTAGGTTAGGTTAGGTTAGGTTAGGTTAGGTTAGGTTAGGTTAGGTTAGGTTAGGTTAGGTTAGGTTAGGTTAGGTTAGGTTAGGTTAGGTTAGGTTAGGTTAGGTTAGGTTAGGTTAGGTTAGGTTAGGTTAGGTTAGGTTAGGTTAGGTTAGGTTAGGTTAGGTTAGGTTAGGTTAGGTTAGGTTAGGTTAGGTTAGGTTAGGTTAGGTTAGGTTAGGTTAGGTTAGGTTAGGTTAGGTTAGGTTAGGTTAGGTTAGGTTAGGTTAGGTTAGGTTAGGTTAGGTTAGGTTAGGTTAGGTTAGGTTAGGTTAGGTTAGGTTAGGTTAGGTTAGGTTAGGTTAGGTTAGGTTAGGTTAGGTTAGGTTAGGTTAGGTTAGGTTAGGTTAGGTTAGGTTAGGTTAGGTTAGGTTAGGTTAGGTTAGGTTAGGTTAGGTTAGGTTAGGTTAGGTTAGGTTAGGTTAGGTTAGGTTAGGTTAGGTTAGGTTAGGTTAGGTTAGGTTAGGTTAGGTTAGGTTAGGTTAGGTTAGGTTAGGTTAGGTTAGGTTAGGTTAGGTTAGGTTAGGTTAGGTTAGGTTAGGTTAGGTTAGGTTAGGTTAGGTTAGGTTAGGTTAGGTTAGGTTAGGTTAGGTTAGGTTAGGTTAGGTTAGGTTAGGTTAGGTTAGGTTAGGTTAGGTTAGGTTAGGTTAGGTTAGGTTAGGTTAGGTTAGGTTAGGTTAGGTTAGGTTAGGTTAGGTTAGGTTAGGTTAGGTTAGGTTAGGTTAGGTTAGGTTAGGTTAGGTTAGGTTAGGTTAGGTTAGGTTAGGTTAGGTTAGGTTAGGTTAGGTTAGGTTAGGTTAGGTTAGGTTAGGTTAGGTTAGGTTAGGTTAGGTTAGGTTAGGTTAGGTTAGGTTAGGTTAGGTTAGGTTAGGTTAGGTTAGGTTAGGTTAGGTTAGGTTAGGTTAGGTTAGGTTAGGTTAGGTTAGGTTAGGTTAGGTTAGGTTAGGTTAGGTTAGGTTAGGTTAGGTTAGGTTAGGTTAGGTTAGGTTAGGTTAGGTTAGGTTAGGTTAGGTTAGGTTAGGTTAGGTTAGGTTAGGTTAGGTTAGGTTAGGTTAGGTTAGGTTAGGTTAGGTTAGGTTAGGTTAGGTTAGGTTAGGTTAGGTTAGGTTAGGTTAGGTTAGGTTAGGTTAGGTTAGGTTAGGTTAGGTTAGGTTAGGTTAGGTTAGGTTAGGTTAGGTT